>CM061548.1:72597281-72992281 GCA_030864215.1 Capsicum pubescens | reverse complement strand
AAAATTCTCAAATTATGCTTCAAACTGTATAAACATGATAATTTTCCAAGGTTAACTCATTCTCATGTTTATTGTCGCGTCCTAGTTTGAACCGATCGAAATAGCACACAACATATGATGGCTTGTCGTGACTCTCAGATTTTGAAGAAAAAAAAATTTAGAGTCACCACCTAACTTTTTAGGAAAATTAGAAAAAGCCATTTTTTATATAAAAACTCTGTTTTGGTCGATCGAAAATATTTTGAGATTTTGAGTAAAGATTTTGGTTACTCGAGGGGAAGGTGTTAGGCACCCCTCAGAGCCTATTCGAATATAGTCCTTACACTTGATTTAGGAAAACATTAAGAAAACTTTTATTTGTTATTCACTTAAAACAGTGATAAGAAAACTTATATTATATTGAAAAAGAAAAAAGAAAGAAAATTTGAAGTATACAAAGATATACTAGCACAACGTACAAGGATGTAGTTTATTGTAAAATATATATATATGTATTTTAAAGACATGAAATAAGAGAGCGAAAAAAAAAACTGATATTTGCACTTTATAGAATTCAATGACTAATAATTTTTGTGAAAAGTTTAGTAACACATAACTTTATAGAATTCAATGACTTATAATTTTTGTGAAAAGTTTAGTAACACATAAGGATAGATATACTGGTGAATTACTAACTAAGTAAAATAATTATAATTTTAATATCATGTGAGAATTTATTTTCTCATAAATATAATTATGTATGCCTAAATATGGAAAGTAATTTGTGTTCAAGGGTAAATATACATAGATGCATTTATAAAAATATATATGGCGTCAAGATACACTAATTTTGATTAAAATAGACTGGTATGTATAAAGACATGAAAATGTTCATTTATTTATTTCCTTATTTTTACGGTTTAAAATAGTGGTAAAAATAATTGAATAAACTAAATATGAATATCCGGTTGAAATAAGATGTAAGTAATAGTAAAAATTTAGGATAAATGAAGATGATACAAAATACCTTATATATTGTAGCGCATATATAAATGTACCTCTTATTTCAGTCCTTTGAAATCTGAGAAAAACTCAAATACAACAACAACAACAACAGTAAACCCAGTATATTCCCACCTAGTGGGGTCTGGGGAGGGTAAAATATATACAGTCCATACCACTACCTCCAGGAAAGTAGAGAGGTTGTTTTCGATAGCTGAGAAAAACTCAAATAAGTGTTGAAAATTAAAACGTTAGAATTATTCAGCTTGTCAAAACAAATTGACGAATAAGCTATCATTTTTTTTTAAATCTAAGTTTTTAATGATTTTCTTTCCTATTTAATAAGCTTTGAAATTTCATTTATTATTTTTAGAAAGACATTGAAATTACTATGTTAGTTTCATAAAACATATTCTTTTGTTTAAGGCAAAATTAATTTTTTATTTTATTTTTTAACAAGAGTTAACCAAATGTTGAAATGATAAGGTCTTTTGGAGAAAAAATCCACATTTTTATGAGTTAGTTAATCGTATTTTATTCGCCAAAACGGAGAAATTAATCCATTTTTTAAGGCCATTTGCGAATAGTAGAACAATATATAAACACAGTAATCAAATAATGACACCTTAAATAATTTTAACAAAGATAAGAACACTTAAATGTCAATTCAAATATCAAAAATTATTTATCATGACATGGATAATAAATGAAGAAGAAAGGCTGAAGAGGTACTAGACTCCTTAAGGAGGTCAAACTTCTATTTCAGGCGACTCTGAGGCTCTTGTGATCATAATAGCGTTTGACCCGATGTTGGGTCAAAACGAGTTTCGTTGTGGAACTCCAACTCCCGAGTTCACAAGTAACTAAAAAAAATAAGAATTGGAAATATAATCAATAAAGTGAATTAAATGAAACACACTTGAATAATTTAAGTTGTGGGGCATACATAAAATGGACTAGTTATCATGATAATGCAGAGAGGGATTAGGGAGAAAACATAGCTACAATATATGTAAATGGATTAACGAGCGAACATGGCTATAATATACGTTAAGAATTACGTAAGAGTAGAAGGAGGTATCACATACATTTGTTTAAAAAAAAACATGATGTTGCGGGTCTTAGTTGCTAAACCCACAAATAAAATATATTGTTGAGACTATATTAAGGCAAATAATACTACTAAGAACCACCAGCGAAAAAGGAAAAAGAGAATGAGAATCCTGCACATTCAAACATAAAAAAAAATCTTTTCTTTTTGTCTTTATTTACTTACACATTTGATCCTTTGCCCCTTCTTTTTTATAGCAGGACAGACAGAAAATGGGACCAAATTTCTTTTTTGGGGAACATATTTCATAAGCATACACATTTACAACACCCACATGTAATTTTTCTTACAAAAAAAAGCATACAATGCAATCCACCTGCAACATTAATTCTATACAAATTTAGCTTTAATCTTTTAACATTCACTACTCTAAGTATGTATGCACACAGCCTAAACAACAGAGTATGTCTACATTATCAAATCAATTTAATCAATACACATTTGATTAAAAGAAATCCTAATGAAAAGCTCTATCCTAGTTATAAACATACATTCGTATTTCCACTTGGGGCAAGAAAACATTCCTTCAAAACTGAATTTTACCAAAGATAAACAATGCAAACTATTTCAAAAGTTTCAACTGTTACCACAATATTCTCAAACGGTCTTTTGGCTTAAAAAAAAACTCTTACTAAAGCAATTTGAAAATATTTGAGCGGATTAAAATGGGACACATTTTCCTTGCGCAAATCAACTTTTAACAGTAAGAGAGGAAATGTCCTCAAATTAAGAAAATTTAAAACAATATCAAATTTGAGAAATTAATCCACACATAATGAACGACAACACTGACCAAACAGGAAACCAAAGGAACCGAGCATTTTCCCACAAATCATTGACGACATAATTTAATTAAAATCAAATATAAGCATATTTTTGGGATCAATAACGAAGACACAAGCTGGTCAAATGCACACACAAATTCATTTTTTTAGAGTTAACAACAAACCCGAAAGTGACTTATTCATATACTAACAAACTCGCGTACACACAACATGAACTTTCATTTTGAAATCATGCTCATCAACGAGATTACCGAAGGACCACAACAACCAAATGAGGTAAACAAATGTATAAACTCATATATTCAAGACCAAATAATTTTCAGATTCACAAACCACAACTTCTACTCGCAAGGCCAGGATAGAAACAACAACATAACTTGAAATCAAAATAACTCTTATATCCGACAAAACTGAAAATAGATGAAGAGAAAAGAAACGAAAAGAAAATGAGAAAGGGGTGGATCCACACCTTTTTTGGTGCAGCAAACTTAGGCCCGACGTCAAGGGTTCTTCCTGCAACGAACTCGACTCCAGGGACTCAACTTTAGGATCTTTTCCCTTAACCTTCACCTTTCTTCCCTTTTTTCCCTCAAAAAATTATCTTCTTTTTCCCCCAATTTCCCCTTCTTTCGCTGCTGTTTTATCAAAATTTTCCTTGTTTTTTCATTTTCTTCACCTTCTCGCCCATATTTATAGTTGAAATCCATACATGAAAGTCTGTATTTGAACACAAAAGAACGGCTCCTACTGGAAAAACTCCCAATAAAGAAAATTCCCATTTGAAATCAAAACTTACAGCTTTTAGACCTCCCCTTTTGATGATTTTTGAACCTCAAAATGCGAATTTGAAATCGATTTTGAATTGTTGCACCAATTTGGGACCTAATTTGCCTCTGGACTTCGGATTCACGGCTGGCCAAACCAAAAGTGAGAGAATCTTCGCAGACTAGCCGCAGATGGCGGTCAGTTATGAGGATTTTAAGGCTTTCTCGTTTGGAGTGGGAGAAGAGGAGGAAGAGAAGGGAGGGAGAAGGGAGGGTCGATGTTTGAGAGCCGATTATGGAAAATATGGTGACCCATCGGCCTTTTGGGGCAGAGGGATATGTGCACGTGATTTGTTGTTTGTACTGCTTTATTGACTGAAATATAGGTCGTCCGATCGTTTGATGGACGGTTAAAAATAAATAATAATAATAATGATAAATATATATATACACATATATCGAGAGATAAGTACAGAAGTGAATGAAAGATGCTTATTTTTATCTGTCCAATCATTTAATCAGATGATTTAAAATCAATAATAATAAAATAAATAAATAATTAAAAATGAAAAAAAATTAAATATATAGATTAAATATAAATTATAAGGTTGAAAATTTCATATCTATGGTTTGAAAAATAAATTGACGGGCTAGATTGATTGGTGTCGATTGAATGAAAAGATGAAGCGTACATGGATATTGTACTGACTTTCGAGCTAATTTTTAGGCTCTCGACTAATACTTATAGATAAAGTTGGGTTTGGCCTAAAAACAGAAATGAAACTAAATTTTGATCAACCCGAATATTCTTTTTCTACTTAAATTAATTTTATCGATGCCTCCTGCTATGCTAAAATTATTTGGTATGAACGTTTATAAATTACAGACATAATTTACATCAGCGTCCAATTTAATATCTTTTTCAATTTAATATATATGTATATAGATATATGTGTGTGTAAAAATAAGAATACAATAAATATAGTAAAAACAAGAATATAATAAAATATAAAATATTTAAAATAAAAATATATATGATCACAAAATCGCCCCAAAAAATAGAAGATTGGAAAGAATGCTAATTCCATCTGCCAAGAGACATTTTTTGATTTTTATATTAAAATATTTAGTTATATTTAACTAAAATATTTTATAATATGATAGAAAAATAGCTTTCCTTTTTATTATTTAACAATTTATAGAAATAGAGATAAAAATACGAATCTCATTTTTTATTTAATTTTTGAAAATTATTTAGGCTGAGGAGCATCGGTAAAATAATTAAAGAAAAAAGTGCGAGCCAAAATTGGGTGACAACAGTTGCCCCTAAGCCAAAACTAGCCTCCTGGCTTGTGATAGTGACGCGATGTTGAGCTTTTGATGGAATGTCTTAAGATACAGGATACGTGCTTTCTTGAGTACTATCATGACCTGCAAGATTCGAGAAGATTCCTCATATTTTTGGAATAATTACAGATAAATTGATGATACCTGGGCGTTCATCTTGTGATGATGAAGCAACACTTAGTCTTTCAAGATATTTGAACTTTTATTGTAGCGTCGTTCCTGCGCTCAAAGAAAGTTTCTTAGTTTGGGGAGGGGGTGTTGTTTTTTTGTTGATCAAGAACTCAACCTAAGTTATCTCGTCCTCCAACCCTTCAACGAATGAAAACCTATTTGGTAGATTCAATATACGAAGTAGTGGTGCTTCCTAATTCTAAATGCCGTGCTCATACTGGTATATCTTCTGGTGGGGAACTTTTTCTGTCTTGCTCTTTGCTTTCGAACTTCCATCAAAGCAATGCGGTTGTTATGGCTTGAGATGATAAATGAAATTTGAAAGGATGGAGAGAATATTTTGTTGATATGACCGATCCTTTCTCAGGCTACCTATGTATCCTAGAATAGGAATCAGGTTAAAACGTAGTTCCACGTGAGGAGAATTAAGAAATTTTGGCCACAAGGGTGAGTGGGTGGAGAATAGTAAGGTTGATAATCATGAGTTTGCTTTCGAAAACTCATTTGGTCATTTGCTGAAGCGGTGTCTCTTATGTAAGAGTCTTCAACATCTTATCATTTTTTCTTGTGCTAACAATTAACATCAAAGAATTCCTTAATTCGGTCGATAATTTTGTAAGTTGTTGGAGTCGATCAAGCGTTGAGATTTGCATCTCAATGTCGGTTCTTTCATGTTATGGTTTTGAATGGGAGAGCAGCGAACCCGCTGTGTAAGCTATCTTCATATGTAGTCTCAATGATGCGCATTTTGATGGAAGCAAGAGGCTTGGTACATGTACGATCCTTCTCCACGAAAACTCTGAATATTTCTTGGGCGCCTCCTTGACAGTCTCCTCATCTTGTGGGCGTCTTCGTATATGAACTCTTTTTGGGTCCACTACAGTCGTAGCATTAACCAATTTAGACATCATTTCATGATTGATGTATTAGTCGTAATCCAAGCTTGAATACTTTTGAGCATATTTTGGAAGTCCTCCTAGAATTGTAGGTATAGATTATCTTTCCTCGTTATGTGGACTTTCTTTCTGGCTTTTTCATAAGCATGCGCCACCTGAAGATTTGGATGACCTCCTATGACTGACGTAATGAGTGTTTGATCATGCGCTGATAGTCAATGTGATTTTGAAGCATTTGGATTGATAGTATCCTTTAACAGTATTTGTAGAAAAGATCTTTGGTTAAGTGGTGAAAGTATCTTCTGTATTGACCCTTGGTGCATTTCTCTCGATATTGTAGACAAGTTGTCCCTTGTTGATACCTTGTAGCTTTAGTGATGACTTGGCGTTATTTGGTAGGAATCAACCTTGATTGTAAAACTTTCGAGTTGAACGTCCTGTTCTTGACGCTAATTAGGACCTTTTCTTCATTGATTTTTGAAGCAATCTCCAAAATTTTCCACAGTCTTTTGGAGAAACTTTCTCGATAATTCTTTGTAGCATATCCCGGGATATCCTTGACGGAATGTGTTGGATTTTCTAGATATTGTCGCATTCAAGGTTCGTTTGTCATTAGGGGAAGATGTAATTTTTATTATAAAGGTACCAAACCTTACATAGGCTACCTACGTATCCCGCCAAGGGAAATCAGGTCATACGTAGTTCAAATTACAAAAGGGAAATGATTCTATTCAAGTACGACCAAACCTGATGAGGCCTACCTACGTATCTCACAATGAGAAATTAGGTCAGAACGTATTTCTGTTACATGATAATCAGAGGAGAGTCCTATGCCTTTAATCGTAGGACTCTATTGACTTCTTCTGAGTCGATCAACCTGGATTCATTTCTATTGTATTCCTGCTAAAGTTAGCACTTCTCTATAGAGTGGCATATATGAAGGCCTTGCCAGCTCGGCGTGGAGGATGGTGTCCCTTATGTCATATACACTCTTTCATTTTCATGATTAGGCATCAAATTATTATTTGTATTTTGTTGCACTACGATACATTGGATTGCCTTGGTCTTGATCAAGCACTCAATTATATGCCTTAGCCTATCACAATCTTCAGTATCGTTCCCCTGAACTCCAGTGTGGAAAGAACATCTCTTTATTTCATCGAACTATTTAGGTAATGGGTTAGGAATCTTCCCCAGCACGGGTCACAATAGATTTACAGCTCTCAGTCTGTTAAACAAAAGTGTCAATGGTTCAATAAATTGAGTGCGGCTTTGATTACGCTTACCCTTCAAATTTTGTCTGAGTGCAAAAGGTGTCTGATTTTGATAAACTGACACTTGGATTGGTACACATGGTCGTGATGAATTTTGGTATGCAGGAGCTCGGGGTTGAAGGTAATTTTGTTGGATATTATCGGCATGATGTAGTTTGTGATTCGATATTTGCATCAGTTCATTATCATAATTTTGAAGTGATTGGGGTGATTCAGGTATTGAGTGGTGTGGTATCACAACAGATACTTCTTCTTCATCATTTACCTTAGATCCTTCGACGGACTCCAACTGATTATGTTTTCTTGAGTTGTTTGTCGACTTAATCTTTCCAGAGTTAATTGCCTCTTCTACAAAATTCCCCATTTTAACGCAATCGACAAACTTCTGCCCCAACGTGGACATTATCTTTTCAAAATAGACCCCTTCTTGACTGTGGATAAAATACTTCATCAATTCACTTTCATCCATTGGTGGTTGAACTTTTCCTGCCTCGAACCTCCATTGTCGAGCATATTCTTGAAATGATTCAGAGGGATTCTTTTGTATACTAATGAGAGAAAGTCGATCAGGTGTGATTTCTGTGTTAAACTTGAAACGATTCATAAAGTCTTCAGTCATGTCACTCCATTTACACCAATGACGAGTGTCTTGTTTGGTGTACCAAGCGAGAACCTCGCCAGACAGACTTCTAATGAACAACTTCATTATGAGTTTCTCATTTTATGCCAATAACTACCAATTTATCATAATATGCTCTTAAATGAGTATGGGATTGTTGGTTCCATCAAACAAGTCGAACTTAGGTGGCTTGAACCCAACTGGCAAATCAACATCTGGAATTTTGGATGGATACATAAATCTTCATAGCCCAAACGCTTACTGCCTTGAGTTTCTTGGAGGTGTTTCATCGTCCGTTTTAGATTGCAAAGCTTATTTATTATTATGTCGTCTTTCTCTTTTATCCTTGAACACACCGAAAACCTACTTTTAGCAGGTATGGTGAAAGCGGGTGTTTCTGTCACACACTTTGGAGAAATATATGGTTCTCGAAAGATACCGTGATTTGTTTGTTGAATATCACGAGCAGATGTGACAACATTGGTATGTGGGGTGCAATGAGGAAATTTATGGGAGTTGATGGGTGTGAACGAGGATGATGGATTTCTTAAGCCAACAGTTGTTGTGGGAGGTTGTACTGACAGATAGTGTTCAGGTATTGGAGTTCCTAGTGATGAAAAAAGTGAAGGGCGAGGTAGAGTAGTCATGGATAGATATGTGGGATCCCTTCCTTGGTGTAGTTCCCCTCTTAACGTCTCGAGTTGTTGCTCGAAGAAAAGGATACGTTCTTCTTTATCTGTATCATCTTGTCTTTTGAAAGTCCCTGATATATTTGTTAGCGTTGGAACACTTCTAGTCGGGTCGACGACATTGGTGTTCATTCTTGGGATATAGCTTAAGTTGGCTAGTTCTATCGATCAACACAATCAACCTCTGTCGGGGGATAGTGCAAACATAAATAAAATTTAAAAAGTTAGTTCGTGCCGATGGACAAACACATTCTAACAATCTCAAGTAGTCGCGTTCTATATTTTGGAGCCACTTTTTTCTAGAGGTAGGCCTTCGTCCAAACAAACTGATATAGATGAATCTATATTTTGGCACATTTTGGATTCAGAATGCTTTCAAGTTTTCTTGAAGAGGGAATATACCCAACAAGGGTGGCTGAGAGAGGCTTTGATGATGGTGATAAAGATGTACAATCAGTATGAATTGATAAGAGTAAGGTAAAGTGATGCCTTTAAAAAGTAAGTATCTCAAGCCTCATTATTGATGAATGAGGACCTTGTGGTAGACGTATCAAACGTAAGAGCAGTATTGATGATGCCTCACGCTCATTGGCTGGATATAGTTAAAAGTAGATGGAGATGAATAGTATTCCACATTCATTGTCTTGAAGAAGAGTGTCAAATAAATGCAGAGCTTTGAATAATATTCTACGTCTGGTGACTAGAGAGAAGGAAACAAAGGTTGGAAAAATACTTGATGATATTCCACTCTTGTTTGGATCAAAAGAAGTTAGACGTATGTGAGGTTTTTCAGTGATATTCCATATCTATGGACTTGAAGAGAAAGTTGAGCGAAAGCAAGTTTTTTAGAACACTCGAATTTCATGGACTTAGAATATTGGTGAAGCAGAGTTTTAATAAAGCTCTGTATTTGAGAAGGGAGTGGCAAATGTTGGCGAGTTTAGGTAATACTCTATATCTATTGACGTGAAAATGATGTTGCAAATAAAGCTCTGTATTCGAGTTTAGGAGTGGCAAATGACGACATAATTTAATTAAAATCAAATCTAAGCATATTTTTGGGATCAATAACGAAGACACAAGCTTGTCAAATTCACACACAAATTCATTTTTTTACAGTTAACAACAAACTCGAAAGTGACTTATTCATATACTAACAAACCCGCGTACACACAACATGAACATTAATTTTCAAATCACGCTCATCAACGAGATTACCGAAGTACCACAACAACCAAATGAGGTAAACAAAAGTATAAACTCATATATTCAAGACCAAATAATTTTCAGATTCACAAACCACAACTTCTACTTGCAAGGCCAGGATAGCAACAACAACACAACTTGAAATCAAAATAACTCTTATATCCGACAGAACTGAAAATAGATGAAGAGAAAAAAAATGAAAAGAAAATGAGAAAGGGGTGGGTCCATACTTTTTTGGTGCAGCAAACTTAGGCCCGACGTCAAGGGTTCTTCCTACAACGAATTCGACTCCGAGGACTCAACTTTAGGATCTTTTTGCTTAACCTTGAACCTTTCTTCCCTTTTTTCTCTCAAAAAATTCTCTTTTTTCCCCCAATTTCCTCTTCTTTCGCTGCTGTTTTATCTAAATTTTCCTTGTTTTTTTCATTTTCTTCACCTTCTTGCCCATATTTATAGTTGAAATCCAGACATGAAAGTCCGAATTTAAACACAAAAGGAGGGCTCCAAAGAGAAAAACTCCCAATAAAGAAAATTCCCATTTGAAATCAAATCTTATAGCTTTTAGACCTCCCCTTTTGATGATTTTTGGACCTCAAAATGCGGATTTGAAATCGATTTTGAATTGTTGCACTAAATTGGGACCTGATTTACCTCTGGCCTTGGATTCATGGGCTGTTTAAACCAAAAGTGGATGAATCTTCGCAGACGGCGGTCAGCTATGAGGATTTTAAGGGTTTCTCATTTAGAGTGGGAGGAGAAGAGGAAGAGAAGTGAGGGAGAAACTTACACAGATTCTTGCATTGCTCCATTTATGCCAACTCTGCTTTATTTCCAAGGTAACAGAAATAGTCAAGCTCAAATTCCTACCGATAGAGTTTTCTCAAATGGTCACCACGGATAGATATGGGATTGCACGTTGGCTCGAAAAGTATCCCACCAATGCCTTTATGTTCCAAAGTTTGAAATATTTTATTCATGATCATGAAAAATCGTGCATTGAGCCAAAGTCAGATGTGCCCTCAGATCCCTTCTTAGAATTCTATAACAGCGTATAATCAAGAGTTAAAAGCATAAACCTAGAATTTCAGTAGTAGTAAAGTGGGTATAGTGTTTATATAGATTTAGTAGATTATGTGTCATGGGGTTAGTTATATGAAAGATAAACCAGTAGGCTTGAAACAGTGTATGCAAGAATTTGAGTTTATTGATTCAAAATTAAGCATGATGGTGTAGGTATGATCTAGAGGTGTATCCAAGGAGAAATGGGATTGTATTATTTCTAAGATTTTAATGCGTGCTCTTAGATAGTACCCTTAAGTTTCTAAGTGCGGATGAGGCTAGTAATGTCGTCTATGTTGTTCTTACCAGCTAAGTTATAGGTTATAGAAAGCAAAGAGTTGTATCTCAGAAGAAAGTATTAGCAGTAGGTTTTACACTTTCAGGTGTAGTCTTTCAAGGTGAGTTTATTATTTATGTGTATTGTTATGTCTCGGTGATAACGCTTAACTTACAAGTCAATTTAGTGAAAGGCGGTCATCGTCAATATATTTACCCAACTTTTGGAGTCGGGGTCGAATCCACAGTGAACAATGTGAGTGGCGATTAAACTAAATTGAAACTATAGCTACAAGTTGAATTCAAACAACTGGCACGAAAAGATAAAATGGGGGTTTTGGAGATTAGAAAATAATTTTTGGTCACCTTAGTTTCAGTTTGTAATCAAGAGTTTATGGAAAAACCAGAATTATGTTCACTAGGGATTTTGGTACTTGACAGATGCTACTAGTGGTTCAAGATTCTCACAGTAGGTAGGACAACAAGTTATCTTTCTCGAAGTTATGCCTAAATGTCTCTCGATCTACTTAATCATTTAATTACCTAATCCTCTCAGACTTAGGGAATTTATATTCACTGCCCAGATTTTTACCTCAGGTTAACCAACCTTGTTACAGCGCTGATTATTAAACGGAAGTTTAGTGTTTCCAAGTCCCTGTTGATAATTCACTTCCTACTATATTTGATTTCTTTCTCAAGCAAATCAAAGCAGGTGTTATCTATCGTTTGCAACCAAAAGAAAATAATTAAAACATCAGAATTATCAAGGAGTCCTACCACCTTTCGAATCTTGAACACTCAACATCTTATCAAGACTTAACCCTAGATCTCATAATTTAGGTTAAAGGAATTTAGCCACTCATGACATAATAATCGAAACAACTAGTTATATTCATGATTTGAAAGATAAACTTACCACAAGATGAATAGAAACTAGAGATTCTCAGATTAGATCACAATAGTAATCCTAAAATAATGATGATAATCTCTTCAAAATAATTTCTTGTTCAAGTCAAGAAACTAGAGAGAGAAAATATCAAAATATGTGTCTCCAAAAGATGTTCTGCCCCCAAGAAAATCCTAAACAAGGATTTAAATAGTTTACCCTAATTATGAAAACAAAATAATAAAATTCAGAAATTCTTCGGATTAGGTGACGCCATTTGTGATAGCCTATCAAGAGGCTGACGACTTGTCACAAATGTCGTCAGCTTCCTCTTTGCTTTGGACACTTGCTGCCTAACGCTGATGACAAATGGTGACACCTTATCAGCTTCTTAACAACTTATCACAAATGTCGTCAAGTTTCTGCTTCAGTTCTCATGCGCTGCCTTAGGCTGACGGCATTCTTGACGGCTTATCAGCTTCTTGACGACCTATCACAAAATGTCGTCACATCTTTCAACTTAGGCCAATTCTCTGTCTATGGCTGACGATGAAGCTGATAGCTTATCACAGGGCTGACGACTTATCACAAATGTCGTCAGCCACACTTTTCCTCTATTTACTTCAGATTTTAGCTCATTTTCTTCCATTCTTGTTGGTTCTCTAACATATTAGCTTCTTCTGCAAAATCAAACATAAAACAATCAAAAATGATAAATGTTGCTTAAGACTTCACAATTATTCTTAGTTAAAAGCCTCAAATGTGTTAGCATTAGCTCACACATCAATACCCTCAACTTTAAACAATTATTTATCCTCAAGCAACTCAGAACAACTAAGAGAATACAAAGCACATTTGGCAGTCAGTCATCTATATCATCTCAAAACACTTTTACCATCTCCAAAGTCATTCAATTTAAGTACAATGAAGAACACCAATGCAACACACAGTAATCAAGATATGGCATCAATTCAGATATAACAACTATGCATAGACCAGTATTACACTACCCAAATAAGTTAGTAACTAGAAATGTAACCAGTGTGCCCTCACAGCAAAGAAATCCCTTTCATCTCATATCAGGAATTATATATGTAACCATGGGGACAATCAAAACACTCACTCTCAGAATGAAGTTCCAATCAGTGTATGCCAAGTACCATAGGCCTGTCCTTATTTTCATTACCCAGATCTTTAGATAGGTCGGCTAGGATCACTATAGGACTTCTCTTAGGCTTGTAATGTAGGCTAGGGGCTGGTATGATACACGATGGTATTTAAAGTGACTAAGTATCCTTGACACTACACTAGCTTTTTGGGGTTTCACTCATTATCCTTTTCCGCTCTTCTCTTTTCTTGATCACAATCATTTAGGATGGGTGCAGTCTTTTCTCAATTACTTATTCTTTTTCACAGTTTTTCTTTTTCTTGCTTTTTTCCTCTGCACCCACCTTTTTATTCTTTTCTTTTATGCTACCTTTCTTCATACTCATTCTATATCACGCACCCCTATGATAGCCACCCTCAACTTAGGCCATTTGCCTAATTCAAGGTGCACAGTGTCCAAGGAGGACCAGGGCCAAAACAAGTTCATTATGATCTAAATGAGAAGGTGACAGGTGTCCTACAAAGAAATAGGCTAATTAGGCTCCAAACAGGGATCAAGGGATATGATACACATAGGGAAAGTCATTTAGGCTAAAGTGAGCTAATATCAAAATGGCCTATGATCCTTTCCTAACCTCTATTCTTCAACCTAGGTAAGAATAACTGGGCAAGTTCTGAATACAACATACAAAGGGAACTAAGTAAAATCTCACACGCACATGGCTTACAAGTATATCACAAGTTACTACTTATTCGGTTCATGCAATTGTTTAGCAATGGTTATCATGTCACTAGTACTAATGCCATAACAAGATGCACAGTAGTCACACATAAATGCATATCACACAGTTATAAAACAGACCTTTGGAGAGGTGTTCAAAAATTGACAAAAATATGTCAACTATCGTAGATACTTATTTTTCTCCCAGTTAACCACAACAAATCACAAAATAAAACACAATACGCCTAAACATGCCGGCTCTACTAGGAACAAGACTTCGGGGAAAAGAGGCACGGTAACAAAAACTCCAGGAGGATATCAACACCCACAAGTAGCCCCATCCTCAACTTAAAATCATGCAATGTCCCTAATGCGTCAAACCAAAACAAGAGAGTCAAAAATATACCTGTGGCACCATGGGTGCGAAGATCTGATGTCAATCACATTATACGAATACAAACAATAAAATACCTTGGGTTGCCTCCCAAGCAGTGCCTAATTTAATGTCACGGTACGACTAGGTTATCTTGACTACTCAGAATTCATCAAGATACCTTAAAAGTGCTTCATCTTTTATCTCTCCACCTTGAGGATATGAACTTTACCCCCAACTTAGAGTCCATCTTCTTGCCTCGATCATAGGGGAGTGGTATAAAAATTAAGAAGTTGAGTAATGGATTGAGCGTGGTAAACCACTCGGCCTTAAAGTGGGGTATGTTTTTATGTTTCTTATCAAGTGTAAAATAAAGAATATAGGATTTTTGTTCCTCATCTTCACACTCTTCCACTATTTTAGATGATTCCACAGACAAGATATCATCTAAACATAATGTGGAAAAATGCTTCGAGTGAGGCCCAACTAATTCTACTTCAAAATTTATACTATCTACTACACACTCACTTTTATTCACCTTCTCAATGTCAGTATCAAGATCAAGATGACAATCGAGTGGTTGCGATTCTTGAGTTTTCTCCTCAAATTGGCTAATGTCCTTCTCATATTTTTCTTTATATGGCCACTGTAAACATGGTGGGAGTGGTAAATCCTTTAGCTTTGCCCACAACTGTGCTTGATTCTCTAAAATTTGTTTCATCAATTTGTCTGTTTGAATCATGATAGCACACATATCTTCAGAATGATCACTTTGACCACAAGCCAACTACTAAGTTACAGTAAGTAGGACAGTATCCACATCATATTGTGAGGGTCTCATCCATGCACTTCCAGGTAAATCTGGACAGCAAGCCTCAAAATATGGTCCCCTACAATAATAACAAGAATCGTCACAAGAATCGTCATCACTCAAAAAACCATCTATCCAGGATGATATCTCATGAAAGGTATGAGAAAAATAAAAAGAAAAATAAAAGAAAATAAAATAAACAAAAATAAAATAAATAAAATAAACTAAACAAATATTTACAAGTTTGAATTCAAGCAAGTAAACTAAAATTTCAAACCAACTCAATACGCCAAATTGTTCCCCGACAACGGTGCCATTTTTTATAACGCTTAACTTACACGTCAATTTAGTGCAAGGCGGTCATCGTCAATATATTTACCCAACTTTTGGAGTCGGGGTCGAATCAACAGGGAATAATGTGAGTATCGATTAAACTAATTTGAAACTATAGTTATAAGTTGAATTCAAACAACTGGCCCGAAAAGATAAAATGGGGGTTTTGGAGATTAGCAAATAATTTTTGGTCACCTTAGTTTCAGTTTGTAATCAAGAGTTTATGGAAAAATCAGAATTATGTTCACTAGGAATTTCGGTACTTGACAGATGCTACTAGTGGTTCAAGATTCTCACAGTAGGTAGGACAACAAGTTATCTTTATCGAAGTTATTCCTAAATGTCTCTTGACCTACTTAAGCATTTAATTACCTAATCCTCTCGGACTTAGGGAATTTATATTCACTACCTAGATTTTTACCTCAGGTTAACTAACCTTGTTACAGTGCTGATTATTCAATAGAAGTTTAATGTTTCCAAGTCCCTATTAATAATTCACTTCCCACTATATTTGATTTCTTTCTCAAGCAGGTGTTATCTATCGTTTACAACCAACAGACAATAATTAAAACATCAGAATTATCAAGGATTCCTACCACCTTTCGAATCTTGAACACTCAACACCTTATCATGACTTAACCCTAGATCCCATAATTTAGGTTAAAGAAACTTAGCCACTCATGACGTAATAATCGAAACAACTAGTTATATTCATGATTTGAAATATAAACTTACCACAAGATGAATAGAAACTAGAGATTCTTAGATTAGATCACAATAGTAATCCCAAAATAATGATGGTAATCTCTTCAAAATAATTCCATGTTCAAGTCAAGAAACTAGAGAGGGAAAATATCAAAATACGTGTCTCCAAAAGATGTTCCACCCCCAAGAAAACCCTAAACAAGGCTTTAAATAGTTCACCCTAATTATGAAAACAAAATAATAAAATTCAAAAATTCTTTAGATTAGGTGATGCGATTTGTGATAGCCTACCAGGAGGCTGACGACTTATCACAAATGTCGTCTGCTTCCTCTTTGATTTGGAAACTTGCTGCCTAACGCTGATGACAAACAGTGATGCCCTATCAGCTCCTTGATGACTTATCACAAATATCATCAAGTGTCTGGTTCAGTTCCCATGCGCTGCCTTAGGCTAACGGCATTCTTGATGTCTTATCATCTCCTTGACGACCTATCACAAAATGTCATCACAGCTTTCAACTTAGGTCAATTCTCTGTCTATGGATGATAATGAAGCTGATAATTTATCACAGGGCTGACGACTTATCACAAATATCGTCAGCCACACTTTGCTTCTATTTACCTCAGATTTCAGCTCATTTGCTTCCATTCTTGTTGGTTCTCTAACATATTAGCTTCTTCTGCAAAATCAAACATAAAACAATCAAAAACGATAAAAGTTTCTTAAGACTTCGCAATTATTCTTAGTTAAAAGCCTCAAATATGTTCGCATTAGCTCACACATCACTTGGACTCGAGAGTAAGGTGGTTGCAGTTCAGTTTAGAGTTTATAAAAATGATCCATAGACTTAGAATGATAGCTTTAATCTAAAGGGAGATGATAAAACAAGAAGCCAAGTCAGGCTCTCAGATTCTAGTAGCGATGCCAGTGTGTTGCAAAATAATAGTAGGGGAGGAAGATACCCAACCCATTCTTATCTCAGTGCAAATTTTTGTACTTCAGTCATTATGGCATCTACTCATGCTTTACACATCATCTCCATGATCATAGTTTATGTTCATGCACATCATAGAGAATAATGTGTGCTCCCAGTTCCTAGTATAAGGAGTTCCAGTTTACTCAGCAGTACAAATAATATTCCATGAATTTATGAACTTCAAACTCAGGTCATGCAACTCATGACTCATGTACTCATACTTTATAGTATGCTCGGTTCCCATAACTTATAGTGCACTCTTAATGACTAGTGATAATTTAGATTTATGGCATGTATGCCCTCAGTTTTGATCTCTATAATGACTTTATGTTGTTGATACTATATTCCTTAGGCCTCAGTTAAGTGTCAAAATTATGCATAGTATTCTTTCATGCTTTAGTTCCTCATGTTCTAACCTTTCAGTGACCTCTTCTTATGTCAAGATACTGGTGATGAATAATTTTTGTAGATGGGTGAGAGTAAATATTGCATATTAGAAAAAGATTATTGTATGCTTGTTTTATATAAGGCTATAAGTTTGAAGGAAGATTGGGGTAAAGCTTTTGGTATATGTCATGGTTAGTTGAGAATTCTACGTGTCTTCTTGGGGATATTGTATGGAAGTTGTTAAGAGATGTTAGAGAATGCGGTAAAATTCCAATGTGGGTCGGTTGACTAGAAGCTTATATGTGGTTATATTGATAGGCTTGAATGTCATGTTGGTATATAAGTAGATGATTGCATTATGCATTAGTGAATTCCTAGTAAGAGGTTAAATTTAGTTGTTGAAGTGGTAAGAAGAATTATTCTTGAGATGAGAGTTATGAAACATGCATGGGGTATTGAATTTGTGGTTTATACTAGTACTATGGTGTTATGTGTAGTACCTTGTGATGTCAAGTTAGGATTGAACATGGTGATAGTATGTAGCTCAACTTAGACTTTGGCTGGAGTAGTTATATATACCCATGCGAGTATTTGAGAAGCGGGGCTAAGCTTGAAGTAGACAGTTGCATTGCCTAAGGCCTAGTAATTATATCCTAGGTTGTGTTTTATAGACCTATAATCCATGTTATAGAGTTATAGTCATGTTGCAATTCCTTATTCAGATATCTTATTCAGATCATGCCTAAAATTCTTTGCTCCATAATGTTATTAGAACTTCTTACAAAGAGTGTTAAAAAATACTCCAGTTGAGTATGAACTTTTAATATGAGTTAGTCCATATAGCCAATGATTCATATTAGCAATCAAACAGATAATCTCTTATAGTTTTCCATCTTTCCATATAGTCTTACTATCCAAAGTTTCATGAGTATGGTTATTCCATAAGGTAATTCCTGCACGTCCATGCAAATTGCAAATTTAGTTCAGTCCAAGCATCATGTCTATGATTCAGATATTTAGTCATTCAATTAGTAAGTGTTCAGTGAATGATCTCAGTTTTCTAAGTATTCCAGCTCAGATAATGTAATACCCCGTTGTATGACCTTAGTCTCATTATCTCATGATTTGTTCTTACATAATGAACTTGGCAATGCCACAAAGTCTTTTTCTATTGATTCCTATACGTGTTTTGTTGAGGGACAATTCCTAATGGGATGTTACGTACTTTATTCCATCCTCGGTAACTCATGGGATTTTGTTGCATCAGTTATCACTTTGTCGTTCTATATGTATGCTCATATCATGAACATTTCAAGTGGGTCCTAAACTCTCAGCATGAATTAGCTCCTTATAGTCAATAGAGTCAGGTCAGCTTAGAAATTAGTTTCATGATAGAAGTTTAATGTTTCAGCTCAGTTATACACTTCCTTAGTAGACGTGTCATGTCTACATTATTTCATACTTCTAAAGTTTCAATAAGTTCCTACCCATCATTCGAGGACGAATGATTCCAAGGGAGAATAATATAACACCTCGCATTTTCAGGCTAGAGTTTGAACCATCATTCCTTAGTGTATAAACTTAAATCCCATGATTTATATTTTAATACATGTGTAATTATCATTAGTCTAGTGTGAAGAGTGCTTATAAGGAGGAGAAATGTTCATAGGAATCACGTTGAGCAAGGTGAACTAAGAGTCTTTTATTCGGCCAAATTTTGATAGTCGATTCTACAAGGGTCGACTTTGAACGTGTATAACTTTTTATATATGTGGAATTTTGCATCTCAATACCCACCAAATTATAGATAATTGATTTATCTTTCCAACGATGCCAATTTTGCCTTAATTCAAAATCCGAGCAAAAAGTTATGACTATTTTCATGAGAAACAATAAGTGTAAGAACTCATGCTCTTAACACTCTAACAAAGCCATAAAAATGACCCTTAGGACCCTTATATCAATGGTAAACCATGTGTAGTTGTTATGGGTCGTTTTGGGGGTGTTTTGGATGTTGGAATTTGGTGGGTGTTGCCAAATGGACTCTCCGCAAAGGCCATACGTCACAGGACATACGCCAACAGCCCCAGGATGGGCTTAGTTGTGGTGTGCGCTTCCCACCCTCAAGTGTGATTTTGGCATGCACCGCCCACTCTAGGCTTGGCTTTTGGCGTGCACCACCCACCCTCAGATGTGCTTTGGCTGTGCGCCGCCCAGCAAAAGCCAAATGCCAAAATTACTCTATTTTGAATTAATTCAAGGGAGTTGAGGTCTTTTCACACTCCTAAACCATTTCTAATCCTTCTTAAAAAAATTAAGGGGTCTTGAAACACGTTATTTTCTACTCTCTTAACCCCAAAACATCCGATACACAATTTAAAACCCTTCCCTTCTTCCCAAGAACAAAATTCAAGTTTTTTCCCTCAATAACTAAAGGATTTAAGT
Organism: Capsicum pubescens; assembly: GCA_030864215.1. Taxonomy (NCBI): domain Eukaryota; kingdom Viridiplantae; phylum Streptophyta; class Magnoliopsida; order Solanales; family Solanaceae; genus Capsicum; species Capsicum pubescens. The sequence goes on along the minus strand of CM061548.1, from coordinate 72,972,358 downwards.
TCTAATTTTGAGCTTTCTTCAAGAATTATTCCATTCGGGGTATGTGGGGTATTCATCAATGGGTTTCTTTCACCTATTGAGCCCAAAAACCCTCTTTTGGTTAAATTATGAATTATACTCTAATTTATGATCAAGTTTAATGTAAATCATGAAATTCCTCCATGTTTCCTCATTGTTTTACATTTAAGTTATGCTAATTGTTTTACTCCATGAAAATCATGATCCTATATGCTTGAAGTTCCAAAACCCCATGTCATGTTCTGTTAACATCATGTCAAAATTCTCAAATTATGATTCAAACTATAAACATGATATTTTTCCAAGGTTAAATCATTCCCATGTTTATAATTATGAAATTTATCAGACTATTGAAATATCTCATGTTTTGGGTCTTTGAATCATGATTTTACATCACTGTTTTAAGTGTTGTTATCGACGTTTTATAATTATTCAGTGTTGGCGGGTTATGGACACCTGATACCTACATGTTTACTTATTTTTTTGACCTTTTAAGTAATGAGTCAGTCAACTAATAATTTTATTGTTAAACTCAGTTTGTTATGATCATGTCGAGCACTATCAGTTTACTTATTGATATTCACTCCATACTCTATATGCACTAATGTTTTCAAAATACAATGACTTGAGCTTATCAGCTTCAGTGCATGCACCAGTTAATATTTCAGTGTCTTTCAGTTGGGATTAGGATTTAGCACCGAGAGGGAAGTGTGGGTTCAGTGCATTCTACTTCCCCAGAAACTACGTGCCACCGTAAGTTTAGGAGCCTCGCCATAGAGTGTTTCCACTTGCCCAATATGGGCTCAGTTTAGTGATCACTCCAGTTCAGGTTCTACTCCTATGGAAAGGATAGAGAAGCCCTCCTCAATATTTGTCGGACGTTAGACTACATAATGGCTCACATGATTTATGTTGGTTACATGATAGCTCCCACATTTTTAGCCAGTAATCAGTTTATCTCAATTCAAGTTTGCTTGACCAAGTAGATAGATTTCAGTAATTATTCAGCCAGTTTTACATCTTATTCATGTTATTTAGATCATGTCAGTACATGTTATACTTGGCCTTGCATTCTCAATTTTACATGTTTGTGTTTTCATGCTCAATATCCATACATGATCCTCAATTCAGTTTTACAGCATGTTCAGCTTTACATGAGATTTACATATAGTATTCATGTTTCTACTGCTTCCCAACTTACAGAATTATTTGTAGCTCGTGATTTATAAATCTCGCCATGACTTACAGTTTTCACATATAGCCTTGTTTTAAATGTATGTTTCAGCAAATAACTTATATCCTCAGTTTTAAAGCATGTTTTAGATAATTCCATGATTTATTGCATGTCTCCATATACTCAGTACATTCCAATGTACTAACCACATATATGCATTTGTGGCTACATTCCCTCATGATGTAGGTACCATATATTATGCATACACCTTGGTCGGACAGTTCTCAATATTCAACCAGCAAGTGATGAGCTCTCTTATATTGGGAAATCCAGCCCATTACAGTTCATGTGTTGTATTTTAATTATCCATATGTATTGATTAGTGGTAGTTGGAGGCATGTCCCAGCTATCTATAGTCAGTATAGTAGAGGCTTCATAAATAGTCGGTCAGAGTCATGATATGTAATTTAAGTTCTTTCTTCAGTATTTTCATGTTGTAAACTTTATCGATATTATACTGATTCAGATTTCCTCATGATTATGTTTTCGCTCATTAAATGTAACTTTTATATATAGTTTAAATCAGTTGCTCAAGCAGTATACCAGTACATGGGTTAGCTTGCGATCACTTGTGGTTCTAAGCATCGTGTTATGACTAGGGGGTAGCCTCGGGTCATGACACTGGTCTTTAATACCTTAAAAGGGTGAATTCAACGTTGTATGTGTTTGCGTATGAGATTTGTGAGAAGATAGTTAGGAGGATTGACTCTGATAAAGGGATGGATTGTAGTAGATTTTATTTAAAGTAGTACATATATATTGAATGGTACGTATATATGTGTATATATCTTCTATAGACGTATATATTTAACGTATACATGTTTATATATTTTATAAATTAGTATATAACTATATATATAGTGTGTGTGTATATATTGTAGTATATATATTGTAGTATATTTTATTTAAAGTAGTACGTATATATTGAATGGTACGTATATATGTGTATATATCTTCTATAGACGTATATATTTAACGTATACATGTGTATATGTTTATAAATTAGTGTATAACTATATATATAGTGTGTGTGTGTATTTATTGTAGTATATATATATATTGTAGTATATTTTATTTAAAGTAGTCCATATATATTGAATGGTATGTATATTTGTGTATATATCTTCTATAGACGTATATATTTAACGTATACATGTGTATATGTTTTACAAATTAGTATATAACTATATATATAGTTTTTGTACATATTGTAGTATATATGTTGTAGTATATTTTATTTAAAGTAGTATGTATATATTGAATGGTACGTATATATGTGTATATATCTTCTATAGACGTATATATTTAACGTATACATGTGTATATGTTTTATAAATTATTATATATATCATTATATTGTAGTATATAACTTGTAGTATATGTTTTATTTAGAGTAATATATATATATTTAACTAACGTATAGTCGTATACACGATTACATGTGTAATTGAGTATATGTGTATATATTTTTTAAATTCTAGTGTAGTAAATACTATATTTATAGTGTATATATATTGTTTAACATATTTAAAATGTATATAGGTGGGTATATATAGTGTATATTGGAGAAAAAAAATAGTTTTTGATCGGATTTTTAATCGGTTTTGACCGGATTTAGGTGGGTTGGATCGGGTTGGGTTAAGTGGGCCGATTCAGGGTTGTTTTTAAAAAAATTATTCTTGGGCCCGAAACCGGACCAACCCGTTTAACCAGGCACGGATCCAAACTGGCCCACAACCCGGCTAACATTCACGGGCTGGTTCCGGGTTGACCCGGCCCTGCCCACTTGACACCCTTAGTTTGGGTATATTTTTACCTTCTCTCTCAATGAGTAGCTAATTCTTCATTCTTTGGGTTATGCTTGAATAGGTTGTAATTGGTGCATGGGTGTTGTTTATTTGTCCTCCTAATTAGCTAATTGATATGGATTTCCATTAATTCCATGTTTTAACTAATAGTTGGGGGTTGCAAACCCCAATTACCTTAGAACTCATATCATTCTTGAAAAAAGAGGATATGGATGAGGAATGGATGTGAACAATAACTTGAATTATTTCATTTAATAGCATCTCTTAGAAATAAGGATGTTAATTGAGGCAATAGATTTGTAAAATTTTCTACACTTATGAAGTGTTCGAAACAACCCATTTGTGATATTTGGTGTTTTATTGAAAGATTGACATCAATGCCTATAAATCTAGCCTACCCATGATTCTAGCTAAATTTGGACAAATAATCAAAGACCCATGCATGAACCTACACCTAGGAAGGTATAACCCCCAAAATCTATCAACACTTGATTTACCTCCAATTGTTTCTAGCTTTAAAATGGTAGTCTTAAAGCAACAAAATTGTGAAATTTTAAATCATTTAAACAAACCCCCAAAATAGTTGTATCATAGGTTTGAATTTAGCAAGTTACTTTCATTTCAAGCCTACTCAATCACCACTCACGTTGTTCCTTGTGGGTTCGATCACAACTCTTTATTGGATAAATATATTGACAATGTCTGCTAAACCTATTCTAGAGTGTAATTTGAGCGTTATCATTAGGCACTTTCAAAAATCCAAAAGTGTAATTTTGGACGGATTCTACTTATTTGACTAAACCTTGGGAAAAAGTTACTTTTAGAAAACATTTAGAGTTGCTTGGAAATTCTCATTTTTTGAAATGATTAGAATTTATTAAGACTTGTCCATTTGATTTATTTCAAATAATGAAATAAACAAAAATTTGAAATTTCAAAATAATTCTAACTTTAGTAATTTATCCGAATAAAAATTTTGAGTTAAATTGTTAACCCAACTTCCTTATCATAGATATCGAGCTAACTACTAACTGTGAAAGAATATGCATAATCCAAGTTAAGACCTCATTTGTTTGCACTTAATGGAGGTCTGAATCTGAATGGTTTAAGACTTCAGACCATTATGTGCATTTGTTTTTTATCAAGATTTGATCTCTTAATAGGTCTTAATCATTCAGATCTGGAACCAAGTCTTAATGTCATTAAGATGTATTCTTCTGTTGGATGATATTCACCATCACTCTATCCACAATCTCCAATCACCACCACTACCACCTCTTTAACCACCACCCACCACCACCAACCATCACCATCAACCGCCATCACCAACCACTTTCACCATCACAACCACCATTGACAATCAATATCGCAACTAACTATTATTGTTAGCCAACACAAAACCTACCACCTTCATTATTCTAATTATATCCATCACCACCGCCATCACGAATGCTAACACCAATTCCAATACCACCATCATCATCAACCACTATCGACCAATCCCTACTACCAACCAACTCATCTATCACAACTAGAATCACAGCTAACTACTACCAACACATCATCAACCTCCACACATTCTTTGTCACCGCCACTATCATTGTCAAGTATCGCCATTTCTACCACCACTCAAACTACTACCATCACTACAATCTATATCTATTAACAACCATCCATACTATCACAGCAAACAACGTCTTCAACTACCACCAACATATCGTCAAACATCATGATTCATTTTTCAGTCACGCAATCAACACCTCCAGTAACTAACATCAACCGATGTCACATCACAACTACCAATCGTCACCATCATAACAGTCACCGTAATACCAACCATCTCTACCATCACAATGGTCACCGCCAGTATTACTAGTCACGAACATCATTACCACCTCCCCCATCGGTACAAACCATCTCCATTATCACTAAAAAATATATAAATATTTTTTCAATCAAATAATAATTTTAATGTATTAAATTAAATATTTTTAATATATAATTAATTTTTTATTTGAATTATATTTTTATTAAATACACAAATAAATTTTGAACATTTAGATATTGAAAAACAAACAGTCTTAATCATTCAGTTTTCAGATCTAGAGACAACATCTTGATGTGCATTCAGATTCAACATCTGAATCTTTATAAGAACAAATGCAGCCTTAGTCTTAAAGTTGGAGTTTGCCTAAAAATCATTGGTTATTATCCGAGTAAATATTTTCATGTGTTAGAAAATTTAACCAAATAGACTGAGGATTCATATAAGCATAACAAAAGATCATGGTTAAGAGTTGTTAACAACTAATGCAAGCAACGTGAAAATAAATAAGGACAAGATTAATATTTTTGAGTATCAACCCAAATTTCTTCCATGTCAGTTAAACTTTTCAACTTACATACTGATCATCTAGACACCTTCAAAATTTATGTGTCATGTTAGTATTGGGTGTCCATCAGATACAATAAGGACGAGTGAGAGTGTTTTCTTCTCAGTTGAGATCAAGTTAAGGGGTCTACATGTGAACCTTTGGAGTGCTTACTTGCCCATTGAGGTCTGGTTTGAATGCCTTTTTATGTATTGTACCTTTTGAAAACTTGAAATATTTGATGATGAGATTTTCAAAATATGATTAAATTTTATAACCAAATAAATATTTAAAAATAATTTCTTAAAATCTTATCTAAAATCTATGAACAACAAATAATTTTTTTTTATATCAAATTCGTCTATGAAATGCAATTTTTAGTTAAAAAGAATATTGAATACACGGTTAGTCTCAGAAATTTGTTCATGAATTTTCTTTCAAAATTTTGAGTAGGAAGCGGTTAATATAAACATTTTATCATTTTACTACTATATTAGAAATGAGTTATAGTTTCAACATGCCTGCTTCAACAGGCCGGTTGCTCCATGATTTTACTGTATCATCTCTAATTAATTATTATAAGTTATTATATATTAAAAAATAATATTATTTACTATAAAAGTAGCAGTCCGTGATTTTACTATATCATCTCTAATTAATTATTATAAGATAATTATAACATATCTGCTTTAGCTGCTTCAATCATAATTTTACTAAATATCACCACTAATTAATTATTATAAGTCATCTAACTATTAAAAAAAAAAAAAAATTGATAAAAAAGGTAAAATAGATATAAAATGATAAATTAACTCTTGATGTTTTAAATTAACTTGACGTCCTATATGAAACTCACGTAATTTTTTTCCACATATCACTTTTTACTAAATATCTCCCCCTAAATTAACTATTATAAGTCATCTTTGTATTAAAAAATTAATAATATTTAATAAAAAAAAAGTAATATAGACATAAAATGATAAATTATCTCTTGATGTTTTAAATTAACTTGATGTCTTATATGAGGCTCACTTAAATTTTTTTCACAAATATCTTTTATAGTAATTTTGCTATATCAATTTTTACTAAATATCTCCCCTAATTAATTATTATAAGTCATCTAATATTAAAAAATTAATAATATTTAATAAAAGTGTAATATAGACATAAAATGATAAATTAACTCTTGATGTTTTAAATTAACCCGACGTCTTATATGAAGTTCACTTAAATTTATTTCACAAATATTTTTTATAGTATTTTTTCTATATCATTTCTAATTAGTTGTTGTAAGTCATTTAAAGCATGTTTGGTTCGCTGCGTCAATCGTGATTTTACTATATCACACCTAATTAATTATTATGGTCATCTAAGCATTGTGTCACTTAAATTGACATTTGTGATTTATTACCTCACTTATAAAGGATGATAAACAGATAGCATATCAACATGATTGTTTGTGTTGTCCGCTTAGATATTTTCTTTTATATTTCTTTATTTTACTTTTCTTTTTAATCTGTTATATATTTGAGAATTACGTAAAAGTATTATAAATCATAATAATTAGCAACATAAAATAATTAAAAGGACGTAAAAAAAAATTAGTTGACTCTCTAAAGTTTATTACTTCCACATAAATTGAGATAGAAGAAAAAATATTATAAATCACAACAATTAATAATTTAAAATATTTTTTAAAAATATATAAAAAATTTAGTTAACTCTCAAAATTGTATCAATGCCACACAAAATTAGATAGGGAGTATAATATATATTATTTAAAAAATTACGTAAAAAGTATATAAATCACAATAGTTAATCTAAAAATATTCTTCACGTTGGGCCTGTGCTAACACGGGCCATATCACAAGAAATTACTTGTCATACAGTCATAGACCCAAATATAGATGGCTTTAGATATTTGACCCTAATAAGAAATATCTGAAAAGAATAACCTTCCTTATCTTTTAAGTATAGTACAAGTACATTTTTCCCTCTACACATCAACTATATTTTTAAACTTTCCATAGCATTTGTCTCTCAAATTTTATTTTTTATTATTTTTGCTTTTTTATTTTTTTTTCTTTAATTTTATTATGCTATTTTTTATTACTTTCACTTTTTATTTTTTTCCTTTAATTTTATTATCATGTTTTAATTCATTTGTCTCAATCTTTATTTTTTTTTCTCTTTTTTCTTTTTTCTCAAGCATTAGTTATTTCTTTTTTGTTAATTCATTTGTCTTTAACTTTTATTTTTTTTTTATTTTTGTCTTTTTATGAATTTTCTTTTTTTCCCTCATTTTTCTCAAACTTTATTTTTATTTTTTTCTCTCCTTTTATTTTTCTCGATTTTTTTAATTCTTCATTTTTTTCTTAATATTTATTTTTTTCTTGCCTTTTTTTTCTCAATCTCTTTTTTTTCATTTCTCTATTTTGTTTGATCGCTTTTTTCTTTTTCAGTTCTCTTTTTTCCCCTCATTTTTCTCAAACTTCATTTTTATTTTTCCTCTCATTTTTATTTTTCTCATTTTTTTAAATTTTTTACTTTTTTCTTAATCTTTATTTTTTTCTTTTCTTTTTTTTTCTCAATCTTTTTTTTATTTCTCTATTTTGTTTTATCGCTTTTTCTTTTTTGTCAACTTCTATTATATTTTGCTAATAAATAAAAAATTGGATAATCCTTAAAGGGGTCTTCTTTTTTTGACATCAAAGCAAATTTAAGGACATGAATTGTTGTTACGAAGTTCTTTAAAAATTCTTGAGATAAGTCATGTCTCTAAGGCGAGAGTTGTAGAATATCTCATAAATAAAGACATAACATGGTAGTGTCAACGCTTGCCCATGGGGCATAATTTATTATTTGAAAGTCCTTGAGCTAAGTCTTGCCTCTAAGGCAATAGTTGTAGAACATCCCATAAATGAAGACATAACGTGGTAGTGTCAACTCTTGCCCGTGGGGCATAACTTGCAGTTCGAAAGTCTTTGAGCTAAGGCTTGCCCCTAAGTCAAAAGTTGTAGAATATCTCATAAATGAAGACATAACGTGGTAACGTCAACTCTTGCCGGTGGGGCATAATTTGTAGTTTGAAAGTCCTTGAGCTAAGTCTTGCCTCTAAGGCAATAGTTGTAGAACATCCCATAAATGAAGACATAACGTGGTAGTGTCAACTCTTGCCCGTGGGGAATAACTTGCAGTTTGAAAGTCTTTGAGCTAAGGCTTGCCCCTAAGTCAAAAGTTGTAGAATATCTCATAAATGAAGACATAACGTGGTAATGTCAACTCTTGCCCGTGGGGCATAATTTGTAGTTTGAAAGTCCTTGAGCTAAGTTTTTCCCCTAAGGCAATAGTTGTAGAACATCTCATAAATGAAAACATAACGTGGTAGAGTCAAATCTTTCCCTTGAGGCATAATTTGTAGTTTGAAAGTCCTTGTACTAATTAAGTCTTGCCTCTAAGGCAATAGTTGTAGAACATCTCATAAATGGAAACATAACGTGGTAGAGCCAACTCTTTCCCCTGGGGAATAATTTGTAGTTTGAAAGTCCTTGAGCTAAGTCTTGCCTCTAAGACAATAGTTGTAGAACATCTCATAAATAAAAACATAACGTGGTAGAGTCAACTCTTATCCATGGGGCATAATTTTGTGTTTGAAAGTCTTTGAGCTATGTCTTGCCTCTAAGGTAAGATTTGTTGAACATCTCATAAATAAAGACATAATGCAATAGTGTCAACTCTTGCCCGTGGGGCATAATTTGTAGTTTGAAAGTCCTTGATCTAAGTCTTGCCTCTAAAGCAATAGTTGTAGAACATCTCATAAATGAAAACATAACGTGGTAGAGTCAACTCTTGCTCGTGGAGCATAATTTATAGTTTGAAAGTCCTTGAGCTAAGTCTTGCCTTTAAGGCAATAGTTGTAAAACATCTCATAAATGAAAACATAACGGGGTAGAGTCAACTCTTGCCCGTGGAGCATAATTTGTAGTTTGAAAGTCTTTTAGCTAAGTCTTGTCATTAAATTTCAAGAGAAATAAATCAGTTATTCTAAGAAAATAATTTTAGTTCATGATATTATTGAAATAATCCCCATAGAAATTTTAAAATATTTTAGTAGGATATTGAACCAAAAAGAAATGGAATGGTGGATGGTCAGTGAAATTATAAGATAGGTCCACATATTTAAGTTCAAGAAAATCCAAACAAAACAAAGCCGACGGTGAAGAGCTACTTGTGTAGCTGCTTATAGAAAAAAATTATGGTGGGCGAGTCTCAATCAATAAAAATTGTGTGAGTCGCCACCGTTTGCTTGAAAAGTGGAAATATAGGTCCCACGTTGAATTTGTTCCCACACTTTGCCCTTCTTTATTCATGTTGGTCGTTTTCTCTCTCATCTTTCTCTCCATTCTATTCGTCCAATAAAACTTGTCCACTATTCACTTGACACACAAGTTAAGAAATAATAAATATAGGTAATCTTAGTAGCTTAGTTGGTTAGTTACCTGAACTCCCACCTTGTTGGTGAGGGTTCGATTCCCCACATTGTAATCCCCTCCCCCATTCTCCTACCCCCAAATTTTTTTAAAAAAAATAATAAATATAAGGATGATTTCACTATATCACCCTTCGAATATAATAAATTTAGTTCTTTAGTAAAGAAATTGAGTAATGAATAGTACCTAATAGCAAAAATAAAATGGACAAAAATGAGTAATTTATTATCACGGCCAAAATTCGGGACCGTGATGGCACCTATCCAATCCTTCGTAATAGGTAAGTCAAGAACTTAATTTTAAATGCAACATCCCAAATGTATAGAAGCGGAAGGAAATAATAACATAGTAAACACTGAATAATCTCAAAAGTAGATTAATAGACTAGTACAGTTAAAACATAGATAATCCCAGATCTGATAGTTACTAATACAAGCCACTAAATACAGAAATTAAAGAAAAGTTTTAATATCTCAAAATGCGAAAAATGTATAAAGATGGGGCTGGAGGAGATTTCAGTAGTCTGTAAAAATAATAGTAGCTTCCTTGAATTTCTAAAGATACTAACACAAAAGGAACCACAAGAATTGCCCAGAGGTCATCGAATCGGTACCTGCACATAAGGTGCAGAAAAATCAAGGGTGAGTACGAAACCACGTATACTCAGCAAGCATCATCGAGCGACCCTAAGCATCAATTTATAAACTTTCCCATTCGCAAAGCTTCCAAGTGGTCAAAATTTGAAGCAAACACATAGTTCCCTGTGAGAATACCAATATAATAACTCCCATATGGCTATATTTATTGCGGCATGAAAACTTAGTCAAATCTCAACTTCCATGAATTTCAAAAATAGAACGAAATCTTAACTACCTACATCAAACATATCTCAATATCACTATTTGAACTTAATTAGAGAATGTCACATCTAATATGTCAATATCATAGCTAAGAATGAAAATTCAATTCAAAATTCTAAAGAAACCAACAAAACAGTGAGTAGTAATAGTCAAACTCTAAGCTTAAACTTCAATTTCTCAATCTATTTTTAATCTCTTAACTGTAATGTAGTCATAACATCACTATTGTTATCATGTTTCTGTCCAAAAATAAACTTATTAGTTCTAATCTCTAAGGCATCCCGTTACTGCCAATAATGGCGTAATAGAACACTTATTACCTATTAACAAATCTATGTAATTCTAAATAGGATAACATGACTACTTTTCCATTATTAGTTGATGCCTACTCGCGTTCTTATAGAACAAATAGGGACAATCCTATTCATCAAGAACCAATCATCATTGTACTATTAGGCTATAGAAAACACATTAACTTATGCAATTAATTACTCACCTGAAGCAAGTTGGGAGAATTCTTTCAAGGCTGTGATGGGAGTATTTTAATGTTGGTAACCATCATGCCCTTGTTGTCCCAACTTGCTGCTATTATTATAATTAAGGTAAACCCTTTCCACTAAATTCATTCTTATATTGGCCACATAAGTTAATAAATTATGACTTTGACTCATTAAGTCACTAACTGATTTAATTATCTAAAATACCCAAAACTTTCACTAGATCGTCAGAATTTATTCGAAATAACAAGAAAATAACCCATATGTGTGTGTGTATTGACTAAAAAATACATTCTGGACCTATTAAAAATATTACGCCACTAATCTAAGGTCTCCGCGATCAAAGGTTGACCATGATCAGGCTTCACATTATCAAAACTCAAGAACCCAGTTAATGACTTAAATCACCTTCGAACACCTCAAGATTCGACACTACCCATACCCATAAGTCATAAATTACGTATAAACACTACGAAGAGGGTTAAATAAGAAAAATTCATAAAATGAATTGAAGAGTCGTTACACCATCCACCAGTAAAACAAATGTTCGTTCTCAAATGTGAACAGAAAAAAGTTACCTAGACTATCAAAGAGATGAGGATATCTACTCTGCATGTCGGACTTAACCTCCCAAGTGGCTTTCTCTACGGGGTAATGCCTCCACTGTACTTTCACTGATGTTATGTTCTTTGACCTCAAGTTTCTAACCTACCTAACCAGAATAGCTATAGGCTCTTCCTCAAAAGCTAGATTTTGATCCAAACTCACCAAATCTCACTGAATCACATGCAAATTATCTTTATGGTACCTCTTCAAAAAACATAGAAAATTGGAAGCACGACTAAAAAACTCAGTGCCAAAGCCAACTTATAAGCCATTGTCCCAATGCGCTGAAGAATCTAAAAAGGGCCAATAAACCTCGGATTAAGCTTTCATTTCTTCCCAAACCTCATCACACCCTTCATGGGTGATACCTTCAGCATGACTCTCTCACTCTGCATAAACTCCAAGCCGTGAACTCTCTTGTCAGCATAACTCTTCTCTCTGCTCTGAGTCACCAAGAGATCCTGGATTAATCTCACTCAATCCATTGAATCTCTCAACAAATCAATGCCCCAAGGTCTAACCTCAAAAGAATAAAACCACCTAACTGGTGGCCGACACTTCCTACCATACAGAGCCTCAAATAGAGCCATTTGAATACTAGAATGGTATCTATTATTATTGAAAAACTCTACTAAGGGTAAAAACTAGTCTTAATGACCCCTAAAATCCTTCACGCAATCCTAAAACATGTCTCCAACACCTAGATAGTTGGATCTAACCGGCCATTTATTGCTTGAATATCCCAAAACATGTCCTCTACCTACGTTGTCTTAAATTCAACTGATTTTACTTGAAGATATACTAAGGGTTTCATGATCATTGTATACCTCAAAATGAATTCTATACAAATAGTCCCGCCACAACTTTAACTCGAACGCAACTGCTAGTAACTCTTGATCATGGGTAAGGTAATTCCTCTCATATGGCTTTAACTGACTTGACGCACATGTTATTACCTTATTTCTCTACATCAATGCACCACCCAAAATAATACTAGAAGCATCACAAAACACAATAAAGCCCTCACCTTCTATAGGTAGGGTCAAGATATGTAAAACCTCGAATTTGATTCTTGAAAATTTCATAAATTTTATCCTCACTTTCCTGACTACGACTCACCCTATGAGTCATAGGGTGTCTTAATGGGTCATATAACCCTAGTCGTAAAGTTTCCAGTAAATGGTGCTTGAGTTGATGTCCTGAGTATGACTTGGAGACACGAGCTGTAAAAACCCATGACGAGTCATTGGACCCAAATCTTAGCCTAACCAGTGTATGTGGCAAAGTCTTCTGCTCTGAGTACAAGTTGTTCACTATGATTTATTAGGACTTATTACGAGTCATTATGTGCAAATCGTAGGATATCCGGTGTATATCCAATGGTTTTTGTGTTGACTACGACTGGACCCTATGAGTCGTAGGGTCTCATTAGAGCCATGATATACGAGTCATAAGGTCAATAATGTGTGTTCCTAGTGACACTGTCTTGACAACGACTCATAGAGATGAGTTATAATAAGTCGTGATGCATCGTTATGAGACCCGTAACGACTGACAGTTTATTTCTCCAGCTTTTTAAATGAGGGTATTTTAGATATTTCTCTTTTATCCTAATAATAACCCATGACCTATGAACATACTTGGGGCCACATTTTTATTGATAACCTACTCCAAACATTTTTCTTCTCTCTCAAGTCCCTCAAGCATCCATACCTGGGGTTTCCAAGAAGTGGGTCAAGTAGAGCCTCAAGGAATGAATTCTCTTCGTAATCTTGGGTATTTCAGGCATGTTACTCTTCCTTAATTGTTATCTTTTTAAAAGCATGTGTTTTAAATTACTTTTCATTTGGTATTGATATTAGGTTTTGAACATGGGTTAAGGGTTCTAAATGTTTTTTGTTTATGTGATGATTTATGTTTACATACGCATTGTTTATGCTTAAATAGGGGTTTTGAAATCAATTTGATACATGGGTATGAGGAGTATACAAGGGGATTGATTTCCCCAAATTTTATGAATATTGACAATTGAATTGGTAATAACCCCAACCCAAATTTTGTAAAAATGGTTTTGAGTATGAGTTAAATTGCATTGAGCCATTTTTAGAACAAATGCATCATATAAAGAGATTATTGAAACATGATGGTTTGATTTAATGAAAAAAGGGAGTTGTTTTCTTAAGATAATGGAATTGTGATGGCATGTTGTTGTTACCTTGCAAGTGTAGTTGGTATGATGATACCAATAACGTATGCCTTAATGTGTAATATTATTTAATCAATGGGAATGTGTGATAAATATTTTAATTGAGCTTAAAAGAGGGTTATGTAGTTGAGTCATGAAAGTGGAGATCTTAAGAGACCAATACTAAAAATTGTGGTTGCCGATGTGGGGGTCTACATGACCGGGTGGTTCGAGTGCCCCTTATTATTATCACATTATTGGGAGTTTTGAGTCCTTCATATTATAATATATGATTGGGTGCTTAAGTAAACTTGGTATGCTAGGTGGTTTGAGTTGCCGATGGTGCATATGTATCTCCTCTGATTCATGTGACTACACGCACTAGGGCCCTTCCAACTAGGGAAAAGCTAGACCCATATAGCCCGTGGGTGCCTTCTTATGACGGTTGAGCTACACAAATCCAGGCTAAAGTTTTAAAGTACATGTTAAGCCTTGTTCCCCACCCCGACATGTAATATATATATATGCATCTAGTTATGTGCATTGTATTTTAACTTATTTTGAAGTATTGATCATGGATTTATTTTGCTCCTTTATATCTATGTTACATGATAGTGCTCAACCAACTAACCATCTTTGAATGTTGTATCCCCACGCGATGTAGGCACCAAAGATACTTCTACTTTTCCTGTGCAGAGTTAGGTGGATCAGCTCGGTTCGTCGATTCATATGGTGAAGTGGTGATCTTTCATTCTCTAGAAGACTTAGACATTTCATCAGTTCCTTTCATAGAGTGGAATTGACAGTTTACATTATCATTAACATTGTCATTGTCAGGGTCGGGGGCATGTCCCAATACTTTACTGATTTTGATTTTGTTTAGATGGCTTTGTTGGATTACTGTGGACTTGGGTGGTGTTGGTTGGTTATTTTAGCCGGTTGTCTCCTATTGACTTATCTTAAAGTCTTCGAGTTCATCTTATACTACCTTTTTATATGTTCGAAATTCATCCGACGTTGGGGTATTGTATTCTATTGGTTAGATGCAGGGGGTGGTCTCCAGTCCTTGTAGGAATTGAGATACCCGTCACGGTCAGGCCCTGGTTCAGGTCATGACAAGATAGAATCTGAAGTCAATAAAGTTTTGAGCTTTTGAAATCTCTCCTCACACTTTTCTGAACAATGAGAAACCATATTCTTTCAAGTTAATTGAGTCATAGGAGCTCCAATGGAAGAGAAACCTTGCACAATAGCCTGTAATAGCATGCCAACCCAATAAAACTCCAAACATCTAAAGGTGAAGTAGGTCGTGACCAATTTTAGACTGCCTCAACCTTGGTTGGATAGACCATGATACCCTTATTGGACAATACGTGTCCCAAGAACACCACAGAACTGAGCCAAAATTCACACTTTGAAAACTTGGCATTTAATTTCTCATCCCCCAACCTCTGGAGTACGATCCTCAAATGCTTTACTTGATTCTCCATACTCTTAGAATACACTAAAATGTCATCTATGAACACAATCACAAATAAATCAAGATAAGGCCAAACACTCTATTCATTAACTCCATGAATACCACTAGGGCATTAGTCAACCCAAAGAAAATAACCAAGAACTCATAATGGCCATATCTAGTCCGAAAAGCTATCATTGAAATGTCTATAACTCGAATCTTCAACTAATGATACCCCGACCTCAAGTCAATCTTCGAGAACACTGAAGCACCCTGAAGTTGATCAAACAAGCAATCGATATATGGTAGAGGATACTTATTATTTATTGCCACCTGGTTCAACTGCCGATAATTAATACGCATACTCCTATACCCATCTTTCTTCTTCACAAACAACACCAGAGCACCCTAAGGTGATACATTTGTTGAATAAACCCCTTGTTTAACAAATCTTAAAACTGGTCTTTTAATTCTTTCAGCTCATCTGGTGCCATTCTATAAGGAGGGATAAAAATGGGCTTAGTGCCCGGGTCTAAATCAATACCAAAATCAATATATCTATCAGGAGGAACACTTGAAAGATCGATATGACACCCTTCTTTATTAACCATTGGGCCTGAATGAATGAAATCACCTTCTTAAGATTCAAACTCCAAACACCACTTCCCTCCAACCTCAGACGATTATGCATGGCCAAAGTAACTATCTTGACATGACAGTCCAAGATAACATGATAAGGAGAAATCCAATCCATGCCTAAAATTATGTCAAATTTGACCATGTCGAGGATAATTAAATCTACCCAGCTATCACATTCCAAAATAAAAATAACAATATTGGTACGCCCAATCCACTACTAAGGAATCACCTACTAGGGTGGAAACACGAATAAGCACGGCTATGGATTCACACATCATATCAAGGTTGGAAGCAAAGTATGCAGACACATAGAAAAAAGTAGAATCAGGATCAAATAACACTGAAGCAGGGTGATGACAAACTGGTACAATACCTGTAATGATCGCATCAGAAGACTCTACCTCCGTCTTCCTTGGGAAGGCATAATAGTGAGCTCTATCATCTATCGTCTTACCCACTTTTTTACTTTCTCCCCTACCAGCTAGCGGTGCACCTCTACCTTCCTAAGATCTGCCCCTAGACGGAGGTGATGCTACTCTATTAAGAGCTTGATAACGCTATTGTGGACCCCTCTGCTTGTATACCAGACAATCCCTCCAAAGATAATATGAACTTCCACACTCATAATAGGACCTGGGAGTCATCAATTATCGTGAATGACTTAAATATCCGATATGGCCACCACAACCTAAAAATAGCTGAGATGAACCATGTGAAGCCTATTTCGAACAATAAAAACCCAGACCTAAATGTCCACCCTCAGATGTCTGCATTGCTACCTGAACTGGCCTACTATGTTGGGGGGAAAATCTCCTCTGAATGAACCCCTACCTCCGAATGAGGTACTATTAAATCGACCTAAAGTGTGGGACCTTTTGTCCCTCAAATCCTCATACTTCTCAGGATTCATAAACTCAAACTTCTTTGTTGATTCAACCATACTCTGAAGAGAATCCCCATATTGGTATACAACAAACACACCATCTAGCAAGATCACCATAGCAAACGAGACAAAGTATAAGATCGAATCTCATACTCAGCCATGGAAATACCTCTTGTGTCAAATTCTCAAACTAATGACAAAGCTCTCCTTTCAGGATACAAGGGATGAATCTGTCAAGGAATGCTTATGCAAACATAGCCTAAGTCGTTGATGGAGAACCTACTGGACTGGAATCAATATAAAAATGCCACCACTGCTTGGAAGAACCACGTATCTATAACATAATATAATCAACCCTGTGGGAGTTAGTAAATCCCATACTCTAAAGTCTCTCATGGCAATTGACCAGAAACTCAGAAGCATCTTCACTCTGATAACCCAAAAATGGCAGTGGATCCATCTTCATAAACTTTACAAATCATTGTTGCTCCACATTAAACATAGATGCCCTAACCCACTGGAAGCTCCTACCCTTGGTAAAGGCATACCATCATACCGTGATGCTGGCTGAACTCCTGGACCATGATAAATTGGAATGGGTTATAGATCTGAGGTCGGCATCCCCACCCTAAACTGTGAACCCTGTGGTGTACCAAATAATCTGCCTCCCTGAGCTATAGTTTCCAAAATACCCAGAACCCAAATTAATGTATCCTAAGGAACCAGTGTAGCAACAAAACTAGTGGTGTCTGGCATAGGCCAACATCATTAGCTGAAGCCTGAATATTATCACCATCTACCTCTAACTCAAACTCGGGAGACTTCGCCCAAGAACCTAAGTGACTCCCTGAACTCTCTCTCTACCATGACCTTTGCCCCTACCACATCTTTTTTCCCATTTGCATATCCCTTCTTAAGTGATCAGCTCGGGGGCTCTTGACCACTATTCTGAGATGCACGAGTCCTCACTATTTATGTTAGAATAAGATAAGAATTTTAGTATTCCAAGTTAAAGGATCAATATTGCGTGGTAAGAGAGAGAAAAAAATAAATATTTCCTAAAGTCATATAGCCTCCCGAAGAAAGGAAACGGACTTCTCCGTACCAATCCACGAAACTCTACTAGACTCTGTTTGTACTTGTCAGACCAATGAACCTAGGGCTCTGATACCATCTATCACGACCCAAATTTGGGACCGTGATTGAACCTATCCAGCCCTCTGTAGGTAAGCCAAGAACCCAATTTCAAGTACAACATCACAATTGCATAGAAGCAGAAGGAAATAAGAACATAACAAACACCGAATAATCCTAAAAGTAGATTAATAGACTAGTATAGTTAAAACATAGACAAAGCCAGGTTTGGTAGTTACTAATAGAAGCCACTAAATACAAAAATCAATGAAAAGTTTGCATATCTCAAAATGCAAAAAATGCATAAAGATAGGGTTGGATGGGATTTCAATAGTCTCTAAAAACAATAGCAGCTACCTCGAATCTCCATAGGTGTTAACATAGAAGGAACAAAAGGAATAAATGCCCATAGGGCATTAGATCGATACCTGTATGTAAGGTACAGAAAATGCAAGGATGAGTACGGAACAACGTATACTCATCAAGCATCATTGATCAACCCTAAGCGTCAATTTATAAACTTGTCCTTTTGTAAAGCTTCCAGTGGTAAAAATCTGAAGCAAACACAAATATTTCCGTGAGAATATCAATTTAATGACTCCCATATTGCTATATTTATTTCGGCATGAAAACACAGTCAAATCTCAATTTCCATGAATTTCAAACATGGAACAAACTCTTAACCACCTACATCAAACACATATCAATATAACCATTTGTACGTAATTAGAGAATGTCATAGCTAATTTGCCAATACCATATCTAGGAATGAAAATTCAATTCAAAATTCTAAAGAAACCTTCAAAACAGTTATTGATACCTAATTTTCGCCCTTCACAACTAAGTTTAATTCTGATTCACTTAACTTTAAATATAATTATAATATTTATTTTATTCGGATAAAAAAATTCAAAATATTTATCAAGGTAATTTTATAATTGATTTTATAATTGAAGTAACAATTATATATTTTTGTATTCATATATGTGAAATCGTATAATTTTGTTACTTAAATAATTATTTAACGAAAAGTCAAATTTCTATCAAGGGTTATCTTGAAAATTAATTAAAATTTTTAAAATCTTGATTCAAATATAATTTGTTCTCAAAAATGACATATTTGGAAAATATCTATTTGATTTTTTTAAACCAAGAAACTCGGGATTAAATTGGTTATTAATTTGTTTTGAATTTTGATTCAATTTGGTCGATTTATTAAATTGACCATAATCAAAATCAAATTTGTCATAACTGCAATGCAATTAACCAATTGATTTTTGTTGTAGTTTAAAATTTAAATAAATCGGCTAAAATTCAAACCTATGTGGCTATTTCATAAAGGGCCCAAAATAATCAAATCCTCTTTCTCTCCTAATTTTTTACCCAACATCCCAACAATAACAATAACTTACCCAAATAGCCTACTCTCGAAGATCCCAAAAATAGTCTAACCCAGTCCAATCCCTTTTACTCCTCCTACTTCAAGAAAACAACAACACAACTATATGATCCCTAATCCAGCCAAAACAATGACACCCAATACTCTTAATCTCACATAATCTCTTGCGCTACCCATCCCCTTATCCCGAAAGTCTGTTGGATTTCACGCACAGCCAACACCTCTTATCTTTGAAATATCACAAACCTCAAGCTTTGATTGCCGACTTTGGGTTAGAAAAATTCTTTGTTTCTTGCCAAAATCTAATCTAAATCGGGAGCCATACATTCGAATCTGAATTTTGGGGGATATGTTTTCCTCCCACTTGTATTTTCCTTCATATTTCTTGATAAATCTCTCACCCTCCCCCTTCCCCCTAAAACAACTATTTTTCAAATTCAAACCAATATTTTGGCTATAAATACATGAGATTGAAGGCTAATTTTTTAGGCAGAGAGGGAATTTTTTCTTGGGGAAAAACTTGAGGGTTTTGGAGGTACGCACCTCTAACCCTACGTAACCAAGAAATTTTCATAACACTCTCAAAATTCATCAAAATAGTTTGAATTTCAATAGAGAATTGAAACTGTGGAAAGTTGTTTCAACGACATTTCAAAGTCCCGGTATCGCTGCCCAAATATATGTAATGCTCTTGTTCTCTCCATTCTACTTTTGTTTCCTTGATTATTGTAGGAAATTTGAGATATAGATAATGAGAATGTCTATATTGATTGGAGTTAAGTGTTTATTCTTTATAGACGTGTTTGAATCGTGTCTTTTTTTATATTTGGCAAGTGATAATCCTCTTTAAAGATTTTCCCATCTTATTTTGTTCTTTTTGTTTAAATTAGTTTGAATTAATTTTCTCTAATATGTGCATAATATTTCAACCTTCCCTTCTCTGTTACTGACATCCTTTTATTCTGTTAGATTCACTTTATGTCGTCAATTATGGTCTTTGGTTTTCTAGTTTCATATGGTTTGAGTTGAGCTCTTGTATCTTTATTAAATGTGATTTGCCTTCATTTAATTTATATAGTCGCCTTAAATATTGTTGATAGAGGAATAAGCTATAAACCTAAAAAAGGGAGATATAGATGAGACTAGCAACACTAGAAGCAAATACCAACGGATTAAGAGACAAAACACAAACTATATTGCAATAAAGGAAAGATAGTTAGTGAGACATAACAACTACAATACTATAGAAACTAAGGTGTGTATCAAACACCAAAACCCATTAAAGCTTATAATTGAAACACCACGCTCTTACGTTGGCACAAAAGGGACTCAAACCTTCCCAAAGCACCAATATTTCTAAGCCGATTTGCACCACAAGTGATTCCATACTGAAGGATGACCTAGTTTCAATGACTTTTCCAAGCCCTACACTAAAAATACTCCTGACAAGGGAGTTGACTCAATATTCATCAAAAGATAATGAAAAATAGAATCCTAAATGTCGATTTATAGTTATTACAAGAAAAGACAAAAAATCTCTTAATGAGCTTGAAGGTGAGGCGCCTCTTGAGTGTTGGTTTTGGAGTGTAAAAGACCATAATGCCCTTAATGAGATAGGAAAAAGGGGTAGCTTTGGAGTGCATAGTTACTTCTTCTCTTTTCAACTTATATCAATGCTTTGAAATGGTCCAAAAGATCTTCATCCACTTGTAAACCCGAGCTTGGTCCTTTAAGAAAGATCTTGTACACTTTGCACCCGTATCATTCTCTCCATCTTGAAAGGAATTTGACCACAAATTCATACTTTGCAAAACCAAAGAGAGGGCAAACAAGCACATAATCCTCATGGTATGAGGGTTAGCATTAGTACCACAAATATCATCAAGCCAACATTGTTCACACTTGAAAGATATCCGCGGGTCCTTTGTGTGGGACATGAAAAACTTAGCATAAATGGCACAAAGAAAGTGGTCATGATAAACACAATGAGATAAAAAAGAACTTTGCCTCCCCATAATAGCATCCACAATTAAATATTGCTTGTTATTTTGACTAAGCATCAAGTTGGAAGTGTAGATACTTCCACCTTCCAAGAGGGTACCTGTAACGCCCCGAGTCTGTACCCTGGATACTACACGGTGCTCATAATCTCGAAGGACCATAAGCTAACCCATGACTGGTACCTGCTGCAATAACTGTGTAATAAATATTGTAATAATTATGGAAATAGGTGGAAACATATGCCATAAGGTTCAAATCTGTAATTAAATCTGAATGAAGTATCAAAATATCAATATTGAATATAAGTACTGAAAAACTGAACAACTGTCTAAAAATACCCTAGTCTGAAAAGCCTCTAAACTGTCTGAACTGTGGAGTTGATAGGAAAAGTCCCCAACTAACTCCGACTACTGAAAATAATATTGAAATACTGAAAACAACCATTTTCTATAACTATGAAGACTCATCACTATGCTGACTGCTAATAATCTGAACTGGTAAGGATGCTCTGGAGCCCGTGCGTCTGAACCTATAATATAAGACATCATAGCGCAAAAGAAAAGCATGTGTATGTACTTTAAATGTACTGGTATGCTCAGTGAGGTAGGCTGAAGTGCATAGGTTCACATGCATGAACAATAATATCTGAATAACATGAGTATGACTGAATGAGAGTACATGCATAAATATGAAAACTGTACTAAGATCATAATAACACCGAATACTGGATTACTGGTAACTGAATGACTGTATCTAGTAGTCTTGATTCTGTGGAACTATACTGAGTCCCAAACTGAGCTGAGTAACTGTGCCTAGCAGTCCTGAATCTGCGGAACTGGACTGAGTTCCTTACTGAGACTGAATCTGAAACTGACACTGTGGGAAGTAATCATCTAACCGACATGCCCCTTCTCTAATTGATTTGTGTTCTAACCTGTAACCCCAGTTGGAAGGGTGTCAATATCGTGCCACAGGTAAGGACAAGTGCTGAGTCACCCTCAGCTGGCAGTTACTTTGAACAAAAATGGTGGTACCGTCAACTGGAAGGTAGATCACCTCATCAATCCTTAACTGGCAGGTTGATGTCTCTACCTATGCTGTCCACGTAGTTCTGGAACACAAGGATTGCTTCTAAGGAGTTCACCCTCTACTGGTAGGTGAGCCCTCATCCTTGGGCTTACTCGGTGCTGAATTCTCCTCCCAACTGAATAGATATTGGACTGAATTGTAAATTGTACTAGGCTAAACTGAACTGTTGCTGATCGTACTGTATAACTGAATTGAACTGAGTTCACTGAGTTCCATGGACTGACGGAATACTACTAAATTCCATTAACTGAATGAATTCTACTTATCGAGACATGAGTGATTCTACTCTATGACTAACCATGGCTCTAGACAAACAGCTAAATTTTTGGGTATTAAATACCCCCAGGACTCGATAGCATAAACTTAAAAGACATTACAAAATCTTGAGACATGGTAATTACTACTTAGTCATCATTCATTCATTGGGCATTCAAGCAAACACTTGCATGACATGAACTTTCATACATGCTAACATGATATAATTTCACTATTCAACTCACGTGGACAATTCATCAAACACTTGTGGGGCATAATATATGCATATAATACTAACACAACATATAGGCATCATGATTCAATTCCAATTACACAATTTCAAGAATTTCAACATGGATTCACAAAATAAAGTACACATAACAATTAACTCTACATGAATCTTGCAATAAGTCATGAATACACTTTAAGTCAAATCATGAAATCACTCTACATGAACTTTAAAGAGTTTCTTGGACTCCAAGGGTGGAAGAAACCCTTGGATGAATACTTCACACACCTTAGTGGATGAATTTCTTAAAGTTAATGGTGAGTTATTGAGTGTTTGATTTGAAATTTGAACACCTAGGGTTCTGTTCTTGAGCAAATTAGAGAATGAATGAGTATAATTGCTCTCCAAAGGGCTTAATTTCGTGTTTTTGAGGGCTAAAGGATTTGGTAAAAGACCCAAATACCCCTAAGGATGCGGTCTTTTAATGACTGAAAAACTATGTTACCCGATGCACAGGTCGACGTGCCGCATCATTGACATCGACGCAATAGCCAACGCACCGCGTTGAGTCTGTGTCGGTTCACTGGAATTTGCACTGAAGCTGGGAAAAACTATCTTATTGATGCTATGGTCGACGCGACGCATCGAGATTGCGTCGACCCAATATTTTGGGCACTCAAACATGATCTAAATGAGGTCCGAAAAATCCAAAACTTGTCCGAAAATACCTATTGACATTCCTGATCATGAATTAAATTAAATATCAACATTTAATGGACGTAAAGGTCGCAAAATGAGATTTCCAACTTTTGAAGGCTAAAATAACACTAAGTCTGAATACTTAGCTAAAATATTCTAAGTCTGGGACCCTTTGTCAAGCCTAAAGGACTAATTTAAACTAAGAATTTTACGGGGTCTTACATTATATCCCTCTTAGAAACATTCATACTTGAATGACACTGCTGAGACTGAGAATACTGAGAAGATGGACGTAGATATTGGGCATGCACAACTGAAGCATGGTTTTATGACTGAGATCATTGATACACTAAACTATCATACTGAATATGTGTATTTGATGCATGAATACATAACTGAGCTAACTCATGATTATATGACTGAACATGCAATGGTAATTGATACCAGGTTTGTAACTGAAATCTAAACATAAAACTAAATAAGCTTAGGGATAACTATTACCTTGAGCTAAATCTAAGTTTGCGGAGAAGAGGTGAGGATACTTGGTCTGCATATCTGCTTTTTCTTCCCAAGTACTCCTTCAACGGACTAATTATGCCAAAGAACATTGACTTGAGGGACTTCTTTGTTCCTCAGTCTACAAATCTGATAATCAAGGATTTTGACTGGAATCTCTTCATAAGAGAGGTTGTTCTGAACATCTATGCCCTCTATGGGGATTACGGCTGATGGGTCACCTATGAATTTATTTAGCAAAGAGACATAAAACTTTGGATGGACTGAAGATAGATCTGAAGGCAACTCAAGCTCGTAAGCTACCTCCCCAAAATGGCTATGAATTTAGTATGGATCGATATATCCGGGACTGAGTTTCTCTTTCTTACCACACCGCCTCACTTCGTTCATAGGAGATATCTTCAAGTACACATAGTCACCAATCTCAAACTTGAGATCTTTTCTACGCACATCTGTGTACGATTTCTGCCGGCTCTGAGCTGTCTTAAGCCTTTTCCTGATCAACTGGACTTTCTCTAAGGTATCAAATACCAAGTCAGGCCTTACCACTATAGCCTCACCCACTTTAAACCAACTAATGAGAGATCTACACCTCCTCCCATAAAGCACTTCAAATAGGGTCATTTAAATACTGTAATGATAGTTGTTGTTGTATACGAATTCAATCAAAGAAAAGTGGTCATCCCAACTACCTTTAAAATCTATCGCACATGCTCACAGCATATTCTTTAAAGTCTGAATGGTCCTTTTTGCTTAACCATCTATCTGAGGGTGAAAAGTTGTACTGAGGTAAACTCGGGTACCAAGGCCCTTTTAGATGCTTTCCAGAAATGAGAGGTGAACTGGGTACCTCTATCTGAGATGATGGACAACGAAACACCATGCAATCTATCCAACTCCCTGATATAGAGTTTGGCATAATCCTAGGCTAAATAAGAGGTATGGACGGGTAGGAAATAAGTTGATTTGGTCATCCTGTCTACAATGACCAAAACTGAATTATGTTGATGACGAGTACGAGGAAACCCATCACAAAGTCTATATTCACTTCTTCTCATTTCCTGGTGGGAATGCTGAACTCCTGCATGGACCTACTAGGCTTCTGATGCTCAATCTTAACCTGTTGGTATGTTGAGCACTTAACCAAAAACTCTGCAATGTTATTCTTCATCCCACTCCACCAATAGATCTCCCGCAAATCATAGTACATCTTAGTAGCCCCTGGATGAATAAAGTAGCGTGCACCATGCGTTTCTGTAAGAATTCACTGTCTCAAATCATCTATGCCTGGCACACATAGCCGACCCTGACAACGCAAAACATCATCTACCCCTTGGGAGAAAACCTTTACTTACTGATCTCTACTGATTCTTTTAACTTAACCAAACTGGGATCTCTATACTGCTTTTTCTTTACTTCGGAAACTAGGGATGGTTCTAAACTACTCTGCACCTACATACTACCTTCTGCTGAGTCGACTAAGCGGAGACTTAGTTAGGCTAGCTAATGAACTTCCTGAGCTAACTTCGTCTTACTATCCTCAATATAAGTAACACTACCCATAGACATTCTACTAGAGCGCCAGCCACTACATTGTCCTTGCCCGAATGATATAAGACACTCATGTGGTAGTCTTTTAACAACTCCAACCACCTTCTCTGGTAAAGGTGTAACGCCCCGAATCTGGTACCCAGAACGCTACACGGTGCTCATGACCTCGAAAGACCACAAGCTAATCCATGACTGATATATGTACCTGTATACTGCATAATATATTGAATAATGCAGAAACATGAACTGAAAGGCCATAAGGTTCACATAACTAAAGTAAAACATAACATCTAAATGGGGTATGAAATACCTAAAACAACTAAAATAACTGTCTGAACATAATAGTCTAGAAAGCCTCTAACTGACTGAACTGTCTGAGTAAGGAGTTGATGGGATATGTCCCCAACTAACTCCAACTAATAAACTAATTAATAAGATAATAGGGAAATAATCATGTGCTCGAAGGATGAGGACTCACTGCCAACTCTGACTGCTGATATCTGGAATCTACTAATTCTCTGGAGCTCATGTCTCTGAACCTATGGTATAAGACACCATAGCACAAATGCATCAGTACTTTGAATGTACTGGTATGTATGTGAGGTAGGTTGAATGCATGGGTTTTATATGCATGAACAATACTGGAAAACTGACTAATATGAACATGAGAGTATATGCATGCATACATAGTAACTATACCTGAAATCATAATAACATGAGTATGTTGATGACTAATATGACTAATGACTAAATTTGATAACTGATAACATGAGTGACTGTACCTGGCAGTCCTGAATCTGATGGAACTAGTTGAGTTCTGTACTGTATCTGACAGTCCTGAATTCTGAAGAACTATTTGAGTTCTTTTACTGAGACTGATACTGAAACTATGGGAGGTAGTCATATAACCGACATACCCTAAATGATACATTACAGTTGAATTGGGGTCCAATCTATGCCCTGATTGGAAGGGTGACAATACCGCGCCACTGGTAAGGACAACATGTGAGTGACCCTAATATAATAGGTAACTCTAGTGAGAATGGTAGGAACCCTCATATAGCAGGCTAATCCACCCCATCTACCCTCATATAGCAGGCTATGATGTCTCAACCTATGGTGGCTACATAATTCTAGAATACAAGGATTGTTTCAAAGAATCACACCCTCATATAACAGGTGAGTTCCCATCCTTGGGTTCGCTCGGTGCTAATTTCTACTCCCATCTGAATAGACACTGAACATGATTTACTAAACTGAATATGGACTGATTTACTGAATTCCATTGACTAACAGAATACTACTGATATCTGACAACTGACTGAGTTCATGAGATCATGGAGATTTCCTGAGTCATAAGACTGTCTGAAGTTTAAGGATCATAGCTTGACTGAGAGTATCATAAAAATATGACATGGCTCTAGGCACACAGCTAATGTTTCGGGTACAAGTACCCCCAGGACTCGACAGAAGGGAACTGATGAAGCATGACTTTATCAAGTACAAGACCCACATCAACAATGCATAATTTAATAAGTTGTGGATTTCATGAAGTACAGGGTTATCATACTATATAACATGGACGATAATGCTGATAATCATATCATAATCTCATATTCTAATATCATGGCCATTCCGATAACATACACATTTCACAATGATAGCATGGGAACCATTTAAACATAGGAGGATGACAAGTATGTCACATTTAGCTTATGTCTTGAGCTATAAAGCATGATTTCTACTTTTTCAAGTATTTTATCAACCACCTTGCATGCACAACTTAGGGCATAAGTGAATTCATCAAATTACACATCATAGGCAACTAAATTCATGGATTTTATCTTGCATAGTAACATGATATCATGATAAACACACAAAGATTCCAACTTTGAAATCAATCAACGTCAATAAAATGATTACAAATAACCCACAACATAAATACCATGATTTATAGATAAAACAAGGTTCTTAAGCTTCATGGATGGAAGGAATCCATGAATGAACACAACGCATACCTTAGTTCGTGATTTCGTGAAGATTGACGGTGAAACTTTCTTGAAATTGGATCTTCTATGAAAACCCTAACTTGTTCTTGAGAGAAACTTGAGAGAAACTAGTATATTTTGGGTGAAAAGTGGATGAATCATGTGTTAAAGGGCTTAAATAGGGGTGGGAAGTTGACCCTTCTAACCCTGGACGCATCATTTAATTTCAGTAAAAATTTCCCGAATTGGACCCTTGGCGCGATGCAGAGCTGTCGCGTCGTGTCACTGGATTTTGACAATTGGAAAATTGAGGGATAGCACGACGCGGAGCCATCATATTGACCCTTCTTATGCGACCTAGAACTTTGGCGTGACGCGGAGGAAATCGCGCTGAGACACTAGAAAAGGACAATTGCCATTTTAGGTTGTGGTGCGGCGCGCCACTGACCAATTTGGCACTGTTTTACGACGAAAACTTGAAATAGTCATAACTTCTTACCTGGTTATCGAATTTAGGCAAATTTTATATCGATGGAAATCTTATTGAATTTCTCACATGACAAAAATATAAAAATCTTAAAAAATACCACATGTACAAAAGTGGATTCATCTTTCAAAGTAAGTTTCTAACATTCTTGAGACGATTTCAAGCTAGAAAAAAGTATGGGGTATTACAAAAGGTTTAGTCTTTCTGAGAGAACACATATTGTAGGATCTTATGGTTTGTGAACATATCAACGTGCACACCATACAAATAGTGTCTCCAAATCTTTAAGGCAAAAACTACTGCTGCTAACTCAAGATCATGAGTAGGGTAATTCTTCTCATGGGGTTTAAGCTGCCTAGAGGAATAGGCTATGAACTTACCTCTTTGCATCATAACACACCCCAAGCCAACTCTGGAGGCATAACAATACACAACAAAGCCATCTGAACCATCTGGTAAGGTCAAAACCAATGCTGTAATAAGTAGAGTCTTCAACTCTTGAAAACTCTTTTCATAAGAATTTGACTACTGGAATTTGACTTCCTTCTGAGTCAATCTAGACATAGGGGATGCAATAGACAAAAATTCCTCAACAAACCGTCGGTAATAGCCGGCCAAACCCAAGAAACTCCTGATATCTGATGGAGAGATAGGCCTGGGCTAGTTTCTCTCTTCTTTGGTCTTTTGGGGATCAACTCTAATGCCATCACCGAAAATTATATGGCCGAGAAAAGCTACTGACCTTAGCCAAATTTTCACTTACTGAACTTGGCGAATAACTGATGATTTCTAAGAGTCTGCATTACTATTCTAAGATGGTTTGCATGATTATGTTCACTACGAGAGTAGACGAGAATGTTGTTTATGAAGACTATGACAAATATATCCAAGTACTGCTTAAACAAACGACTCACCAAGTCCATGAAGGCTTTTGGAGCATTGGTAAGAACAAAGGACATGACTAAGAATTCGAAGTGACCATATCGAGTCCTGAAAACTATTTTTGGGATGTCACACTCCCTGGCTCTGAGCTGATGATAGCCTGATCTGAGGTCTATCTTGGAGAAATAACTGGCACCTTGAAGTTAGTAAAATAAGTCATCGATTATGAGGAGTGGATAATTGTTCTTGACTATGACTTTATTTAACTAACGATAGTCAATACACATTCTAAGAAAATCGTCTTTCTTACGTACAAATAAAACCGGCGTACCTCACGGGGATATACTAGGTCTGATGAATCCCTTATCTAGGAGATCCTTTAACTATTCTTTTAATTCTCTGAGTTCTGCTGGAGCCATTCTGTATGGCGGAATAGATATTGGCTGAGTATCTGGAAAAAGGTCTATTCCGAAGTCAATTTCCATTTCGGAAGGAACTCCGAGAAGATCTTTGGGAAACACATCTGGGAATTCACATGCTATTGATACTGACTCAAGACTAGGGTTTTCTAAACTAGAGTCTTGGACTCAAACGAGATGGTAGACACGTCCTTTAGATATTAATTTTCTAGCCTGAAGGTAAGAAACAAGCTGACCCCTAAGTGCTGAAGTACTACCCCTCCACTCTAGGATGGGTTTATTTAGAAACTGAAAATGGACAATTCTATTTCTACATTCGACTGAGGTATAGAAGGAATGAATCCAATCCATGCCAAGAATGACATCAAAATCAGTCATCTCTAATTCGACCAAGTCTGCTGAAGTGATTTTTTGAGATATCATAATCGAGCAGTTCCTGTATACCCACCTGGATATGATGGATTTACCCACTGGGGTATAGACTGAGAAAGGCTCTGCTAGAATTTTGGGACTGACTCCAAAATCAACTATTATATATGGAGTAACAAAGGACAAAGAAGCTCCTGGATCTAGCAAAGCATAAACATGCAAATGGAAAACTTGTAACGTACCAGTGACCGTATCAGGATAACTCTCTTGATCTTGTTGGGACTGTAGAGCATAGAGTCTTTTTAGGCGTTGCCCATTGGTGGCACTGGAAGTGGCACCCTGCTGATTCGGGTGATCAGACTGAGCTGGGGGACGGTTATTCTGACCTTGCGAACCTGACTAGAACAATCTCTGACTCGGTGGCCTAGCTTTCCACACCAAAAAATCACATTGCTACCCTCTCTAAAGATACCCTAGTGGTTTTTTTCACACTTCGGACAAAGGGGATTAGTTCGGGCACTGCTAACACTGCCCTGTGGTTTAGGGCCTGGTGACCTATCCCTATTGCCATCTATGAATTTCAGCACAGGAGCACTGGATGAGGAAAGAGCTGGGACTGAATAGTTTGGGTGGAACTGAGAAATATTCCCACCCTCTGACTTAGGCTGAGCAAAGTTAAAACTACCTGTTCTCACTCTCTGGCTCTCCTTCTCCTTCTCTTTATTCTTGGCCTCCTCTATCTGATGAGCATGGACCATGTTCCTGGATATGTCTATCTCATTAATAAGAATTATGGTCCTACACTCCTTGACCATGCTACTAGACACCTCTGACACAAACTTAATCATTTGAGATCTGTTGTCAGTCACCGCATGAGGAGCATATCTAGCTAATTGAGTAAACTTGAGAGAATACTCTTTCACTGTCATATTGCCCTGCTTCAGATTGATAAATTCCAGAACCTTTATTTCCCTCAACTCCAATGGGAAGAACCTATCTAGAAAAGCAGTGGAAAACTTCTCTCACTCTATGAGCCCTACATCTATGTCCCTCTCTGTCTTTCACTATTTAAGCCATGAGTAAGCCATATCCTGCAACTGATATGCAGACAACTCAGCGCTCTCAATAGCAGTCATCCCCATAATATCAGTAACCTTCTGCACCTGATAAACAAATTCCTGAGGGTCCTCATCTAACTCAGACCCGGTAAATAATGGAGGATTTATTCGGATGAAGTCTCGAATCCTGGCAGTAGCAGTATTAGCCACTGGGTTGGCCAAAACGTTATTTGGGCATTTATTTTGGGCTGCCACAGAATGAGCTAGGGTGGTGAAGGCTTCTCTAAACTAAGCTTGGGAGACATATTCGTCCAGTGGATCTGGATAAATGGGTTGAGGGGTTGACTGGTCTCCCGTTTCTCTTCCCTGAGTCCTCTTTGGAAGCATATTTCTACAAACGGAAGAGAAAGGATTAGACTAAGAGTTTAACTGGAGCTCATGCTCACTCGCACGACATGAATACTGAAAGAAGGGAAACTTTTCCTAAAACATCTCATAGCCTTTTATCCATAAGTGTGGTGTGCAACACACCCATGTACAAGACTCTACTAGATTCAGCTTTTAGACTTCCTAGGAAACTGCTGAACCTGGCTCTAATACCAAGTTTGTAACGCCTAGAGTCTGTACCACAGACGCTACACGGTGCTCATAATCCCAAAGGACCACAAGCTAACCCATGACTAGTACCTGCTGCAATAATTGTGTAATAAATACTGTAATAATTATGGAAAGAGTCAGAAACATATGCCATAAGGTTCAAATCTATAATTAAATCTGGATGCGGTATCAAAATACCAATACTGAATATAAGTACTGAAAAACTGAACAACTGTCTGAAAATCCTCTAAATTGTCCGAACTATGGAGTTGATAGGACAAGTCCCCAACTAACTCTAACTGCTGAAAATAATACTGAAATACTGAAAAACAACCATGTCCTCGAGCTATGAGAACTCACCACTATGCTGATGTAACACCCCGTATTTTGGGCTAGAACAAAAAATTGTTGTTTCTATGCGTAGATGATCCAAAAGCCAAAAATCCTATGCAAATTTGGCATGTTAATCAATTATGTACTATGGGAACCTATTTGAGCATAAATTGAGATCATAGAGGTCCCCAAACTCAAGGATGAGTTGAAAGCCTTCCTATCGTTAGAGTTTGAGTGAGCATTGAAACTTGGGTCATATTCAATTGACCATAACTCCTTGTATATGACGAACTGGGTGTCCTACTATATATTAAATGAAATATCTTCTAATTAACTTTCAAACGATACCAATTAATCCCAAATCTGAGATCGAAGCAAAAAGTTATACCCATTTTACTTCAGCATGTCTGTCTGTCGACAAGTGACGACCTGAGCTGATAAGTTATCATATATGTGACAACCTATCAGCCATGTCTTCAGCCCAAGGAAGTAACTCACAAAAATCAGCCTCTGAGTGACGACCTATCAGCCAAGGTCGTCACCTTTAAAATTTAGCGTTTCCTAAACGGTTTTGGAGGGGTATTTTGGTATTTTCCCTTCACCCCATAACTCCATAAACACTAAATTCAATCTCCATTTCACTAAAAATACGCTCCTTTCTCTCAAATTCTCTCAAGAACTAAACCCTAGGACCTTAATCTAAGATTCAAGATCCCTCAAAATTTTACCATTAAATTCCAAAATTGATTCAAGAATTAGAATCCCCAAACTAAGATCTTTAAGAATCATCAATCAAAAGGACAAATAGAGTCTCAAAATCAAGTGTTCATCCAAAGTTCATAATCTAAGGTACGTGGGGTTTATCCTAAAAACTACATGGGCTTGTAAACACTAGAACATGATTTAAAGATTATCAAGCATGAATTTAGAAAAGGGATTTTGAAATACATGATTTTATTACATAGTATGAATGTTTAATTGTACTGTTGATTTGGTCTTTAGGCCTTTTTCCTCCTTTAAATTGATTTACATGTATATGTATATGTATATGTATATGTATATGTATATGTATATGTATATGTATATGTATATGTATATGTATATGTATATGTATATGTATATGTATATGTATATGTATATGTATATGTATATGTGTATGTATATGTGATAACGCTCAATCTACAGCTCTCATAAGAGTGTAAAGCGGTCGTTGTCAAATATATAACCCAACTGGGTTGGGTATCGATCCCACAGGGAATAGCCGGTCAATGAGTAAGCAAAGATTACTAGAATTTTGGAGCAAGTCTCATAAAAAGGGGGGATTTTAACGTGCAAGTAATGTAAACAAAGTAATAAAAACAGCAAATAAAGGAGTAAAAACGGTTTGCTTGGTTGGTTTTTGATCAATGAGAATTAAGAAGTTGGGGTTATGTCCACCTTATGAGTTATACGTCTCTATTGGCTATGAGTTGTGCGGAATTCAGACATGCATGTGCTTATAGAGAATTGTATTCGATGGTAAATCCAGGCGTCTTTCGACCTTAACCAGGACTATTTCACTTTAACTCTTTCGAGCTTAAAGCGTATCTAACAGTACGAATTCTCCAAGAGGTTAATCCAGTTACGGCACTAACTTTTTAACAGGGGTTGGTGCCCTATTACCTTGACATTATCTCTTTTCCAGACATATAACTTTTCTTTCGAACAAGTTAATGCTATACTGGCATATTCTATGCGTTTGCAACCACAAAGAATTTAGATTAAGATAAAGACAATAATGATATAAGCAGCATACGTGTCACAAATTCACAAACTCATAGCAATAGATAGTATCTCATATGGCTTCCATAACCCCAACAGAGAAGTTTAGTTACCCATGAGTGCGAAGGAAATCTCAATAGACATTATTAATATACCACAATAAAAATCTCGTGTAGTAAGGTGTGGTGTGGCGTTTTAGGCGTGAACTCCCTTGCAGAGTAACGTTTCTCTTGTTGTGGAAATTAAGAATTGGATAGATGAATAAAAAGTAGAATTAAAAGTAGAAGAATTATTTTCAGAGTTAAAAGTAATGGAAGAATGATAAAAATCTCTAGCAGAATAGGGTATTTATAATACTCCTATCCTATTCCTACTAAGCTACTGCATTACTTAACCCAATCCTACTGGGTTACTGCATCATTATCCTACTCCTAATAAGTTACTGCTAGTCCCCAAAGTCTTTAGAATTGTTGTTTTTGCCCGGGACAGATTTTCCATGCGCCACTTTTGGTCCTTGGCGTCCAAGCTTTGCTTTCCTCCTTTCGTGAAGCTTTCTTTGGCGTCAAGTTATCCATAAAATGCTGAATTCTGCATCATTTATACCTGAAAACTTGCTAATCATGTTCGTTAGCTCACTTACAGGAAAAAGGACTAAAAGTGCATGAATTATATAATTTGTCCTCAAAACTTAGCTAAAATATGGGCAAAATATAGCACTATAGGCGTGTAAATTCGCCTATCATCAACACCCCACACTTAAAGCTTTGTTCTTCCTCGAACAAAATATCATGTCCATCTAAACATCTACTTAGGGTTTCACAGTAACAGCACAAAATATTCATCAAGACAGGCACGACAATCATTAACAAAGAGTAGTTTTCTGATCACTACTAGAAACAATTTAACCTCTAACATAGACTCGTGATGATGGCTAATTCATATTCAAAATTTAAGGCACAAAGAATCATACACAACTACCCAAAACTCATCAACCATGTGTGTCTCACATAAGATATTACCCATAATCACTCACAAGTATTGCATTTTTCAGAACATGGGTATAAGATTATCCTTGCTCTCACTCTCACAAAGAATTCATATGTTGCAACTGATGACCATAGGCTTGCCCATAGTGTAATGCTCTACTAATATCAGAATGCTAAGCTTAGGATCAAATAGGTCTTCTATAGGTTGTGATGTAGGCTAAGGGACGGGTAGGACTATTTTGGCCAGAAATAGTGACTATGTTCCTAAGCGCTTTAATACATCACATTATGCCATTAACACTTTCTTTTAATCAACCCTGCTACCTTTCTTTCATCTATCACCCCTTTTCACCTAATTTTGCCATTCAAGCATAATTATCTTTTTATTTAATCATAAACACAATTTATCTTTTTGTTTTTCTATTTCTTTTTCTTTTCTCTTTCTCTTCTTTTTTTTTCTTTTTTTTTTATAACACACCTACATGATAGCCACTCTTTTTCATAACAAATTCAAGTACCAATACACTCTAAGGCATCACTCTCACCCAATTTCCTCTTATTTTGTCACATGACTTCACAACTTAAAGCACTTAGGAATTTGGATCAAATTATGGTCTTAAAAAAATGGATTAGGCTTACATATGAGGCTGTCAAAGAAAATGGCTTAAAGGCTCAAAGGGGTTGACTAGGATAATATCCACGGGTAGGTAAAACGAAGGTAAACAAGTATCGGTTGCCAAAGAAATGCCTAAATCATCTCCTAAACTCACACTCTTTATTTCTCTTTACACACACACCAGGCAAGTTCTAGCATCAGTCACAAGCACAGAATATACTATCATCTCACACACACAAGGCACATGGTTAACTTTATTGGGAGCAGTATAGACTCTTGACCCAACAGATGAATGAATTAAACCACATAATTATCACACAGTGAGTCACACTTAGAGCCTAAGTGTCTCAATAGTAATGATTCTAGCACAAACTCTTGTCATAACACCATGCCTCTTATCAGAACAATTTCATGCATCAAAATAAAAAAATCTACGACTACTAACTAAATCAAATAACCAAACATAAATAACATAAATAAATACAAATGCAGATAAAGAAGTATAGCATGCAAATACCAGCACCCCACACTTAGACGGGACACACTGCCCTCAGTGAAAAAATAAATAAGAAGAACCTGATTAGTCGGACTCATCCTCTATGTCTGGGGTCATACCCCCTGCATCGGAATCGTCATCAGAGTCGTCGTCATCAGAGTTCTCTTCCACGTCGGAGTTTGGCATTCGTCGATCATCATCGGTTGGCATGTCGTCATCAAGAGGTTCCTCAAAATATACACAGACTCCACACATCGCCCTCGCATGCTCATTCATTGGGTAGTCATAATCCAACTGTTGGAGCTCTGTAGCAGTTGGAACACGACCCCCGCTCATCATGGTAAACTTCATCATGCCATATAAATGTCGGGAGAAGCTTTCGTCATGAGCATGCCTTTTTGAAGTGGTAAGGTTGACTCCATGCGTGGTTTCAGCATCTTTAACCTTCGTGAGGTCAACCTTCTTTGTGTTGTGTGGGAGTTTGTGATCAGCTAGTTCCTTTTTGATTTCTTCTTTCCTTAGTATTGCAGTCAACAGGTTGCCAAAACTGAAGTGGGACCTCTTGTGTAGCCTAGCTTTCCGCATTGTGGAACGAATAATTGCCCCGACATTGATAGGGACATTCGCCATCAATGCGTATACCAAGCACACTCTATCTCTTGTTATCTTGGTGTACTAAGTCCCTAGAATTAGGCAAGAGTTGACTATGCGCAACCATATCCTTGTTTCCCTATTCAAAGGAGCATATGGGAAGGTGTTGTGTCGACCAGTGTCCTTGTGTCTACTCCAGCGTGCCATGGATCTTGTTCCATAGAGTGTGTGTTGAATATCTCTATATGGAGGTCTCCTGTACAGCTCCTTGAATGGTGATGGATCGACTGAAGGCAAGCCAAGAAAGGAGTTGAAGAAATCCGCATTGAGTTGTAAAACTTGGCCCCGAATCTTGACCTCGCTTCCTGTGGTTTTCGGTGACCAGTTGGCATAGAATTCTCTTGTTAAATTGAGATTGAATTCTCCCATGTCTCGGAAGATGAAATCCAGATGTAATGCCATGATCTTGGCCAACATGCGCGGTTCTTTCTTTGCTAGGCTTTCCTTGTTTATCAAGTCCACATGAACATATTTTCTTTCTTTGTTGTTCCTATACCATTCCTTTGCTTCCTCCTCAAGAACCCATTTTATTCCGAACATGCGGCGTGGTAATTGCATCGAGGATGATTCTCCTTGCTCTTTTCGGCCTCTTTTCTTGCCTTTTTGTAAAGTGGTAGCCTTATCTTTGCCTTGTCTTGCTTTGGGTGCCATTGTACCTGAGACTAAAATAATGTTCATGTTAGCATCATCTCGATAGATACAATCTATAAACGAGCAGTAGGGGCACCACCCCACACTTAGTTTGTTGGTACAGACTAGTGAAGTGAAAGTGGTCGACAAGTCAGACTTCATCGACATACATTTTAGGTGCTATATTCCAACAATAAAATCAGAGCAGTCATACTTCTTGTAATCTTGGCAATACTTTCATGTTTGATATATCATGACTACTACATAGGGATTGAATCAAGGTATAGTATCTAAATAATCACAACCTCTTATGTCGGTAGGCAACTATAATTCTTATCCCGATGAACAAGTCATTCCAACATGTAAGTATTCAAGTGACAAGATTATGCAATTTTTGTGACCATATTAATTCCGCAAAAGTAGTGCATCAAAATCAAATACAAGTTGGGAACAAGTTAAGATCATTCTTACATATACGTTCACTCACTTGGTCGTATCACAACAATTCAATCACTTTCAAATCACCAATACTACTTCAAGATTTAGCAATTCATAATAGGCGTAGTAGTGTAGTACTTACGAAATATAAATGAAGAACAAAGTAGCACTTACTTGATTGATGACTTTGGATGATGTTCTTGTGAAGAAGAAGAGCAAAAGAAAAATTTTGGAGTGGATTTGGGGACTATAGGCGGCGCTTATGCTAGGTTTCCAATGTGTTTTTGGTTCAAGACTAAGTCTCATATTTATAGGAGAAGGTTGGGTCGGGTTTTGACCCATTTAAAATTGGATTTGGAGACAAGAAATGACCATAGGCAGCGCCTTTTGCTTTGCTTATGCTTGGCATAGGCGGCGTCTTTTGCATAGCATTGTTGAGCATAGGCGGCGCCTATGCCATGGCATTCTTGGGCATAGGCGGCGCCTATTCCATAGCATATGAGATTCAGAGACAAAAGGCATTGGCATAGGCGGCGCCTATGCTATGGCACACTTGGGCATGGGCGGCGCCTATGCTATGGTACACTAGATTTCTAGATCTTAGGCCATAGTATAGGCCTTGACTTGTTCGTGGCCTAGTTTTATATAGGCCTAGCCTTGTTCGTTGCCTATATTTTCATAAGCAATGCCCAATCCATAGCCTTTTGCTTCTTCATCACTAACTTACCACCTTTTACATGCAATACGTCCAAATCAAAATTTGAAACCAATCTCCTTGTTTACGCCTCTTGCACCTACACTTGCTCAAAGACAATAAAAACGATTAGAACGATGGGTTGCCTCCCATCTAGCACCTTAGTTTTGGTCATGGCACGACTCTTATTTTTGGATTTTTATTTATCAAAAGCAAACACGTAAATAAAAAAAAAGAACGATAAACGATGGGTTGCCTCCCATCTAGCGCTTGATTTATTGTCGCGGCACGACATAGTTACCTCGAGTACTTAGACTTCGTCGAGATAGATGGTGTCCATATAGTTTATCGAGTCAAGAGGACCGATATATGGTTTTACTCGTTGGCCATTCACCTTGAAGACAACACCATTATCGTCTTCTAGCTCAACTACTCCAGTTGAGTAGACTTGGGTAACTTTGTACGGACCAGACCATTTGGACTTTAACTTACCTGGGAATAGCTTCAGTCTGGAATTGAAAAGAAGTACCATATCATCCTTTTGAAAGTTTCATTGAACAATCCGCTGATCATGATACTTTTTCATCCGTTCCTTGTAGAGGTCTGATCTTTCATATGCATGTAGACGAAATTCATCCATCTCATTCAGCTGCTCCAATCTTAGATTCATGGCATCATCCCAATTAAAATTAAGTTGTTTTAACGCCCACAATGCTTTATGCTCGAGCTCAATGGGCAAGTGACAAGCCTTTCCATAAACTAATTGGTAAGGGGACATGCCAATTGGCATTTTGAATGCAGTCCTATAAGCCCATAGTGCATCGTCCAGCTTCCGAGACCAATCCTTCCTATTAGCATTTACAGTCTTAGCAAGGATTTGCTTGATCTCTCGATTGGAAACCTCTACCTGTCCACTAGTTTGTGGGTGATACGGTGTGGCTACCTTATGTTGCTTGACACCATATTTGGCCAATACGAATTTGAACAGCTTGTTGCAAAAGTGAGATCCTCCATCGCTTATGATAGTACGTGGTACTCCAAAGCGAGAGAAGATATTTTTCTTCAAGAATGCTACAACACGTTTTCCTTCATTGTCGGCCAATGCTACTGCTTCGACCCATTTTGAAACATAATCTACAGCGACTAGGATGTATTTCATTCCAAATGAATTTATGAATGGGCCCATGAAATCAATACCCCATACATCAAATAGTTCAACTTCAAGAATTTTCGTCATTGGCATCTCATGGTGTTTCGAAATTGCGCCTTGTCTCTGACATTGGTCGCATCTTCTCACAAATTCGTAGGCATCTCTAAATATCGAAGTCCAATAGTATCCACTTTGCAATACCTTCCTTGTTGTTCGATTACCTGCGTGATGTCCCCCAACTTGGGAAGTGTGACATGCTTCCAATATATTCGGCACCTCTACATGGGATATGTATCGCCTGATAACACCATCCGCGCATCATTGAAACAAATATGGCTCATCCCAAAAGTAGTGTTTTACATTATGCATGAACTTCCTCTTTTGATGGAAAGATAGATTTGCAGGCATCACATTACTCACCACAAAATTCGCAAAGTCTGCATACCATGGTAACTCTTCCATTATTGTGGCTAAGATCTCTTCGTCAGGGAATGCATCATCAATCTCAAGATCAGGCTGCGCTATATGCTCGTTCTCGAGTTTAGATAGATGATCAGCCACTTGGTTCTCGCAACCTCTTCTATTTTTTACCTCGAAATCAAATTCTTGCAGCAACAATACCCATCGAATTAGCCTTGGTTTCGCATCCTTCTTTGTCATTAGATATCTCAGAGCTGCATGATCAGTATGAACTACCACTTTGGTTCCCAGCAAATAAGCACGGAACTTTTCAAAAGCATACACAACCGCTAGAAGCTTTTGTTTTGTAACAGTGTAGTTCTTCTGGGCTTCGTTCAGGACCTTGCTCGCATAGTAGATAGGATGGAATAATTTCTCCCTTCTCTGGCCAAGTACAACGCCTAATGCTACCCCACTGGCGTCACACATGACTTTAAAAGGTAAAGACCAATCTGGTGCTACCATGATAGGAGCTTCAATTAGTTTTCCTTTGAGGCATTTGAATGCCTTCAAACAATCTTCATTGAAGTCAAATTTTGCATCTTTCTCCAAGAGTTTGCACAATGGACTAGCAATTTTGGAGAAGTCTTTGATAAATCATCGATAGAAACCTGCATGACCGAGGAAACTACGGACTCCCTTTACTGAAATTGGGGGTGGTAGATTCTCAATAACTTCAATTTTCGCTCGATCAACCTCAATTCCTTTTTTGGAGATTTTATGCCCAAGGACGATACCTTCTTTAACCATAAAGTGGCACTTCTCCCAGTTCAGCACTAGGTTGAATTCAACACATCTTTGTAACGCCATACTTAGGTTTTCCAAGCATGATTCAAATGACTCACCCACAACTGAAAAATCATCCATGAACACCTCCAAGGTGTCTTCAACCATATCAGAAAAAATGGACATCATACAACGCTGAAAAGTGGCTGGTGCGTTACATAGCCCGAATGGCATGCGTTTGAAGGCAAACGTACCATATGGGCATGTGAATGTTGTCTTCTCTTGGTCTTCGGGGGATATACAAATCTGATTATAGCCGGAATAACCATCTAAGAAACAAAACCATCCTTTCCCCGCTAATCGATCTAGCATTTGGTCCATAAATGGCATTGGAAAGTGATCTTTGAGCGTCCATGAATTTAGCTTTCAGTAGTCCATGCATACTCTCCATCCGGTGACGGGTCTGAGTGGAATAAGCTCATTCTTTTCATTCGCAACCACCGCCATGCCTCCTTTCTTGGGAACACATTGTACCGGGCTTACCCATGTACTGTCAGAGATTGGATACACAACTCCTGCATCTAACCACTTAATAATTTCTTTCTTTACCACTTGTTGCATAGGTGGATTGAGACGCCTTTGATGCTCAATGGTTGGCGTGCAATTTTCTTCAAGCTGAATCTTGTGTGTACAAATCCCAGGTGGAATACCAATAATATCTGCGATGGTCCATCCGATGGCTCTAATGTACTTCCGTAAAATAGCAATGAGAGCTGCAACTTGTTGCTCACCCAAATCTGCCGCCACAATGACTGGAAGTGTGTTTCCGCTTCCTAAGAATGCATACTTTAAATGACTAGGCAGCTCCTTTAATTCTAACGTGGGTGGCTCTTCAATAGATGGTTTAGCTGGTGGTGTGGGTCGATTTTTGAGATCAAGGTCCAGCTTCTTGGGAGCATGAGGATATGACCCAAATCCGGTTAGAGCATCAATAGTTTCTTCATAGTTTTCAGCATCTTTACTCTCTCCATTCATGAGCACAACCGCCAATGGGTCATCAATAGTTTGCTCTTCTTCAAGTAATTCTTTCTCATCATCAACATAAACATCTGCTACTGAGAATACATTCAGATCTTTGGGTTGCTTCATTGATTTGCACACGTCAAAGCGAACTACTTCGTTATTTATTCGGAATGAAAGCTCATTAGCTCTCAAATCAATAAGCACACTTCCCGTAGCAAGGAAAGGGCACCCCAAGATTATGGGAACTTCTGAGTCTGCCTCACAATCCAAAATAACGAAGTTCGCTGGAAAGATGAATGAAGAAACCTTCACCAATACATCACATAGAATGCCAACAGG
Source organism: Capsicum pubescens (assembly GCA_030864215.1). NCBI lineage: Eukaryota > Viridiplantae > Streptophyta > Magnoliopsida > Solanales > Solanaceae > Capsicum > Capsicum pubescens. Next base: position 72,930,332 of record CM061548.1, on the reverse strand, counting down.
TCGTTTTACCGACCTATCCGCCATTACGAGCCTCATATTGGTTGGAGTAGGATCACCCAACCCCAACTTTTTGTAAATGGATAGTGTCATAAATTGATGCTGGCTCCTAAATCGCATAATGCCTTGGCAAAATTCAAAGATCCAACGGTGCAAGGAATAGTGAAAGCACCGGGGTCAGCCTTCTTCTGAACTAGTGATCGGGTAGCGATTGCGCTGCAGTGATGAACATTATCTTTCAACTCATAGCTTTCTTCCCACTTCTTTGTCAAAAGATCCTTCATAAATTTCACATACCCAGGCATTTTTTCAAGTGCCTCCACCAATGGCACATTAATGGTCAGCTGCTTTAACATAGTCATGAATTTGCTGAACTTTGTAGTGTCCGCCACCTTCTTCAATCTTTGAGGAAAAGGTGGTGGTGGATATGGAATTGTTTTCTCCATGGATTTCTTCTCCTCTTGCCTTCTTTTTTCAGCCTTTTCAGGCTGCAACATACTCGGTGTACCGTCATGGACGTCGTGGGTGGATTCTACGGTAGCTTCTCCTTTTGCCTTGTCATCAATGTCTGCTACTTCATCAACCACTTTCTTTCCTTTTGATGAAGTTTCCAGCACCTTACCGCTTCGGGTAGTAATGGTCATGCATGACCCATCATTCCTTGGGTTTTGCACAGTGTCGCTAGGTAAGGTGCCAGCCTTTCTTTGATTGAGTGCTGCTGAAAGTTGGCTCAATTGCTGCTCTATTTGCTTGATCGAAGTGGAATGTGAATCAACCAATTGCTTCATTGAGGACAAATCATTTATTACCTCCGTTACTCCCGCGCTGGTTGTTTCCACTCCTTTCAACAGTTTAGCCATCATCTCTTCCATATTTCCAGAACTAGATGTGGTGGCGTCACGTCTTCCAGGGGGAACATATAAACCACTTTTGTCATTCTAGTTCTTCCAACTACTTTGGTTCTTGTTTCCATATTTATCATAATAGTTCCGACCTTGGTTTCCTTGGGTATTACCTCGGAAACCCCCCTGATTGTTCAAGTAGTTGGCCTCTTCATCCGAATCAGATTCGTCTCTTCTTTTTGACGCAATGGCTTTGACTTTTTCGGTCTTCCCCGATAATAGATGCTTTGTAAGAAGATCCACTTGTGTCTTCATGTGCGCCATATCTTGATCATGTTCTTCTTCTCTTCTCTTTTGGTCTGCAGTCATGCCTATAGATAAAGTGGGGCTTGCTACCTCAGAATCCCTGGTATGCCAAGCTCTACTTTGCTTCGTCATCCGGTCTAGCATATTGCCTGCCTGACCAAAGGTGAGATCCATGAATGATCCTCCAGCCGCATTATCCACAACTAGTTTAGTTATTGAATTCAAGGCTCTGTAAAGTATCTCCATTAGGTGAACATTAGTCATGTGATAGTTTGGGCACCTCATTAGCTTCGTCTTGAACCTCTCCCATGTTTCATGAAGGGCTTCAGTTGGAAGCTGACGAAAGTTGTTGATTTCATCTCTCATTTGTGCTCTTTTGGATGGCGGAAAGAATCTTTCTAGGAAAGCGTCTCTCAATTGCCTCCAATTTGTAATAGAATCAGGAGTCAGCCCATTCAACCATAGAGTTGCCTCCCCAGACAGAGACAATGGAAATAGACGTAATCGAATTGCATTCTGACCAACGCCAGGATTGTCAAACGACTTGCATGTAGAAATAAAGTTGATAAGATGCATATTCGGATCATCGCCTGCTAGTCCACCAAATAATCCTTTGAGCTGCAATAACTGAATCATGGTGCTTGTGATGTTGAACTTGGCTCCAGGTGCCAATGGTGGAGGAATAATGGCTCCTGTAGCTCCGGTTCCATCAAGATCATCATCATCATCGTCAAAATCTGGTTGCATAGCTTGGCGTTCAGGCCTAAACCTAGCTTGACGATCTCTTCTATTGGCAGGTGTTGCGATCTCAGCGGCATGCCTAGGGTTTAGTAGCTCGTCATCACCTAGATCCTCATCGTCAGGATTTGTTGCTCGCCCAGGGTTATTAATATTCTGTTGATGCACTTGAGCGGCGGCTAGAGCAGCTAGTCTCGCCTGTTCCTATTGAGCAGCCATCCTTTCAATTGCGTGTTGTGCCTCCATTCTGCCAATACGTTGTGGTTCAGGATTGATAGGTAATAACGGTTGACCAGAACTTCGGGTATGGGGCATGCACTGAATAAAAAAAAACCTGCAGTAAACAAAAACAAAAACTAAAAGTAAAAGTACGAGAATCTTTGACCAAAGGGTCTAGTAATTATTACGAACTTAATTGACAACCGTATTCCCCGGCAACGGCGCCAATTTTTTATAACGCTCAATCTACAGCTCTCATAAGAGTGTAAAGCGGTCGTTGTCAAATATATAACCCAACTGGGTTGGGTATCGATCCCACAGGGAATAGCCGGTCAATGAGTAAGCAAAGATTACTAGACTTTTGGAGCAAGTCTCGTAAAAATGGGGGATTTTAACGTGCAAGTAATGTAAACAAAGTAATAAAAACAGCAAATAAAGGAGTAAAAACGGTTTTCTTGGTTGGTTTTTGATCAATGAGAATTGAGAAGTTGGGGTTATGTCCACCTTATGAGTTGTATGTCTCTATTGGCAATGAGTTGTACGGAATTCAGACATGCATGTGCTTATAGAGAATTGTATTCGATGGTAAATCCAGGCGTCTTTCGACCTTAACCAGGACTATTTCACTTTAAATCTTTCGAGCTTAAAGCGTATCTAACAGTATGAATTCTCCAAGAGGTTAATCCAGTTATGGTACTAACTTTTTAACAGGGGTTGGTGCCCTATTACCTTGACATTCTCTCTTTTCCAGACATATAACTTTTCTTTCGAACAAGTTAATGCTATATTGGCATATTCTATGCGTTTGCAACCACAAAGAATTTAGATTAAGATGAAGAGAATAATGATATAAGCAGCATACGTGTCACAAATTCACAAACTCATAGCAATAGATAGTATCTCATATGGCTTCCATAACCCCAACAGAGAAGTTTAGTTACCCATGAGTGCGAAGGAAATCTCAATAGACATTATTAATATACCACAATAAAAATCTCGTGTAGTAAGGTGTGGTGTGGCGTTTTAGGCGTGAACTCCCTTGCAGAGTAACGTTTCTCTTGTTGTGGAAATTAAGAATTGGATAGATGAATAAAAAGTTGAATTAAAAGTAGAATAATTATTTTCAGAGTTAAAAGTAATGGAAGAATGATAAAAATCTCTAGCAGAATAGGGTATTTATAATACTCCTATCCTATTCCTACTAAGCTACTGCATTACTTAACCCAATCCTACTGGGTTACTGCATCATTATCCTACTCCTAATAAGTTACTGCTAGTCCCCAAAGTCTTTAGAATTGCTGTTTTTGCCCGGGACAGATTTTCCATGCGCCACTTTTGGTCCTTGGCGTCCAAGCTTTGCTTTCCTCCTTTCGTGAAGCTTTCTTTGGCGTCAAGTTATCCATAAAATGCTGAATTCTGCATCATTTATACCTGAAAACTTGCTAATCATGTTCGTTAGCTCACTTACAGGAAAAAGGACTAAAAGTGCATGAATTATATAATTTGTCCTCAAAACTTAGCTAAAATATGGGCAAAATATAGCACTATAGGCGTGTAAATTCGCCTATCATCAATATGTATATGTATATGTATGAAGATTTAGATTGAAGATTGTTTGAGAGCACAACTTATAAAATCCCTCTCTTGTGATAACTTTAAGTTTATGATATTAATGTGAAGGATTTGAAATACATGATTTAAGGCTTGAAAATAGTTTACTCAAATACCATAGTATTTTGAGCATGATTTAGAGATTTTGAGAGGGAGTTTCTTGACATAAATATATTTTGTTAAAGAGAGAAAGATTTGCATAAGATTAAGAATTTTTGACATGACCACCTTGTATCATTGAAATATTGTCAAAGAGAGTTGCATACATGTGTTTACATGAGTATATAAAGAAAGGGTTCTTTGAACTGATTTATCGATATGGTGGTCCCAAACTTTATGTTTTGAAAACAAAGATTATAATAAACTAACAATGGCTCAGAGATGTGACTTGCAAGTCAATGGTATGATGATACCATAAGTATGTATGCCATAACAGTGTATGTTTTCAGAGTATGTTTTCAGAGAATGCATATTTTAAAGATTTAAAAATGGGCATAAAGAGGGTTAGGTGGTTACCCGAAGAAGGCTTGAGTTCAAGTAACTCTCTAAAACCGTATTTTCTAATATGGGTAGATTATTATTGTACGTTGGAGACGGCCGTATGGCATAGTAGTTTCAATATAGCCGTGGAATTTCAGAGTTGTAGGGTATACCACCTACCACAAAAGTAAAAAAAAGAGTGTCACAGAGTTCATATGATTTTACAAAGTCTTTCAAAATGCCCATGTGATTTCTTACTTTACGATATGTTTATGAACTATTTTAAATTGTTCTCATATATGTTGAATATAAATTATTATTTTGGATTTGCTCTGTGTACTAGTAAATTTGTATTGACCCCCTACCTCCCAAGTTTGGAGGCTCAATTTAGGGGTCCAGCTAAGCAGTAGAGTATTTCAGAGAGAAGTGATTTGTGCAGTGGTGAGCCTTATTTATTCTAAAAGGCCTATTTATTCCATTTGTTTTGGTCTACTGGGGGCTTGTCCCAGTTTTCAGACTGTTGTCACTTGATTATGTAGTAGAGATTTTGCAGACTGTTCCAGATGTTGTTTAGTTGATTTCGGATTTCATTCCTTATTGTTAAACTGAACCAAGAGTTTGACCATATTTCCGTATTAAATTATATTTCAATATTTTTTTATTATATGAATGTTGTGCATGATTACCAGATAGAGTAGGACGTCCGGGCCTTTATGATTCGGGATGTCCATCATGGCCAGGGCTCCGGTTCGGATCATGACAAATTTGGTATCAGAGCACGGTTCATGGTCCCAGGGTGTCTGCGAAATCACGTCGGGTGGAGTCTTATTTATGGGTATGTAGTGCACCATACTTATAACCAGGAGGCTACAAGGCGTTTAAGAATGTCTCTCTTTCTTCATGTTCTAATTCATGCTATAGAGTCAGAATGTTTCTCTTTCATACTCTAATTTGTGCTATGGTGTCGCCTCTATGAAAGTAAAGTTATCCCAATTCTTTCCTTACTTTGATATGCTCAGATATGTCTCATTATTGGGGTGATTTAAGTACAGAAGTTTAGAGTCTAAATGGTATGGTTCTTTCTGATTGAGTCATATAAGATTTTCAAAATTGTGCAAGGGCTTGAGAAGAGTCTGTTAGTGCTTCAGAGTGTATTGATTCTAGTGTGAGCTTTGATTCTGATGAGATCGTGCTTTTCAGCCTGCAGTATTAAGCGTATTCGGCCCTTTTCAAAAAAAATTATGTTGCAGATGTCATGCCTAAAAAGGGGAATGGTGTGTAGCAGAATGTTGGAACTGTATTTCCAGCCAAATAGTAGTATGAGTTAAAGTGTTGTTGTCATGACCTATTGGTAGTTATATTGGACAAAGAAGTTGGTGATGTGAAGTCACAAAGTTAGAAGTCAGAGTGAGGGTGACTTTTATGTAAACAAATATTTTAGTTGGATAACCAATGTTTGAGGATAATTTACCCCTTTATAGTGATAGAATAATGTGGTAGCTAGTAGCATGTGTGGATTGTATGGTAGTCTGTGGGGAAAGTGTTTGACTCAAATTTTTATTTATATAGAGTAAGATGTGTATTCTTAGATCATTGAATATTGTGTGTTAAGTTTCTATCTCTTATAATCTTGTTATTATTGTGTTGTTGAAACTAAAAGTCTAGTAAAGTCGTGTGGGGCTCTTTTGATTCACTAGCATAGTTTCCTTGTCATTCATCTCATTTCCTTGTTCAAACCACAAAATCAAAGTCTAGTGAAGCTGTGTGAGGCCTATTTCAATTCACTAGCAACTTATTGTTCATCTTGTTGTTCTTGTGTTGGTTGGAACTGGGGGTTTAGAGGCGTAATGGCAAGAAAAGTGGTAAGGGAGGATTATTGAATATATGTATAGCCAAATCTTTTTGCATGAGATTGAGTTGGTAATGAAGTGATACGTCCTTGTGTGTTAGTTTAGTAAAATATAGGGAAGGATTTATTAGTTAAGGTGAATTGTTGTTGCTTGAAGTATGAAAATGGCTAGATTAGCCAGTAAATTATAATTATAGACTCATGGTTGTTTGTGGAATTTTAAGGTAGACTAAATGTACGCTGGGGTAAGTAAATGTGATGTTAGAAAACCATATAAATAGATAAAATTGTATGGGGTTATGATATAAGATTAAGGTTGACTATGTCTATTATATGACTTTAACCTTTGATCTTCTTTTCGTTGGCAGTTGTAAACTAGTATTATTTTTGAGAAGGTATGTAGTAGATGTTTGAGGTATAATAGTAATGTCATAAAGATGTTTTAGTCATGGATAGTAGCTAGATAAAATAAGGTATTTGGGTAGGATGTCCCAATTTGGTAGACTAGTATGTTATGTTGAATTTTTCATTGATGGTAGATGATTGATGCTAGACTATAGACTTGAATTCAAATATAGAACGTGGTTGTAAGAATACTGGCTTAAGATTAATGATGTATGTTTTGCGAGAATTATGTGTAAGGTTGGGTTGTAAATCATGTTTAGCACTAGACATTATGTTTTAACAGTTGATGTCCATGAAGGTGGATGTGATGATTTCTTGGTTAATGATACTAGTTATATGGAAGTGATCTAATAGGCTTGAACGGTGTATGCAAGAGCTTAAGTTTATTTGATTCATAATGAAGTATGATGTTGTATGTATGATGTAGAAGTATGCCCAAGGTGATATGAGGTTGTGGTATTTTTCTAAGGCTACTACATGTTGCGTGGGGCTAGTAGTACCGTTAAGGTGCTAGGTGGAGAAATACTAGTAGATGGTACATGGTGTTCTAAATGGACAAGTTAAGGAGTTTTGACTGATAGTGTTGAGCCTTTTGATATGATCTTAATCCTCATGGTAGAGAGATATAAGTTTGGGGTCGCGATATTGGTAGGCTATGACGGAAGAAGTATGGTTCATCAAAGGCTTGGTGATATCCATGTTAAGTGTTAGAATCTAAGTTTGAGTTTTGAAGGTTGAACTAATAGAAATAAGAGTAGAAGCACTAGAGGTTGTGCACTTCAACTATGGGGATATTCATAAAGATTCAAAGTTAGTATGTGTTCAAGTATTATATGATGATTGTTGGTGGCAATAGAAAGATAGAGTGTATCTCAGAAGGTAGTATTAACAGTGGGTTTTCCACTTTCAGGTGTGGTCATTCGGGTTAAGTTCTATTAATTGCGTGTATTGTCGCATTCCAGACCCCAGAGTGCAGTGAGTGTAGTTCAGCTTAAAGTCTAGTAAGGGATTTCTCGAACTTAATGATGGCTTAAAGCTAAGAGGGAGATGATAGAACAAGTAACCAATTCAGACTCTCAAATTCTAATAGTATTGCCAGTATGATATAGAACATCAAAAAGTGAGGGTGGGACTCAACCCATTCTTATCTAAGTAATTTTCAGTTATCCCAATACCTACTCATACCTTACGTTTCGGTTCCATGATCATAGTTCATGTCCATGCATATGATAGAGAATCATGTACTCTTCCAGTTCCAAAATGAAGAGTTATAGTTCATTCAGTAGTCGGAATCACATTTCATATGCTATGAACTCCAAATTGAGGTCATGCAGCTCGTGACTCGTGTACTCACGCTTTATAGTGTGCTCAGTTCCTATAACTCATGCTATACTCCTAATGATTGGTAAAAATTCATCTTATATCCATGTATGCCCTCAATTCAGATTTACTTTGATAAATCCTTGATGTGGATTTGTTATTCCTCAGGCCTCAGTTAAGTGTCAAGTCTCATATAATATCCTTCCATGCGTCAAGGTTTTATGTTCTAACCTTTTGGTGACTCTTTATATAATGATAGTGGTGATGAGTGAATGTTTCTTTTTTATGGAAGATCATTGTATGCTTGTTTTAGATAAGTCCATAAGTGTGAAGTGAAATTTGGGGCCAAGTTTTTTATACATATGATGGTTAATGGAAAATTTGTGTGTGTATGTTCTTGGGGTAGCGCGTGGGAGTTGTATTGATGGTGGTTTAGAGAATATATGAAGTACGTCTTGATTAATGTTGCCTTGAAGTTCATATGTGGTTATAAAGATAGGCTTGAATGACATGTTGGGATGTAAGTAAAGGAACGCAATATGCGCTAGTGAATCCATAGTAAGAGTTCAGAGTTAGTAATTGAAGTGATAGGGCACATTATGCAGGATGTGATCAAAAAAAAAATATTGAAGTTTGAATCATATGGTTTAGAATAATATCATGGTGTAGTGTGTTGTATTTTGTGATTTAGAGTTAGGCTTGATCACGGTTAAAGGATTTAAGCTACTTTAGATATTAGTAGAAAGATTTATCAATGCCCATATGAGAATTTTAAGCTGAATTGAGTGAGTATGGTAATTAAAGGGGATAGTATGGTTAAGGGAGTATTCTAGGAGTGTGCTAAGCTTGAAAGTAAGAAGTGGCATTGCCTAAGGCCTGGTAATTCTATCCTAGTTTATGAGTTATATGTCAATATTCCATGCTATGGAGTAGTGTTATTTTTGTGATTCCTTAATTGGATGTCTTGTGTAACTCATTCCCAAGATTCTTTGCTCCCTAATGCTATTAGGACTTCTTTAGAAAGAGTGTTGAAGAGATACTCCAGTTAAGTATGAGGGTCCAGAAAAATTCAGTCTGTATAGCCAGTAATTCAGTTTAACAATCAGATAGACAAGTTACTGTGGTTTTCCACCTTTTCACCCAGTCCTACTATCCAAAGTCTCATGCGTATGACCATCCCAAGATATAATCTATTCCATCCATGTAAGTTGCGATTTTAGTTCAGTCAAAGCATCATGTTTCAGATTCAGCTACTTAGTCATGACTCAGTTCATAAGAGTTCAGAGCATAATTTCAAATACTTCCAAGTATTTTAGCTCAGGCAGTACTGTACCCTGGTATGATCTAAGTCATGTTGCCTCATGGTTCGTACTTACATAAGTTATCACTTCTCAATTCAATATATATGATTGGATCATGAACATTTCAAGGAAATCCTAAACTCTCAGGATAAATCAGCTCCTTAAAGCAAATAAAGTCAAGTCAACTCGGAATTCAGTTTCAAGATAAAAGTTTAAATATTTCAGCTCGGCTATCTTCTTTCAAAGAAGACATATCATGTACATGTTATTCCATACCTTTAAAACTTCAACATTCCTACCCATTATTTGGGGACGAATGATCCCAAGGGGGAGATAATGTAACACCCCGCATTTTGGGCTAGAACGAAAAATCATCGTTTCTATGCATAGATGATCCAAAATCCATAAATCCTATGTAAATTTGGCATGTTAATCAATTATGTACTGTGGGAACCTATTTGAGCATAAATTGAGATCATAGAGGTCCCCAAACTCAAGGACGAGTTGAAAGCTTTCCTATCGTTCGAGTTTGAGTAAGCGTCAAAAATTGGGTTAGATTCAATCGATCATAAATACTTGTATATGATGAACTGGTTGTCCTACTATATATCAAATGAAATATCTTCGAATTAGCTTTCCAACAATACCAATTTTGCCTAAATCCGAGATCGGAGCAAAAAGTTATACCCATTTTACTTCAGCATGTCTGTCTGTCGACAAGTGACGATCTGAGCTAATAAGTTATCACATATGTGACGACCTATCAGCCATGTCTTCAGCCCAAGGCAGTAACTCACAAAAATCAGCCTCTGAGTGACAACCTGGTGTGATAAGTTATCACATATGTGACGACCTATCAGCCAAGGTCGTCACCTTTAAAATTCAGCATTTCCTAAATGGTTTTGGAGGGGTATTTTGGTATTTTCCCTTCACCCCATAACTCCATAAACACTGAATTCAATCTCCATTTAACCAAAAATACACTCCTTTCTCTCAAATCCTCTCAAGAACCAAACCCTAGGGCCTTAATCTAAGATTCAAGATCCCTTAAAATTTCACCATTAAATTCCAAAATTGATTCAAGAATTAGAATCCCCAAACTAAGATCTTCAAGAATCATCCATCAAAAGAACAAATAGAGTCCCAAAATCAAGTGTTCATCCAAAGTTCATAATCTAAGGTACGTGGGGTTTATCCTAAAAAATACATGGGCTTGTAAACACTAGAACATGATTTAAAGATTATCAAGCATGAATTTAGAAAAGGGATTTTGAAATACATGATTTTATTATACATTATGAATGTTTAATTGTACTGTTGACTTGGTCTTTAGGCCTTTTTCCCCCTTTAAATTGATTTACATGTATATGTATATGTATGAAGATTTCGATTGAAGATTGTTTGAGAGCACAATTTATGAAATCCCTCTCTTGTGATAACTTTAAGTTTATGATATTAATGTGAAGGATTTGAAATGCATGATTTATGGCTTGAAAATAGTTTACTCAAATACCATAGTATTTTGAGCATGATTTAGAGATTTTGAGAGGGAGTTTCTTGACATAAATGTGTTTTGTTAAAGAGAGAAAGATTTGCATAAGATTAAGAATTTTTTACATGACCACCTTGTATCATTGAAATATTGTCAAAGAGAGTTGCATACATGTGTTTACATGAGTATATAAAGAAAGGGTTCTTCGAACTGATTTATTGATATGGTGGTCCCAAACTTTATGTTTTGAAAACAAAGATTATAATAAACTAACAATGGCTCAGAGATGTGACTTGCAAGTCAATGGTATGACGATACCATAAGTATGTATGCCATAATAGAGTATGTTTTCAGAGAATGCATGTTTTAAAGAGTTTAAAATGGGCATAAAGAGGGTTAGGTGGTTACCCGAAGAAGGCTTGAGTTCAAGTAACTCTTAGCCTAAAACCGTATTTGCCGATACGGGTAGATTATTATTGTACGCTGGCGACGGTCGTGTGGCGTAGTAGATTCAGAGACTCCGACCCTTGCGGCACACTTGGGTTGGGGGCTTGGCTGCCGAGTTAATGGCAGATTCCATATAGCCCATGGAATTTCAGAGTTGTAGGGTATACCACCTAGCGCAGAAGTAAAACAAAGAGTGTCACAGAGTTCATATAATTTTACAAAGTCTTTCAAAATGCCCATGTGATTTCTTACTATACGATATATTTATGAACTATTTTAAATTGTTCTCATATATGTTGAATAAAAATTATTATTTTGGATTTGATCTGCGTATCAGTAAATCTGTATCGACCCCCTACCTCCTAGGTTTGAAGGCTCAATCTAGGGGTCCAGCTAAGTAGTAGAGTATTTTAGAGAGAAGTGATCTGTGCAGTGGTGAGCCTTCTTTGTTACAGAAGGCCTGTTTATTTAAGATTATGTTATTCCATTTATTTTGGTCTACTGGGGGCCTTGTTCCAATTTTAAGACAGTTGTCACTTGATTATATAGTAGAGATTTTGCAGACTGTTCTAGATGTTGGTTAGTTGATTTTGGATTTCATTCCTTATTGTTAAACTGAACTAAGAGTTTTGACCATGTTTTCGTATTAAATTATATTTCCACATTTTCTTTTATTATATGAATGTTGTGCATGATTACCAGATAGAGTAGGACGTCTAGGCCTTCATGGTTCGAGATGTCCATCACGGCCAGGGCCCCGGTTCGTGTCGTGAAAGCTGACTACTGAAAATCTGAACTGCTAAGGGTGCTTCGGAGCCCGTGCGTCTGAACCTATGATATAAGACATCATAGCGCAAAAGAAAAGCATGCATCAGTACTTTGAATATACTGGTATGCTAAGTGAGGTAGGTTGAAGTGCATGGGTTCACATGCATGAATAATAATAGCTAATAACATGAGTAAGACTGAATGAGAGTACATGTATGAATATGAAAACTGTACTGAGATCATAATAACACCGAATACTGGATTACTGGTAACTGAATGACTGTATCTGGCAGTCTTGATTCTGTGGAACTATACTGAGTCTCGTACTGAGCTGAGTGACTGTGCCTGGCAGTCCTGAATCTACGAAACTGAACTAAGTTCCATACTAAGACTAATTTGAAATTGAGACTGTGGGAAGTATTCATCTAACCAACATGTCCCTTCTCTAACTGATTTGTGGTCCAACCTGTAACCCCAGTTGGAAGAATGTCAATATCGTGCCACGGGTAAGGACAAGTGCTGAGTCACCCTCATCTGGAAGGTACTCTGAACGAGAACGGTGGTACTCTCAACTGGCAAGTAGATCACTTTATCAACCCTCAACTCGCAGGTTGATATATCCATCTATGTTGGCTACACAGTTCTGGAACGCAAGGACTGCTTCTAAGGAGTTCACCCTCTACTGGTAGGTGAGTCCCCATCCTTGGGCTCACTCGGTGCTGAATCCTTCTCCCAACTGAATAGGCATTGGACTAAATTCTAAACTGTACTAGTCTAGACTGAACTATTACTGATCATACTGTATAACTGAACTAAACTGAGTTCACTGAGTTCCGTGGACTGACGGAATACTACTGAATTCTGTTAACTAACTAAATTCTACTAATCGAGACATGACTGATTCTACTCTATGACTAACCATGGCTCTAGACAAGCAGCTAAATTATCGGCTGTTAAATACCCCCAGGACTCGATAGTATAAACTTAAAAGACATGACAACATCTTGAGACATGGTAATTACTACTTAGTCATCATTCATTCATTGGGCATTCAAGCAAACACTTGCATGACATGAACTTACATACATACTAACATGATATAATTTCACTATTCAACTCACGTGGATAATTCATCAAACACTTGTAGGGCATAATATATGCACATAATACTAACACAGTATGTAGGCATCATGATTCAATTCCACTTACACAATTTCAAGAATTTCAACATGGATTCACATGATAAAGTCCACATAACAATTAACTTTACATAAATCTTGCAATAAGTCATGAATACACTTTAAGTCAAATCATGGAAATCATGAAATCACTCTACATGAACTTTAAAAGAGTTTCTTGAACTCCAAGAGTGGAAGGAACCCTTGGATGAACACTTCACATACCTTAGTGGCTGAATTTCTGAAAGCTAATGGTGAGTTCTTGAGTTCTTGATTTGAAATTTGAACACCTAGGGTTCTGTTCTAGAGCAAATTGGAGAATGAATGAGTATAGTTACTCTCCAAAGGGCTTAATTTAATGTTTTGGGTGGCGGAAGGACGTGGGAAAAGAACCAAATACCCCCAAGGATGCGGTCTTTTAATGACTGAAAAATTGTGTTACCCGAAGCGCAGGCCGACGCGTCGCGTCATTGATATCGATGCGATAAACAACGCACCACGTCGAGTCCACGTCGGTTTACTGGAATTTGTACTGAGGCTGGGAAAAACTGTCTTATTGACGCGATGGTCGACGCGACGCGTCGAGATCACATTGACCTACTATTTTGGGCACTCAAACATGAACTAAACGAGGTCCAAAAAATCCAAAACTTGTCCGAAAATACCTATTGACATTCCTGATCATGAATTAACTCAAATATCGATATTTAATGGACGTAAAGGTCGCGAAATGATATTTACAACTTTCAAAGGCTAAAATAACACTAAGTCTGAATACTTAGCTAAAATATTCTAAGTTTGGGACCCCTTGTCAAGCCTAAAGGACTGATTTAAGCTAAGAATTTTGCAGGGTCTTATAGTACCAGGATCAAATGGTAGAAGTAGCCAAGAAAATAAGCTGAGGCTACCCTTTTCTTCCTCTAGAATGACATCCTCACAATCTCACAAGAAATTTGTCCTTAAGAGAGGACTACATTTCAAAGGGAAGGAGTTACGGCTCACAAGTCCCTCCTCAAAAAGATATATTCTAACGTTTGCAACATTTCCATTCACATGATCTCTAGGAATAAAACTAATAGTAAAGATTTTGTTACACACTATGTTCAAAGACTCATGTCCGTTATCATGATCAACATTATAGGCATCATCACTAACTTGAGGTTTTTCAAGCACACCATACACATGCTCAAGTAGTGAACTATATTTAAGAGTGAATTGATCATCATGCACACTAAGAGTACTATCAAGGAAGGATGCATGTACTTCTACACTAGACAAACCCGAAAATACATCACATTGGCTACTACTAGCCATATCATAATATTTTAAACTTAAATAAGTGTAGAGTGTAGCATCGTTACCTCAGCCTGCACCATGGCAGTCCACTTGCTTGGAAGTCTCGACTAAGGACTCTACTAGATCATCAATCATGTGTTTGGGAGAGACTTTCTTTGGATTCTCCTTTGGAAATTTATGACCTTTAACGTGCACATAAGAAGAGGAAATACTAGGTAAAATGCTAGCATTTAGGTTAGTGAGTAACAAGGGCCCATTGTGGGAAAGTCCCACTATCGAGTGTTTCTCTCCCTCTTGTTGCATTATTTTCTCCCTTTCTTCACTTCCCCTACTCTCGAATTCCCCTTCTCTTTCCCTCTTCTCTTTCTCTCTCAAATCCCTCACTTGTTGATGAATTTCATTCACTTTAGATAGTGAAAGAGGATGAAGAGTGAACCTTCTTCCATTGAATTCAAAAGTGTACCTATTAGTCCTCTCATCATACTTAGTGGATCTATCAAATTGTCATGGCCTACCCAACAATATGTGACATGATTGCATAGGGATTATATCACATAACACTTCGTCTTGATAGTTTCCTACTTTGAACTTAAATCACATATTGTCGAGTGACCTTCAACTCACCACAAGCATTTAACTATTAAAGCTTGTAAGGCTTCGGGTGAGGGTTAGTGGGTAGTTTCAAGTAGTCAACCATGGTGACACTAGCAATGTTAACACAACTCCTACTATCTATGATCATGGAGCACACACCTTCTTTAATAAGGAACTTAGTATGAAAGAGATTCTCTCTTTGACATGGATCATCCAAGGCCTTACTAAGCATGGCTCTCCTCACCACATAACTAGGTAATTCACATTCACCGTCAAGTGGTTAAACATCTTCTTCACCTTCTTTATTTTGCACCTCATCATCTACTTTTTCTCCATCTTGAGGCTCTACCTCATTCTCCTCGATTTCTAACCCCACCTACTCCCCAAGATAGTACAACTTCCCTTTCCTAAGGATCACATTTCTTCGATTTTGACACTCACTAGCCTTGTCCACCCTTGACATTTAAAGCATTGAAAGCCCTTAGAATTGGTATTAGGACTCGGTTTACCTTCATTTATTGGAGGATGATGTTGGGCAGCTTTGATCTCGATTTGTAGAGCATTATATGAAGGATTTTTATTCTTGTTCCAACTCGAAGATAATGAAATTAATTTTTGGTAATTAATTTTTTGTCCTTAGACCAGCCCGCGGGTTCTTGCTTTTGAACTTGTAGGTCATCTTTTATTGGAGTTCCCTTTCAACCTCTAGTGCCTCTTGGAAGATACCATCAATAGTTTTAAACTTATGAAGAGTCATGTGAGAATAAATGTCTTTGTTCAACCCAACTTTGAAGCGTATGATGTCATGATAAACTTATTCTCCCCGGTGATCAAGTTTCAAAATCAATTGTTGAAACTCATCATAATAGGCCATGACACTCTTGCTTCCTTACCTTAAGTTGTATAGCTTGGAAAGAAGCTCATGTCTATAATGCTCTGGTACATGTCTCTCCCTCATAAGCCTCTTCAATATTTCCCAAGGAGGAGGTTGACCACCAATCATCACATTCCCAAACCTTTTAGGGTAATCCCACCAAGTATTTGCATAGCCCTCAAAGTGAGCTATAGCATAGCAATTTTTCTTATCTTCGGATAGATCATTAACTTGGAATAACTTTTCACAAGAAGACTCCCAAAATAGGTACACTTTGGGATCACTTTCACCTTTAAAAATGTGAATGCCAACCTTGATGGATTTGATGCCAACCTCACGGGTTGGTTGTGGATTTCCATGACCATGTCTTCCTTATTGCCCTTAGTCTCTACCATGATATCCTCTTTGATTATACCTAGCCATTATCCCTTCTTCAATCAAGTAGTCATCATTGTAAACACTGTAACCCTTTTGTTCCCCTCTACCGTAGTCTTCTACTTAGATGGGTTGATTTTGGTTAAGTGAAGCTTGGTAAGGAGGTATTAGATTTGGTTAATGGTAGGGTCTTTGGTTGGGTGGTATTTGTACTTGAGGTATTGTATTTTTTGGAGGGCATGGCCTTTGGTCAAGTGGATTTGGGGTTGGGTAATTTGGGTTTTGTAGTGGAATTTGGTTTCCAAGTCCTTCTTGTTGGACTTGGTTTGATTTAGGATGTAGAGGTCTATGTAGGTCTCGGGTAGGTCGGGTTTGGACTTGATTTTATGGAGTTTGGACTTGGTTTTGTGGAGTTCTTGGAGGATAAAGCATTTGGTGGAGGGTCTCGGATGTGATGGTAGTAGATGTGTTTTGGGTTTGTACACTAGAAGACACATAGTAGGGATGAGGAGTAGAGGGTCATGAGTTCCTTTGACTCTCAACTTATTCCAACCTTCCACTCATTGTTATCACTTCACCCTTAATTGATCCCAAATCACTCTTCATTGATGTCATATCCCCTTTCATTGTTCCAATACCCGCATTCAACCTAGCCATATCATGGGAAATGGTTTCAAGACGAGCCAAAATAATATTAGTGACATTGTTGTCCATGGATTGGGAGGTTGAACCCTCGGTTTCCATGGACAAAGTACCTAAAACAAAGAAAAAAACCTATAAAATGAACTAACAAGTTAGTTTAAATAATCTTCTACACTCTCACTCTCGGTTTTACCTCACACTTGGTTTCAAGTGTTGAAAATCAGCTTGTACTTCGTGAGTGATTGATGGATGAGTCTACTTTTGCCCAGAATAGATTTTCGTTTGAGTTGACTCAAAGAATACTTGTTTCGGCCTTGAACCAACAAAGCACAATGAATCACAAAATGAGAAAAGCACACAAGGAACGAAAACACAAAAGAAAGTACTCTAAACTAATTTTCAACCTAGTAAATAGTTACTAGTTTGCTAATTAGTGATAGAATCAACAAAATGTAACTAAGAAACAACAAATCGAAACTAAGAAATCCAAGTTTGAGCAAAAAATTTGGTTGTCCACAAATGATGATGTGGCACCTTGTGATTGGACGTCAACTTTTCAAAAAAAAAATTGTTCTTCAATTTTGTGTCTCGGCCAAGAATTTTAACTAAGAGAGAGTGACGATTTTTGAGGGGGGAAATCCAAGTTTTGGAGCCTTTTCAAGCTTCAAAATGGATTTGAATTGAATTAGTCCCCCCCTCCCGGTACTTTCAATTGTACTTGAATATTCCCTTTGTTCCCTTCTTCTTTTGGATGACTTAGAATATGCTAGGAATATTCTCTGTACAAATAATCTTTTCACTCTCTTTCTTCCTTTTTGTAGATCAAACACCCTCTTTTGAATATTCTTCTCCAACAAGGTATGAAGATTGAGGAAGAACAACAAGAATATTCAAAAGTTGACCAAGTTTGACCACAAGGTAAATGACCTCCAAATTTAAATTTTCTTGAAGCTCTAAGGTCCCTTTGCCAAGCCAAGCACAAATAACACAAAATCAACTTCAAACATTACAACCACAATAATAACAACGAGTCCACCTTCCAAAAGCTTCAAACACAAGTTCAACAATGATGGAAAGCGCAAAACAACCCGAATCTTGCTCAAATCTTAGATCTAGACTCTATTAGTGCTAATGAGCAAGGATATAGAACTAGAAAATATCAAAACACACAAAAACTATGTAGATCTGGTTGTAAGATTCGGATCTACTACCCAAAACAAGACTCAAAACTTTTTTTGTCATTTTTGAACTTTTGACTCTTTTCTGTGAAGATTTTCTTTAAGGTAACAACAATCCAAGACTTAGAATTATAGGAACAACTCTAAAATGTGGCTCTTGATACCAAACGATAGAGGAATAAGCTAAAAAACTGAAAAACAAACCTAAAGAAGGGAGATGAAGATGAGACTAGCAACACTAGAAGCAAATACCAACGGATTAAGAGACAAAACACAAACTATATTGCAATAAAGGAAAGATAGTTAGTGAGACATAACAACTACAATACTATAGGAACTAAGGTGTGTATCAAACACCAAAACTCACTAAAGCTTGTAATTGAAACACCACACTCTTACGTTGATACAAAAGGGACTCGAACCTCCCCAAAGCACCAACATTTCTAAGCCGATTTTCACCACAAGTGATTCCACACTCAAGGATGCCCTAGTTTTAATGACTATTCCAAGTCCTACACTAAAAACACTCCTCACAAGAGAGTTCACTCAATATTCATCAAAAGCTAATGAAAAATAGAAGCCTAAATGTCTATTTATAGTTATTACATGCAAAGACAAAAATGCCCTTAATGAGATTAAAGGTGAGGTACCTCTTGAGTGTTGGTTTTGGAGTGTAAAAGACCACAATGCCCTTAATAAGAGAGGACAAATAGGCGGCTTTGGAGTGCATGGTTCCCTCTTCTCTCTTCAACTTATGCCAATGCTTTGAAATCGTCCAAAAGACCTTCATCCACTTGTAAACCCGAGCTTGGTCCTTTGAGAAAGATCTTGTACACTTTGCACCCGTATCAATTGTGGAGAAGAGCATGAACAATCTTTTTTTTTCTTTCCTTTTAAATTTTCATGCACAAGAACAAGAATTTGCTTTTTCTTAAAAAATGAGCTAAGTTGTGAATGACATGGTTGTTTTCCTTATATATGAGCAGCTGAAAAATGGAGGTTCATGATAGCCTATTTCCATTTCAAAAGTTTTGTTTTAGACAATAACGTGTGGGTATATAATTGGTTTTGTTTTTTTTTGCGTTGTATTATCCGTTATGGGCTATAGCCTTTATAGGTGCAAAACATTACTATTTATATCATGTTTTGGTCCTCACTTTTCCTATGTGAATTGACACAAGTAGAGTGGAATTATTTTATTGTCTTTAATAATAAATAACCAAAAGGTCTCTTCTTCTGAGTGTTGTCATTTGTGTAAATTAATCACTTTGAGATACTGAACGGTTTGAAAGTTTATCCTTATTAACACATAGTCCTGGGATAAAATAATAGTTTCGGGATAAAATTTTTGATGCCTCATTTGATTGTCATGTTTGGGATAACTTATTTTGAAATTAACAAAGAGTCTCGAATAAGTTATCCCATCCTTTGGGTGTCATCCTTTGAGTGGTATAAATAATATCACCATAATTTATCTAGGAATAAAGCCATAAAATGACAAAAATACCCTACAAACCCTTTGATTATCACTTTATATATATATATTAAAAGTGTGAAGACCCTTAGAAAAGTGATTTGAACTTTTTATCCTTCGTTAAAACATTCCGCAATAGACAAAATCGTCTTTTCACTTAATTTTTCTAATTATTAATTAATTATATAAAAATTAAGAAATTTTAAAATACATGGTAAGAATAAAAAATATTAAAAGAATTAATAATTAATGAGTCCTAAAATATATGGCAAAAAAATATATTTTCTTTATTAATTTTTGTTAACTTTCCATTCCTTTTAAGTTTAAGACTCTTTTATATATAAAAATAGGGAAACATACGTTTTACCAAACTGCCTTTTTGTTCTTCATTAATCGTTGATAATGCCTTCCTTCTTCTTCTTCTTCCTTTTTTCTTCATTGTATTTCTTTTAATGATTTCCTTATGCTTCTGCTATGAAGATATTTTGAAAAGACCTATTATTTTATCTTGATTTGGCTTATGATGATAGATTAAATTATCTAAATGGATTCAATGAGATTTAATTAAAAATTATAATATTAAGCTTATTTCTTCCACTTGTTTGATAGAAAGCTAGATTACAAGAATGATTATGGATGGAGCTTAGCCTTAGATCAATTGAGTATCCTTTCAGCAGTGACTCACCTACACTATACGTCATTATATTATAAATTATGATGTTGGATCCCTGAATTTTTTGATTAAACAATATATAAAACATGTTTATTGAAGAACATTATTTTATTTTGATGAGTATTAATTTTAGATTTTTGTAATATAATCATATTTACGTTTAATTCACACCTATTTTACGTCTTCTCTTTTATTTTAGTATATAGACTTCCTGGGTACTGATTAGTACTATAGTTTAATCGTGTACATACATCCGTGTTTTATTAAGTTTCTATGTTCTTATTTAGATTTTGATATCTCTAGAAAAAAGATTATGACTAATTAATTAGTATATACCTCCGTAGGTCGTTTAAGTATTACAACTATTAGAAAGGTGAAGTAGATTATGCCGTATTTTTCTTTATTGAGATTTGATATCCCTTTAATTAGGTTTATGATTATTTTATTGGTAATGCAGGTTGCAACATATTTATTCGGCCTTTCAATATTGAAAAATTAGATTATTAGTATTATTTGGCTATTTTTAGTTAACTTTCTATTTATTAATACATATTTATTTAAAAGATTGAATCTTTTTTTGGTAGGATTTTCTTTGATTCTCATCATAATTAAAATTAATTAGTGGAAAAAAATTAAATCTCTTTCATATTCGGTTAATCTTTTCTTAAAGAAAAAGTTTTGAACTTCTATAAATTAAGCATTCATTCTTCTCACACAAACACTGTAGTCGTTAAAAGTTTTGTTTAGGGAAGATTATTCTTTCACGTTCTTTTTGTTTGTTTAATAATAGTTTTTCGAATATATTGGTTGCTTGATCGCCATATTTAATATTATGTTTCTTTTATATAGTCTTTTTGTCATCTGGTTTATTGTTGTCAAAGTTTACAATTATAAGCTTTCGCATCAGTGGTGAGTGCTTTTTGATAACTTACGCACTATGTTTGATCTCAGGTCTCCCACATGGGATATCCACTTTCATCCACTCAATTATGCCCTTGCGGGCACGTCTGAATGAATTTTCACCATTTAAAAATAGAAAGAGAATGATTGTGACTAAGAATATGTTGAGACTAGATTTTGGTTGGAGTAAGAATTGTGATTGACAAGAGTAATAGTATTAATATCTTCATTTGGAACTCCTAAGAGTTCAGATATATTTAATTTCAAGACCTTATATTTTTTCCTTTGGTATTTAATTTAAATATGTTATTTAATGTATTTACATATATTTTAAAGTCTTCTACTCATTGATTTGAATACATTCAGCTTTTTTCTTTAACATTCAACACACGTGCAATGCACGTATACTAAACTAGTATATATATAAGAGAGAATGTTAGATTTTGATAGTCCTCACATCAAATTTTTTGATCAATTTTATCCCTAATTTAAATTTTAATTACTCTCCAAATTTTCATCCATTTTGTTAAATTTGAATATTTATATGAGCTTATTAAATGCTATATAAGTGATGAGTCGTGAAAAATGATAGTGACACAATAAAAACTATTTATATAATTAAATTCGAAATTGATCCAAGGGTTTATTGTCTTTCTATTTTGTAGAAATGTTTATTAATCTTATTTCAAATTTTCATTTTTCCTAACAAATTGGCCATGGACAAGTAATTAAAGTATCTTGACATCCTCTTTCTAACTTAGTACATGCTTAATTATTAAACAAAAAATATGTTTTATATATAGCTAAAAATATTTGAAATTTAATTTTTTTTTTAAATACAATCTATCTTTCCAAATATTAAGGATATTAAATAATGAAAAATGAGAGTAATTCTTTTCACATTTTTTGATGATGAATTTTTTTAACAAAAAATGAGATTATCAACATTTTATAGAATTTAGAACAAAATAAGTAATTTAATATGAAATATTAAAGGTTCATACACGTTTAAGAAATATCAACATAAATTTCTTAACATGTATTTTTAGAAAAAAAAGAAACTACTAAAGTTAAAACATAAAATAGTAACTTTCAATTTCTTTTGTATGGTTTAATATGAAGGAAAATAATTAAGCTAAATAAGGTAAAGGGTATTTTTGTAAACAAACTATCTATTCTTAAAAAGAATGCAATGCATATTATTTTTAGTACCACAAACAAAAAAATAATACCAGAATTACTAATCTCAGTACAACTAATTCCAGTAGAACTAATCTCAACATAACTAATCTCAGCATAACTTGTTTCCCAACCAAACGCCCCCTTATAGATATTTCTTTGTCATGTTTGGAGTGTATAATTTGCTTCAATCCTTTAATCATATTTAAATGCTTAATCGGGTAATTCTTTCATATACTTATCCTCGCCTCTTTCTATGCATGAACTCCCTCAATTGAGTTCATTGGGACTCCCACCTCTTGCATAATCCACGGAACCAAGTCCTATTCCACCTAATCAAAATCCCATGCCAAAGTCCCAAAACGGAACTGATCTGCAGCGCTATACAGTCAATATATGACAGAGATGTTGATATACAGGTAGGAAAGATGGAGAATGGGTCAAGAATCTGTAAATGTTGACGTTAAGACCGACGTTGGGTTGATATACATCCAAATATACATTGGATATATAGGAAAAACGAAGCAAAACAAAGCTATTATATACAACCGATATATCATGGGTTATAATGGACCAAAATCCATAGAATGTAGTCCAAAAATCTGGAGGAAAAAGGCATCGTTTCCACCCCAAACTATACCCGAAAAGTCGAAGCCACACCTAAACTATACTAGTGACCTATTATACACCTAAACTATAAAAAAGTAAAACTATTTACACCCTGTCAGGCTACCACCACTTGCATGTGGTGTAGTGTTTTACACTCGCTGCCACGTCAGCACCACGTCAGTAAAAAGTATCACTTTTTTATAGTTAAGGTGTGTAATAGGTCACTTATATAGTTTAGGTGTGGATTCGACTTTTCTACTATAGTTTGGGGTGAAAAAAGATACCTTTTCTCTTACTGTTTTTAGCCGTTTACTTTTGTTATTTAATAGGCTGGACGCGCCTAAAATAAGTGTAACACACGCGCCTTAGAATGAGAGTCGCGGGGAGGTAATAATATCACTTTTATATAGTTAAGGTGTGTAATAGGTCACTTATATAATTTAGGTGTGGCTTAGACTTTTCTTGTATAGTATGGGATGAAAATGATGCCTTTTAATGGCCCAAACAGGGGTCCAAAATCTCAAACTTTGTTTTTCTTTTCTTTTGGGAAAATTAACTAAATACACTTATTAGATTGTTTATTACAAGTTCTAGCAAAACTTTTTAGTTTTCAAGTTATAGCAACTTTAATTAAAAAAAAGTAGTTAAAAATATTTTTTTTTATTTTTAAAAAAATATATAAAAAAGTAATTACTGAAAAGGAAAATAAAGATTTAATATACAATATTCCTTCCTTAAATGTAGTTAACCTTAATTATTGATATCAATCCACCCCCAAATCTCTCTAACCGTTTTCTTTTCTCTTATTTTAATGCTTTCATTAAGAATTTTCATCTTCATACACTAGCTTCTTTTTCTACACGATTTACTTTTTTCAGTAAACCAAATTCGTAATTTCCGTTTCTTTTATGCAACTGCTGAGAATTATTTTGTGAAAGAAAAGCAAACATAAGTAATTCTTGTGTTATAAAATATGAATTTTGATAATTTGCATTCAATCATGATACGTTATGGAGGGAGATGGGATTCGTCGGGTATGTTACATTATTTAACAAATTGATATTTTGCAATCAAACGTATTTAAAGAATTAAATATTTTTTTTATGTGTTTCTTAAATTGTTTATTGTTAAAATGTTGAATTAAAGTATTGTTCCAACTTCATTAACATATAAACGATTTCTTCTTCCAAAAATAATATTCAATCTGTGATTTCATAATTCGACCATGTTTCATACATTAATCGTTTTCCATAATGTTATTCTGATTGCTTTGAGTAGAACAATTTTGACATAATGTTTATTTTGTTATATTATTTTATGTATGTTTAAATTATGAAATATAGTATGTTGAAATTATGAATTTTCATATTTTCAAATTATGAAATTTCAATTAATTCCTACGAATGAACTATGCAATATGTTTACAGGGAGACCTAAAGATTTTGTTGTAGATGGGATTATATAAGATGCAGATTCAAAGTATAGAGGATTGGTTAATGCAATATCAAAACAGTTGAAGATTGACATTACCTCAATCTAAATTGAGATTAAGTTTTTGATAAGTGATACATGCCCACCAATGCTCATACACAATGACACGAGAGTAATGGTGTATTTAGATTAAAAAGGTAGTATTGTCAATTTTTTTGTTAAATATCTATTGTATGTGACAACAAAATATATGACAATGGATATTAATTAAAACACTGAACAATCTGTTATTTGTGTTGGTATATAAGATTCTACGTACAAATGATGTATTCTTATAACTGTTTTTAGTGTATGAAACTAGTATAGTACACAATACAATATCCATGGATTGTTTAATAAATTATGTTGAAACCAGTTTATATACTCATTTTATACTTAAGCAATACTTTTTTTTTGAGTTCTCAATGTATTAAGTTGATATTAAAATTGGTATCGATGCAATTTCGCATATATCACATTTGTACTGAATGAGTTTCATGAATGTGACAATCGATAAGAAAAATTATGTTTTATTTTACATAACCTTTTTAGAGTATGTAATGGATATTACATGAAAAACTATCACCGTAAATATTAAAAATAAATTAATTGATAATTGTTTGATGTCAAATAATTTTTCGTTGCAATAAAAAAATAATCGGTATTAACCATGATTGATATTGGTGTTTGTTTTCTGGCAGAAGAAGATGAAGAACATTATATAAATACTATGTTAAATACCAAAACTAAACTTTGTTCATACTAACAATCTTATAAAGACAAAGAGTAATGAGCATCAATAAACATCAAAATACAATATTCATGTCAAATATTACTAATTGTAGAATCAAAAAATGTATAATTTGATGTAGTTGATATCAAATTTAATATCATCTGATGCGACTTAGTTCATATCAATTTCATTCAACGATGTAAAATACGAAACAAATGATAAAGTAGTACAACATTATATAAATACTAGTTAAATACAAAAAATAAACTTTGTTCATACCAACAATATTAGAAAAACAAATAATAATGAGTACCAAATAATTAAATCAAATTATCAACTATCTTAGAAAAACAAACAGTAAATAGAAAAAATAATTCAATATCAATTTTATACCAATTTAATACAGAAAAAAAATCAAAATCAAATTATATTAACTTTACAAAATTTTCTTGATTTTTTTCGTGTCAATCTTCTTATCACCAACTTTGCCAACATTCACATTGACTTTGGACCTTATAACTCTAGCATTTTCACGATTTTTTATTTTTGATTTCTTCATTTTATGAGCGAAAATTTCATCTTCAAAATCAGAACCTAAGGCTTGTTCAACAACCTTTTTTCTCTTACCAACCACTTATATTCTGGAACAACAACCTTTTTATACGCTAAATAGCTTTGCATGTTGAATTGTGGCTGCTTCAAGGATGGTGAATTTTTTTAAAAATTAATTTTGAATCAAAACCAACCCTCTAAGTCGCACTTATATAATACGTGCGTATAAGAAAAACGTGAAAAATTGTAGAAGAAAGTTAAAGAGTAAAGATCTCTTGCGTGTGAATATTAGTAATGATATACCGAATAATGTGAAAAATTGTAGAAGAAAATTAAAGAAGGGAAAAAGAAGTTGAAAAAGGTAAAGAGTTAAGACTTCTATTGGTAATCAAAGACCGTAAAAGATAAAAAAGTGTAGAAGTAAGTTAATTATCAAAGTTAATACAAAGTAAAAAATCAATTCTGAACTTTAAAAAATATATTTACCATATATGACTCCTTAAATTGTGAATAAACTTTAATACTTAATTATTCAAAAAAAAAAACTAATGATACCAATAATATAACTTGTCATAATTAGCCAAAACTTTAATTAAGAGTGATAAATGTTAAATGCTAAAACTAAGGAAATAATATAAATAATAAATATTAGAAAATTTATTTTTGCATATTTAATTAAAATAGATTTTTCTAAAAAGTTGTTATAGCTTGTAATCATTTCTTTAATCTAGTAATTATTGAAAAGCTTTGTTATTACCTGTAATTAACAATCTAATAAGTCTATTTAGGATAATTTTCACTTTTTTTCTTATACCTATTCATGTTGCTTCTAATTTGTACTAACTTTATTTAATCAATCTAAGTGATTCCCTGAGGTGTTGCCATTCTATTTTTACGTTGATTTTCTTACTTAATTCATAATTTTCTCACCTAATTTATCTTGTCTAAAATTGATTAAATTGGTTCCTTTGGCTTTCCCCTTAAAACAAGCCTTCTAAAATTAAGTATTTTGTTCCAAGATGGCATTTGTTTTTATTCATATGACTAATAGCCTCCTTGAGTTAAAGTAATTTTCTGCAAATCCAAAAAAATCAATTTTTCTTGAAAATCCTAACTTTTCGTGATTAATTTAATACTAGTAATTTGATATTCTCTTAACATCATTTTTCAAAGGTATTATTTATGCCAAAATTGACTTTCCTAAAAATAATAATAATAATAATAATAATAATAATAATAATAATTTTTAAAAATAATAATGATGATGATGATGATGATAAGAAAATAATTATATAGTCCACTTTTTTCATAAAAGCATAAATTTATTTTCCTCTTAAATTCAAAAATTTGCAATTTAATTTGAACAGGTCTTTCTTTAATTCAAATAGAATACTTTCATTTGGAGAAATACATGTCATTTTAGGTTAATAATTTTGATATCTTCTATAAAATTGAGTGTTCACAAAATTAACCATTTTTAAGTTAGTCAAACATTATTTGGTATACCATTTTACGAACGGATGCTTCTAAGTACCTTCAAAATCTTCTTAGAATGTTAATTGAACCATTACTCAATTTCTTTTATTTCAAATATTTATTTCTGTTCTTAAATCTTTGAAATTTCTTTAAGTTTTCTTGATACTTTCTATAAAAATCAAGTGGCGACTCTATAATTTTCTTAAAATTATTTTGAAATAGTTTTGAATTTTTTTAAATAGTTTTAAAAAGGTCAAAACTTTTTTTGGTACTAAGGATACTTATATTATATTATAGCATCATAACAAAAACTACAGAAAGAAATGTGGTAGCGCTGCCACCATAGTATCTGCACATTATGCAATATTTACAGACCATCCACTAAAAGATAAAGTAGTAGTAGTAGAGAAATTTACAGCTGCTCTAGGCAGCAAAACATCCAAAGACTTTACTTGCCTAGTAACTATATCTCCCCGCTTATCAGCATGCAAAAAGTTGAACGCATCATGGAGAGGCAACCAAAACTTAGTAGTAGTCCTGACTGAAGCGTAAGACAAAAAGGATGGTTGTGCAGTGGAGATAACTTTTCTTGCTATTTTCTTTGGAATGAAATCTGTAACGGTAAAAGAATAGTGACTTGTAATAGTCAAACTCTAAGCTTAAACTTCAATTTCTTAATCTATTTTTAATCTCTTAACCTTAATGTAGCCATAACATTACTACTGTTACCATATTTTTGTCCGAAAAATAAACTTATTGGTTCTAATATCTAAGTCGTCCCGTTATTGTCAATAATGGCGTGATAGAACACTTATTACCTATTAACAAATGTACTTAATTCTAAATAGGATAACATGACTACTTTCCCACAATTGGTTGATGCGTACTCACGTTCTCATAGAACTAATAGGGACAATCCCAAGGATAGGATTAAAAAAATAGGTTTTTAGTTTAAGTGATTAAAAGCTTAAAATAAGTGCTTATAAATTAAGTAGATAAGTGTTTGGATAGAAGTGCTGAAAATGAAAAAAAAATTATTGATGTGTTTGGTAAACAAATGATGTTAAGCACTTTTTTATTGTTAAAATGACTTAAATGTCCTTAAAGTTGTTAACACCATAAATAAGGTGAATTATTTATAATTTATAATTTTAACAATTCAAAAATAATTTCTATTTAAATGCACTTTCAACATTAAGTGATTATGCGAGATCAATTTATAAATATAAGTTATTTTTTATTTTTAAATGTTAAAAAATAAAAAATTTAAGATATTTTTTATATAAAAATAGTATTATATTATAATACAGCAAGCTTGTAACAATTTGGCTATATTAAAAAATACGTAAACCTCCAATATAATGATGGATTCGGTGGAAAACAAAGGAGAATGATGAAGAGAAAATTGGGGGGAAGAGATGAAGAGAAGCAACAAAGAGGAAAAAGAAAGAAAAAACTATATATTTGAGGGCTCCAAGTTCAGGATATTGTTGGAATCAGAGAAAAATAAAAGGGATAAAAAGATGAATATATTGGTCAAACCTAAAAGAATTTTAATCTAAAAAGTAAAAAACTGGGGTACCCAGCTTCTCACTTTTAAAAAAAAAATAGTTTTTAACCTTTTTAAGCATTTTTTAATTTTATCAAGCACACAAAAAAGCTAAAAAGGAGATTAAAACCTGATTTGACCAAATTTTATATAGTATAAACCACATATATACCGCATAAAGTAAAACTATTTACATAATCTCCCTTGAGATTTTCTCTCTCCCTATTTTGTAAAATATCGTCATACATTCGGATGGTTGTTATACATTCGTCGAATGTATGATAAATCTGATCTGCCTACAATTATGGGATTGAGAATTAGTAAATATCTCCCTACTCCTTAAATTACGGCATTTAATAACCTGATATTAATTATTGTATGAGTTGAAATAGTAACTGAAATTTGAATTTCAAAAGAAAACTCTTAAACATTACTTCTAATTGTCTTCTTTCTGATTTACGATTCTGAAAAGGGAAAAAAATCCTTGTTTGTGATTTCTTGTGAAAAAAAAATGAACATCCCAATATTGTTGCATCATTTCGGTGTTTGGGAGACGAAAATAAGTTTTAAAGCGTACAAAAGTGATGTCATTGTTGTTTCAGAAAGTATTAACTTTTTGAAATTGATTGCGACAATCGTGATGGAATTGGGTATTGACGATGTTCGAAAAAAAATTAAAGTTAAATACATCGTTGATGGTAATTCTTCTCCAATTATCATAAGAAATGATAACGGAGTGAAGGTTTATATTGAGTTAAAGAAACAATGTTCTGGGCTTGTAAATTTTTCGCTCTGTATAACAACTTCTAACAAATCGATTAAGGATATCGAGTTTGATAGAGAAACTGGTGCTGTAATATGTATTGAAGGTAGTGAATCTGATTCAGTTGCTTTAACTGTTGTTGAAACGCAGAATCAGTATTCATTATACGTTTCAGAATTTAAAGTTAATAATTTCATTACTGATTGCAAGAACACTAAAATAAAAGTTAACCAGCTTTATAAGGATAAGCAAACTTTGGTATCGGTTATGGCAAAATATGCAATATCGAATGGCTTCAATACCTTTACTAAATGATCTGACAAACAAAGGTATGGAATAAACTATTATTTTTTTATTTGTAAATGTTGTAAAGGATGTTCTTGTTTTGTAATAGCCTTTGTTAATGGAGTTTCATTGTTGACTTCGATTTCTGGTTTTTGTTGTTTGCACAAAATGGAGCATCATTTACAATGTATAATATGTCATCATACATTCATTCGAATGTATAATAAAACTGCAACAGTTTAATTATGATATTTTTATTTAAATTATTGATTTTATATGTATGTTAATAAATTGACAACACATTTTAAAATGTAACTGCAGCTATGTGTTACACTGTCGTGTGAAAGATTGCAAATGGGTCCTGAAGGCGTATTTCATTAATCATTCGAAAATCTTTGTGATAAAGACATTTGATGCGGAACATAGTTGCAGCCTGAGTGATAGAGTACTGAATAATTTGGTTGCAACAACAACTTTTGTCAGTGAATTTACTGCACCAAAGTTAATTAATTACAAGAGAATACACACACCGGTGGACATAATTGAAGAGATGAAGGCCTTCTACACAATAGAGTCAAATAATATAGAATCAACAAATAATATAGAATCAGCACAATAGAGTTTATGTAAATGTAAATGTATTTAGAACAAAAATTGCCATCCATATAATGTTGCCTAAAAACCAACATTCAAAAAAATATTACTGTATATAACTGTTTACCAGAAACAACTAAAAAAGAAATTAGAATATTTTTAGAAGGTGTTACTCCAAAGTAACAATTGCACTTTCATCAGTGATTGGAGAAAAGTATTCTTTGGCCTAGAAAGATCGTCATTATCACTCGTATAACCTTTCTTTGCCTTCGTCACTCCGTAATGCCATAGTAACGAAGCATACCGTGCACGTTGTCTTACAGCTTCAAACTCACATGAATGGACTTGCTGCCCTTCACTCAATATTTCTGCATATGCAGCCACAAAGACCCGCAATCCCTGATTTTATAATAAAATGAAAGACCAAAACGTTTACTAATTTAACATGATTATACATGTTAAAATTTAAAAAGTAATAGTCACTTACAAATTATCAAACGCTTGTTGTGGAACGTTTTGGACATATTCAACATCAAATGGGTTGTGACTTATCTCACCAGTTTGCAGACCAAGCTTTCCTTCGTATGCTTAAGTGTAGACCAATCAATTCTTTCAGTCTTTTCAAAGAAACCACTGTCCGACAAGTAAGTAGGCATCATGGCTGCTAACTTTCATATTTTAGTTGGTGGTTCACTTTTTTTTTTGCTTGACAGTGAGTCATACACACATATCACTCTCTCCTTTAACATAATTACAGCTAATACCCAGTGATATTATTTTCCACAGTTAATGGGAACATATACCTCATCAATCAAATGTCATGGTAAACCTGCAGGAATACAAAATCTATTAATTATATTTGTTATAGCGATTTCATTTGAAGCCACAACAACAGATTCTGCGTAGTCTTCTTGCGTGGATATATGATCTGTTTCAACTGCTGGAAAATATCGTTCGTATGTCTTTTCGATATATGTATTGAAGAAGCAGCTGGGTGTTATATAACTATATGTATCACACTGCTGCAACTCCAATTTTTTTCTCAAATGGTAGAATATCACATCTAAGTGATACATGTTAAAAATGGTAAGAATATGTTGAACACTGGAAGAAAAATGCATATGTTTTAGCTATTATTATGTATTGTTCAAGAACTTGAATGTATGATCTGTTACCATTACATTTATAAAATATGAT
Source organism: Capsicum pubescens (assembly GCA_030864215.1). Taxonomy (NCBI): domain Eukaryota; kingdom Viridiplantae; phylum Streptophyta; class Magnoliopsida; order Solanales; family Solanaceae; genus Capsicum; species Capsicum pubescens. Next base: position 72,898,966 of record CM061548.1, on the reverse strand, counting down.
TATACATCATACAACATATATGATATTTAATCATACAACAGATTCTAAGGCATATATTTTAGTTATTATTATGTGTTGTTCATGAACATGAATGTATGATCTGTTAACATAACATGTATAAAAATGTGATTATATATCACATCACATATATGATATTTAATCATTCAACAGATTGTAAGTCATATATTTTAGTTATTATTATGTAGTGGTCAAGAACATGAATGTATGATCTGTTACCATTAGATGTATAAACTATGATTATACATAATATTTTGTTACATATGTATTCTGTAATAATGAGTACATTTTTAGTAAAAGTTTAAACAAGCATGATATAGTGTAGTTTAATTTACCTCATCAGTACAACATGTGTTGCGTTGCGACATCAAGTAGAACTAATTCTTTGAGAGTGTCTGTACAACAACAAAGTCCAATAGAGGATAATCTAATCCTGGAGCATTTTTTAGATAGTGATTGTTTGTTTGTTTCCTGCAATATAAACAAGGATTAGACTTCACCAAGATTTATTCTTTTGTACTATTCTCAATAATTTAGAAATGTTTCTAAATAACTTACTTGGAAGCATGATATTTGAGTAACCCAATTTCAAGCCACTGTGAATAATCGCAGATCAATTGATTAGGTAATTCTTCGTAAATGGTACAACCATCAAAAGCATACATCTGTTTCTCTTCATTAGCAGAATTGACCTCATCTTTAGAGCTCGATCCAAATATTGTGATGTATGGTGACCTCAAAACCTTCGACTTTTTCTGATCTCTTTTTACAGGTGATTCTTTGTCTTCGCGTGCTTTTGCTGCTTCAATCTCCCTTACTTGAGCATCCGTAAAATCAAGTGGAAATTGACTATCTGGAAGTGACCACTAGCTTTTCATCACTATATTTGGTGTAACAACATCGAATTTCTTGGTATCCGAAGGTGTTGACAACTCTAATAATAGTGCATCTACAGCATCTTGAATAGACTCTGTTATTATGGCATCGACATCATCCTACAAAAAAAAAATTGATGTGTTATGTGTAAAAGCAAACATATTAATGTATAACGTTAATTATACCTAAACAACAGCTACATTTATGTAGATACGTTTTGAGTTAAAAAATAACATGAACTACAAAAAAAATACCTGCAAATCTTTCACATCATTACCATGATGTTTGTTCAATTCTTCAGCACAACGTGCTTCTTTTGCGGCAATATTCTCATCCTATTTTAAATAAAAATCATTATGTAAGAAAATAAATATGTAACGGTGATTTGAAATCTCTATATATAAAAATTGAATATTAATGTATAATACTCTATACGAATGTATAACATACTATTATACATTCAAATGAAAGTATAATGAAGCTGGAACATCCCCAAATTAGGATAGTATTGCAATGCACATTATACATAATCCACTATACTTGGGTAGAATCAGTTCATATACTGTTAAATATTCATCATGTGCTAAAATTAATAAAGACCAATATTAGAAGTGCATAATACGAAGTAACAACACAAAAATAAATCGTTGTAGAATGAAAATCCCAAAATTGAGAAATGTATATAGGAATATTATGATCCTTTTTTAACAGTAATATCTCATAAATTTATGTATTTAGATTTCAAGTGTTAAACCATCAGGAGTAAAACTGAAAATAACAACAAATGTACCATCACAAGACTATGCTCTTTTCCAAAATCTTCGATACTAGCTTCCTCTTTATCGGGCATAAGCTCGTCCTAAATTAAGAGTTAATTAGAATGTCAGAACATTTATTCAAAGTAAGACATAGTTCAACGGAAAAAAAATTATATTAGTGATTTGAAAAGTCATACAATAGTGGATGAAAAGCTTTTTATATAATTTGATATCTATTAGGCATGGGTGTGAATGTATAAGTATGTAAGTTTTGAGTTAAAAAACAACATGAACAACCAAAAAAATACCTCTAAATGTTTCATATGAGGGCTATGTTGTATGTTCAATTCTTCAGTACAACCTGTTTCTATTGCAGCATTATGCTCATCCTATATTCAGTAACAATCATCATGTATGAAAGCTTAGTCAAAGTGATACGTAGTTGAATGAAAAAAATATGTACCGGTGATTAGAAATTGATATCTATAAAAAATGCATATGTATTTGTTATATGTTGATTTAATGTATAACATAATGTTATACATTCAAATGAATGTATAATGAAACTAAAACAGCCTCAAAATAAGATAGTATTACGATGCAAATTATACATAATCCACTGTAATTTTGTAGATTAAGTTCATATCCTGTCAAATAATCATCAGCAGCAATATTTCATAAAGACAAATATTATTAGTGCACGATACATAACAACAAATGTACCATAGCTGGTAAGTTTATGTAGATAATTTTAAAGTATTAAACCAGTAAGAGTTTAAAAAAATAACAATAAATATACCATCACAGGACCATGTTCTTTTCCCAAATCTTCAAGACCAGCTTGCTCTTTATCAAGGACAACCTAAATTAAGTGATAATTAGAAGGTCTGAACATTTAATCAAAGTAAGACATAGCTGAACAGGAAAAAAAAATTATAACAGCGATTTACAATTGTTGTCTGTAAGGAGTGCGTATGAATGTATTCATATTTTTTTTGAGTTGTTAAGTTATTGATAAATGTTACTACATAAATAATTGAAAGTAACATAGATATGTATGAGGATATTCATAAAGAACAGTCATTTTCTCAAATAGACTATTAGTATTAATAATGTATAACATATCATTATACATTCAAATGTATGTATAATAATACTGTAACAGCCTCCAAATAAAGCATTTTAACATATTGATATTCATCCAAGAACAAATCAACATAAGAGACAAAAATGTACCGATATATCTTCCATATCATTAATGTGCTTGTTTTTCGATTCTTCTTCACGTCCCTCTTCTTTATCAGTCATATGCTCATCCTACCAAAAATTGACAAGTTGATGTATGCACATTTAATCAAATTTATATAATGGTGATTAAAAATGTTTTAATATTTTGATATCTATTATGCATGATTGTGAATGTATAACTATATTATACATATTATATATATACCTTCTGTTCGAATTGAACCTCAGTTATTGTTGGACATTCAGTATGGATGTGGACACAATCTTGGATCTCTGTTTCCAAAGGTTCAAGTACTGATGGTTCATCATTTGATATTTCAATGACTGGTCCCTTGTCCTCATCTTCATGTTGTATAAGAACCAAATAAAAATAGGTTAAGATGTTGGAGTTATACAGATTTATGGTAACACACCAATTTAATTTAGATTAAAATTACCGACAAATCATTCTTATAAACACTGTCATTTATTTTTAGCCTTCTTCTGCACCTTCTTGTTGATCAATAATTTTCTCCTCTTATATATCATGAGTAATACTAATGTATGAGTATTTATTCAAAGTATTAAAAATTTGAATTAAATATTATTTTATACCAGAGATTCTTTATTCACTTCATTCTTCAAGGCTTTAATGACCTCGACAGGTATATTGGAGATTAGTGTTTTCAGCTCAGCAATTTTCTTATCAACCTTATAACGTACAGATAAACAATAAGATATTAGAAACAACTAGTGTTTTTCAAAAATAAAAATTTGTGAATAAGAAAATTAACTTACACATGTTTTGACATAACTCTTTATCTGCTCCATATCTAAATTAGACTTAGGAGTCCCTTCATGCGTTGTGGAAGATGAAGGAACAGACTTGAGTTATTCGCGCTCAGGAGACACACCAATTTCTCCTTGATGAGGATGATCAAAATCAGACACACGAATTTGTAGTTTATCTATTGATTCTTATTGTTTTTTTAGAAAACATACCAGACACATGACGCACTGAAGGAGAACTTGTTGATTTCTATCCATCTGTCGCAGCTGGACTAACTTCCTGAAACATAACTATTTTTCTTCTTTTGGATAGTTGTTCTGTTAATAAAGGTATAGCCAAACGAGCCTTTCTTAGAAATTCCTGAGTAGGTCTAGCGGTGAAATCATTATAGTCGTCATCTGCAGTGACAATACGCGATTGATTTTCATCGCCTGATCTTTTCAATGTTGTAGCAACAGAAGTGGAAGCAGCAGGTGTTGGATCAAAAATCACAAAATCTTCAGAGAAAGACAAATCTAATGTGCGAACTTCTTCGCTTGTAGGTTGTAAATTCTTGAAAGAACACTGAAAAAATTAATTTCAAAATGAAATATTATCACTTCGATAAATTGAGTATAAAATAAAAATGCTTAACATGTTATACAATTACCTTACTGAACATGCCAGACATAAAAGATTCATACGTAGGCCTTGTACACTCCACAGACCAGTTAAGTATTCTTGAGATGATGTTTCTTTGTTGCAAAGTAGTTTTTTATCTACCTCAGAGCAACACTCAAATATCCAGACATTTAGAGTGTGGGGCATTCCACCCAAAGAATATAATTGCTTTGCGACTCTGAAATCCTGCCGCCATGAGTTGATCAACTTTTCAAAAGTTATCTTCCTTCATGGAAAGTGTATGTACCGACCATTCTCGACCATCTGAAAGTAAGCTACACTGATTGGTGCTTCTTTATGCTGAGATAACATAAATATATGAACAAAATATAATATTGCAAGGTTCAAAGCATCTTCAGAGTTCTCAAAATTTTCCATCTTCACACGTGTTATTAGTTTTGACCTAGTTATACCACCTCCAGATTCAAGAAAATACTTCGACATCAAAGGAGATTTTGATGATGAAGTATACATAAACTCATCAATATCACCGGTGCATTTAAGGCCGATGATAATGGCAAACTCAAGCATGGTAAATTTTAAAATCTTCCCCTGTACACACACATGAATCTCGTCCTTAATATCCTGTTGGATTTCTAGCATAAGGATACATTTTGAAATCTGCCCAATCCAATTGTCCTGCTGCAGGTCAAGAAAAATCCTAAATAACGTATTTCTAAATGTCGTTGAAACATCTTCTCCAAAATAAGACTTTATGTATTCAATAAAACCACGGTTGTATGAGCTCAAAATATGCAAAGAGTGCTCCGGACTTTGTCTATACGGTATTTCATGCCCTGAAATAATAAAATAATACAATAATTACACAAAAAGTTACACATGTTTGAGATGCAGTAATGTATAATGTTGCTTACTAAACTAGTTCACCTTAAAAACATGTATGACATATCAACTATTCAGATGTATAATGTCACTTTATACACTATGAAAACTCCCTAAATGTATAATATCAAATAAATCATACAATGTCTGTTATGTATAATAAGAGAATGAAAAGCAATGTATAATAAGATTTATGTAATAAAATTATACATTAGTAATCTAATATATGCAAGGTATAATGTCAGACTAAACATTTCACCTTAAACATATATGACATATAATGTTGTCAGAATGTATAATAAAACATTATACAAAACGAAGACTTCATAAATGTATAATAACACACCCAGTTCCAAATGCCTCTTATATGTAATAAGAACATCTAATGTATAAAAAAATGAAATGTATAACAGAATAGTAATATTATATATTAGTGTTGCACAAAATTCTATGTTCCACTATATTATACACTATATTATACAATAATGTTGCAACGTAAGTAAAGTATAATGTTTAATCAATACCTTCGGAAGACGTGGTCTACCGGAATCATCAAACTTCTTCTTACTGGCCATTTTTGAACTTGATTTCTTTGATTTGGAACTGGTCGCTTCCTTTAATCTCTTCATTGTTGTCGGGTCATTTCGATGTTTTGAACGATTCTCTGCGAAATTAGGTTCTTCAAAATCAAATGTACCAGGAACAAACCCAACAGGTATATCTTATTTTTTAGAATCTAACTGACTAAGTCCTAAACTAAATCTAGGACAAGAATCCATTATCAATTTTTTTCAGTAATTCGATTAACCTGAATCAACTACAAATCATGAAAAAAAATCGAACTTGTCTTATATGAAGAAAATAAAAAATATTGAACTACGAAACTTTAAAAATACTTACAAAAATAAGATAAATTCATATAAACAAACATGCATTCATAAAATAAACTGGTAAATAAAAAAATAGTTAAATTTGAAAAAAAATCTACAAACCAAGAATCGAACTTGTATTATATGAAGAAAACAGAAAAAATCGAACTATAAAATTTGAAATACTTGCAAAATAAGGTAAAACAGACATGCAACAACAAAAATATACAGTCAATTTCAAAAAATGGAAAAGTTGGGAAAAAAAGAAAAATAAAATAAAAATCTTCATACTTACAAATTGTAACCCCCAGATACAGGATTTTTAAATTTTGCCGAGAATAAGGGGATTCAATTATAGAGTAAAAATCGGGCATTGTGGGAGGATATGGGGGAGTAAAATACGGAAGAGAAAACCTGTTGTGAGATGTATAATGTTTAAGAGAGAGAGTTGAAAATAAAGGGATTTATATAAATATTTTGGGATATGTGTAAATACTTTACCAAATTGGTATATTATGTAATAAGGTAATTTTATTTAGTGTATATATGTAAATTTTAGTTTTATATATTCAAACAGGCTTATTGTACCATTAGGTCATAGAAAACCATTAACTTATGCAATTAATTACTTACCTGAAGCAAGTTTGAAGAATTCTTTTAAAAGTTGCGATGGGAGTATTGTAATGCTGGTAACCGTCACGCTCTTGTTGTCCTAACTTGCTGCTATTATCATTATTAGAGTAAATCCTTTCCACTAAATTCATTTTTATATTTGTCACATAATTAAATAAATTACTACTTTGACTCATTAAGTGATTTAATTATCTAAAACACCCGAAACTTTCACTAAATCATCAAAATTTATCTGGAACCTCGAGAAAATAACTCATACGTTGACTAAAAAGTACATTTCAGACCTATTGAAAATGTTACGACACTAATTTGAGGTCTTCTCGATCAACGGTTGACCATGATCGGGCTTAGCTTTATCAAAACTCAAGAATCGAGTTAATGACTTAAATCGCCTCTGAACACATCAAGATTCGGTACTACCCATCTCTGTAAGTCATAAATTATGTCTAAACACTACGAGGAGGGTTAAAATAAAAAAAAATCATAAAACAACTTGAAGGGTCGTTACAATTATTCATTAATTTTCTAAACTGGACAAGTACTGTTGGATATCTATTTTTAGTAGTATGGACAAGTATTGATGTCCAAAGGGAGTAATAAATTTCACAAAAATGCTAAAGCTTTTTCTTTCTATGGAAAATGGAAAATACTAATTACTGTAAAAATACTTCAAATCTATCTGATTTTCCCCAAAAACCTTATATGTGGAACCTAATTTCACATATATGGTTTTACATATTTATAAAATTTTGAAAAATAAATTATTTTTTAAAATAATTTTTTACTTTATTTAGAATGAGTATTTAACAATGAAAATTTATCCAACTTGGAGGTGTATCCAAATTTGAAAAATAGGTTACAACATTTTTTTCCAGCTCATTTTCACTTTTGATGTTTTATTTAAATAAATTCATGTATTAACATTATTTTAAATATTTTTTGTAAAGAGTATATCAAGCACAACTCCAACCTCAAAACGCCTACTTAGGATCCATTTGGCCATGATTTATATTTACCGTATTCTAAAATATGTATTCACTTTACTCTGAAACTAAAGAATTTCATACCACCACTATTTTTTCTCTTGCCATTTTCCGTTGGGTAGAAGAGAAATAATAAAGTAAAAAAGAGTGAATGAAGGAGAAAGTATGGGCAAACAAAGATGCTGGTAGGACCGCATTCCACTTGTCAAGCAAAAGGTGGAGACCCACAAAACTTTATTGATTGCGTCTCATCCAGCATAAAAATTTTCACTCCTTATATACAGTAGAAAAAATTACTACCTATTATTACTCCTATTATTATGATTGCTAGTTTAGTCGTATGTGCCTCACACGTGTAACATTTGAATATTTAAAACTAAATGATTTTATCCATTGCGGAGATTTTTAGTAAAGTGTGAAAAGTTCATTTCACTTTTCAAAGATCCTTCACATTTTAATATTATAATATTAACATAAACATATATTTTAGTTTAAAACACATATATATTTAATCACAAAAAATTTTAAGTGGTTGATCGATCATCACTTTTGCGTTTGCCATGCAGTATCTCTTTTCCTTGCTGCCAGAGGCTAAGAGAGACACACTAATTTGAACCATATTTGTGGTATGATTATTTTTTTATATTTAAAATCTTTTCTTATTTTTAAAGATATTTTTTTACAAAATCATTGATTACATTCCTATTACGTACTTACACTTTTTAAAATTTGGTACTTCTTAATATTTTTTTTAGTGAAAAGGACATTTTATAGCACTTTTTAAAACAAATAGCCCAAGTTTGAAAACTTTCCAAAAAGTGGTCAGTCGGATATACTATTTCCGCTTTATAGCCATTTTCTAATTTGGGTCATTTTGGCCTACGTTGTCCATATACAGTCCATATACAATACTGATACAGTCTATATACAATACTGATACAGTATTCAACTTGCCCAATTCAACCCTTTTAAAAATATTTTAATTTTTTTTTTCTATAAATTTTTTAACTGATCAAATATTCTATTTTTTTATTATTTAGAAAGAATAAATAAATTATATAAAAACAATGTAATTGTTAAATAAAATATGTATCTATATAAGATTTATGGATAGAAATTGTATAGTTCTATCAAATATGTATATGTATAAAATATATAAAAAGTGTATGAAAACTATATAATTATTGTATAAAACGTGTAAAAACAATATACAATTTCTGTATAAATTGTATATCAAAATTGTATAATTTTCGTATAGAATATTTATATGTATAAGATTTGTGTAGAAATTGTATAAAGGTGTGTAGAAATGGTATGAAACAAATCAGTAAAGTGAAATTTAAATTCCATGGCTATTTTCATGGAAATAGTTTAATTTGAAGTGGTGTTTCTGTCCTTTCCCCTTTTTCTTATTCTAACGCTTGTATATTTATTTCTAGATTTTTCAAATCTTCTTAAAATCAAATTTAATTTATTTTGAATTCTAAAAAACTAGTGAAAAAAATATTAGTTGTCATTAATTCTGATGACTTCTAAAAGAGAAGGATTTTGTCATAAACATATATAAATTAATTTTCATTTTCAACACTTAAATATTAGTAAAAATCACCAATTCTGATGACTTCTAATAAAAAATACTTTATCATAAATATAATTTATTAATTTTAAATCCTTAAATATTAGGGAAAAAATAGTGAGAAGACGATTTTGTCTAAAGTAAAACCTTTTAATGAAGGACAAAAAGTTCAAACAACATTTGTAAGACCTTCACACTTTTAATATATTATAGATATAGATATAGATCATAGATATACATATAAATTATAGATTATAGATCATAGATATAAATTATAGATTATAGATATAGCTATAGATTATAGATTATAAATATAGATAGATATAGATATAGATTATAGATTATAGATATATATTATAAAACAGAGGACGAAGAACCAGACGAAGCCACGTGGCAAAATGCTCATAAGCCACGTGACAGTTTTAGGACAAGTTTAAAAGTATTGTAATAAAATATTTATAATTATTTAAATTTGAAAATATTAGACTTTTTGAAGAAAAAAAAGATTCTCATTAACTTTAAACTAGAAATCTATAGTTAAAGAGTCCTAAATAAACTCTAATATTTTATAATAATAATAATAATAATAATAATAATAATAATAATAATAATAATAATATAGTAGTAGTAGTAATACACATATAATAGTAGCTGTCATTGTAGCAGTAGATTATTTTTGAATTCATAGCATAATAATAAAAATAGTATAATATAATAATAAAAAAAAAAATAGTAGTACGTATATATACTAGTGTAAGTACCCGCGCGATGCGTAGAATTAAAGTATTATTTCTAATCGTTTTATATTGGGATGTCTTTTTCGAGCATGCTAAATCATATTACCTTTTAAAAAAAATTAATTATCATATTATTTCTCAATGAAATATAAATAGAAATATTTTTTTTCAACCACCCCCTTCCACACCTCCCACCCCCCATCTCCACCCCCTTCTTCCCTTAATTTTTTTTTAAAGATTAAAACGCACCCCTCCACAAATTTCCCACCTTTAGCCAAATCTATATGAAGAAAATCATGTAGTTATAAAAAAATAATTATATTTCATTTTTTTATAATATTATTCTTTATTCATAATTTAAAGATGTTAGATTTTTAATATCCCCACTCCCTCCCCCTTCCCCAGCCCCCCTCCCCCGGCTGACCCACCGCCAACCCCCAAAACCATTTTACTCCACTTCTAATTAAGTGTATATGAGTAAAAATAATTATGTAATTGTGAAAAATCTTTTATGATTTACATTTTTCTTTATTATATTGTGTACAATTTAAAGACTTCAAATTGTTAATATTGATTGTTTTAGCTTTTAAATTTTTACTCTTACCATATATCTTTCGTTTTAAATTTATAAATAACAATATATGTATTATCTAGTTACCTCGTTATATTCTCAAAATTAATTCAAATCCTCTATTGTATTTTAATTACTTAGCTTTTCTCTATTTTGACTTTGAGTTAAATTATTTTTTTGTGTTACACGTCACACATCGTTAAATTATTTTTTTGTGTTACACACATCATCGGTCAAGTGTTCTTCTTTCTTAACTCAAAATATAAAAATTAGAATAGATAAGGTTTGTTATACACAACAAAAAAATAAAATATAAATTAGAAGAAGATTTCAAAATAAATGAAAGATTCAAAAAGTAACCATTTAATCATGTTGTAGTTTTTCGTCCCTTTTTAGTAGAATTACGTGAGTTAGTTTGTAGTTTATGTTAATAAAAATATTGGAATTCTCTTAATTACATATTTTTGAACTTAATTCAAAATTTAAATTGAATGTTCGTACTTCTATCATTTAACAGTTTTAGTTTTCAAATTAATTATTTTTTCTTTAAAAAAAATGTGTAATCACACTTAAAAGCAGTTATATTTTTTTTAACGTTATTATCTTACTACAATCCACCTGCACACACACACAAAAAAACAAAGCCAAAATAAATATTGTAAATATATGAATGTTTAGCCCACCTCAAACAAAAGTTATGACATTGCAAATTTTTTGCGAATTGACAATGATTTAGGAGATTAAATAAGAAAAGGGAACATAATATATTTTATTTTTTAAACTAACTCAATTTTTTAAATTTTGATTCGAAATTCATGATAAATTTCTGTAAATCAAATTAAATAAATTGATCGCCATAAAATAAAAAATAAAAACAGATAAAATAAAATTAACACTTACTTTAATAAAATAATAATATGAGAATGATAATAAGAAATTAGCATTTAAAATGATAAATGCTCGACTAAAATTTTCAAGCATTACTTGTTTGAGTTCAAGTATGTTTAATCCTGCAAATAAATTCATCTTTTTATCCTTTATTTAAAGCTATTTGAGACATATTGGATTAGTTCATCCATGAAATTAGACAAAATATATAAACATATTCTATTAAAAATAATGACCAAAAATATACAAAAATTAAGAGTAAATATTCAATGATTATTTAAATAAATTTGTCATAAACGTAATCTCAATATGTGTATGTAGATAAAGATGTCATGAATCTTAAAAAACATAAGATACATATTAGGAATTATGGTGAAAAAAAAAATAGGAGTAACAACAATTTACTTGTTAAATCGGATCATCATAAAAAAAAAAAAAAGACATACTGACATCATTGATAGACCTTAAGCATAAAAGGAGCAAGATGATTTCTGCATATAAACAATAAAATTGTTAAATCAAAAGAAAAATATAAAAAAAAGAGGAATATAAAAAATACAGTAAAATAAGTTAATGATTAATAACAAAGGAAAAAAAAAGCTCAACATTATTTATCATGTGTAACATTATCTAAATAGTGGGAGAGGTTACGAAGTTAGAATTCAATTTCAATTCAAATTCTTATTTAAATTTAAATCTTAATGTCATCTCAATATATTTGTCCTTATCCTTAGATTTTCAAATACAATGTATATTTATTCAATAATCTATAAATTTGAATTAAGAAAATCTTTTTAAATCAATTCAAATATTTTTTTTATTATTATTATTATTATTATTATTTTATTATTATTTTTGTTACTATTACTATTATTAGTGCATACTACAATTGCAACTTAAACTATTATTTTTAATTATTATTATCCTCATATTTTTAATTTTTATTTAATATTTAATTAAATCAAAACATAAAATGGACCACGTACTACTATTTATTATTATTGAATTAAGCGTATTCAAATATATTTTATGGTATGTAAAACGAATAAATTTTTGAAATAGTAAGAGTTTATTCAGGACTCTTTAACCATGTTTTTCTATTTTTAAGCTAATGATTTTTTTTAAAAAAGTATAATACATTTTCAAATTCAAATATTTGATATCCTTTAATTCAAAAATTTTATTACAACAATATTAATCTTTGTACTAAAAAAAGCTTAACATTATTACCATGTGTAGCAGTATATATAGTAGGAGAGGTTAGAAAGTTAGAATTCAATTTCAATTCAAATTCTTATTTAAATTTAAATTTAAATATCATCTCAATTTGTTAAAATAAGATAAATTTATTATTCTTCCTTATCCTTAGATTTTCAAATACAATGTATATTTATCCAATGATCTATAAATTTGAATTAAGAGAATCTTTTTAAATCAATTCAAATATTTTTACTATGATTGCTATTATTATTATGATTATTATTTTTGTTACTATTATTATCAGTACTACTACTATTATTAGTGCGTACGACAATCGCAACTTAAACTATTATTTTTAATTATTATTATCCTCATATTTTTATTTTTTATTTAATATTTAATCAAATCAAAACATACAATGGACCAAGTACTACTATTTATTATTATTATTAGATTAAGTCTATTCAAATGTATTTTATAGTATATAAAAGGAATAAATTTTTGAAATAGTAAGAGTTTATTTAGGACTCTTTAACCATACTTTTTTATTTTAAGTTAATGATTTTTTTCTTTTTAAAAGAATAATATATTTTCAAATTCAAATATTTAATATCCTTTAATTCAAAATTTTTATTACAATAATATTAATCTTTGTCCTAAAAATTATCACGTGGCTTCTCAATAGCTTGCCACGTGGCTTCTTATCTTGCTTTTAGTTTTGCTTTTATATATAGAGAGAGACTAATAGTAGTAGTAGCGGTAGTAGTAATATATTATATTTTAATACATTTGATCAAATTTTAAATGGAAGACAAAGCCTTATAATAATAATAATAATAATAATAATAATAATAATAACAACAATAATAATAACAATAATAATAATAATAATAATAATAATAATAATAGTAATAATAATAATATATCATTGGTTTCAAAATATTACCTCATTTCAAATATATAAATTATTAGGTAAATATACATCACATTTAAAAAAAAAAAAGGATAAACAAGAATAATAACAAACTAAACCTTTTTTAACAAATTAAGATAAAGATAAAATTTCCTGAATATTAGATTGTTAAATTGGTGTTAAATTTTGAGTTTCAAATAGAAGTTACAGATTATGTTAAACATTGAAAATAAACTCTATACTAGATAAAGTTGAATTTAAACTAACTAAAAGATAAAGTTGAATTTGAATTTAAATGATAAAAAATATTTAAATTTTAAAAATACTAGGCTTTTTAAAGAAAAAAAATTCTCATTAACTTTAAACTAGAAATCTTACAGTTAAAGAGTCCTAAATAAACTCTAACTATTTAATAATAATAATAATAATAATAATAATAATAATAATAATAATAATAATAATAATAATAATAATAATAATATAGTAGTAATACATATATAATAGTAGTTGTCACTGTAGCAGTAGATTATTTTTGAATCCATAGCATAATAATAAAAATAGTATGATATAATAATAAAAAAAAAATAGTAGTACGTATATATATACTAATAGTAATAGTAGCGGTAGTAGTAATATATTATATTTTAATACATTTAATCAAATTTTAAATGAAAGATAAAGTCTTATTATTATTATTATTATTATTATAATAATAATAATAATAATAATGATAATAATAATAATAATAATAATAATAATAATAATATCATTGATTTCAAAATATTATCACATTTAAAAAAAAAAAAAATAAGAATAATAACAAACTAAACCTTTTTTAACAAATTAAGATAAAGATAAAATTTCCTGAATATTAAATTGTTGATTGGTGTTAAATTTTGAATTTCAAATAGAAATTACAGATTCTGTTAAATATTGAAAACAAACTCTATACTAGATAAAGTTGAATTTGAAGTAACTAAAAGATAAAGTTGAATTTGAACTAACTAAAAGATAAATTTGAATTTGAATTTAAATGATAAAAAATATTTAAAGTTAAAAATATTAGGCTTTTTAAAGAAAAAAAAAGATTCTTATTAACTTTAAACTAGAAATCTACAGTTAAAGAGTATATTAGAAACTGACAAATATAAAACTGCTTTCAATGTTCCAATGGGACAATTCAAATGAAATGTCATGCCTTTTGGACTGAAGAATTGTCACGCCCTAAAATCATGGAGACGCGACTGGCACTTGGTGCCATACTTGACTGAATGAATCAATTGAAATCAAATCAAATTACTTTGGTGGGTTGTCAAGTCCAAACTGAAGTTGGAAAAAAGAATACAATCGCATTAAAGACAATATAACAAAAGTATAATGTAAGGACAACTGGATTATAACTGATTATCTGACCCACATCAACGATCGTCTATAAGCCTCTAGGATGAGAAATCAGTAATCACTAGTTGGGGACAGGCCCCATAATATTCATTAACTATAAGAACTAAAGTAAACTCTAGACTCGGCAACTCCGGAAGGAACAAAGCATACCAATCATCAGCTGAACTCTATCATACACAACAAGGACCTCTTTCCACCTAATAACCTGCAGGCATGAATGCAGTGGCCCCAAGCAATGGGGACATCAGTACGAAAGAATGTACTGAGTACATAAGGCATAAAATGACCATATGTAAAATAAAAGCTCAATTGAGATCAAGTATCAATGTATAACTATAGAGGTAAAGATAGAAGACCACCCTTTTTATTTTTATAATTATGGAATCATGTACTTTATATTCTTTACTTCACTTTACGTTTTTGTGTTTATAAACTTTGCAACATGTAATATAATGATTGACTGATCAGTATTAGAAGAGAAAGATCATCACAAATATCAATCGGGATTGGCCCTATGCTAGGCATCTGAACCCCTCGGGCTGCCACCCATAAATACATCAACTAGGATCGGCCCTATGCTAGGTATTAGAACCCCTCGAGCTTCCACCCATAAACACATCAACTGGGATCGGCTCTATGCTAGGTATTAAAATCCCTCGGGCTGCCACCCATGAACACATCAACTGGGATCGACCCTATGCTAGGTATTAGAACCCCTCGGACTACACCCATAAACACATCAACTGAGATCGGCCCTATGCTGGGTATTAGAACCTATCGGGCTGCCGCCCATAAATATATAGATTATGTTATTTAATTAATCTAACCTTTGAGATTGTTACTTTGGTGGTCGTAATTACTTTTCAGCTTTTTGAACTGTAGACATGTGAAGTAGACATGTGAATAAAGATACTCGAGGCAATAACAATGACAGAGGAAGAAAAGGCACTTCAATGTGATACTTAGAAATATGTATGACTCAATGAACATCATTAGACACCATGATTACACACAAATAAATCATGATGGCACGTGAGAAGTAAAGACTCTAGGGTATGTATAGATGGTCCGTTAAAATGCATAAAAAGAGAGCAAGTAGTTCTATTTAGCATACAGTTCAAAACACATTTAGACATTTCAAATGCGGGCATACGTGTGTTTCGAATAGAGACATGTGACTCCTCAAATGAAGAGATTCGGACTATATAATAAATACTTACTAGACAATGATAGGTAAAAAGGATACGTGACCAAGGGAACTATTGAGGCATGTAGACAAATTCCAATCAAGAACAAAGGTACATACTAAGTAAGGGCACAAAATGTATGATTAAATTAACAAGAACCCTACAAGGTCATTATCCTAACACGACAGAAATGATGTGGAATCAAAGCGATATAAAATCATGTGAACCAAGTGAAGTATATGACCCTATAGGCAATTGGAGAGTATATTTAAAGAACACTTCCAATACACCAACAGAAAATAAGAGTAAAAGCGGTTTAATATGCGAACCTTAGTCTTTAAATAAATAACAACCTATCCATGACTTGAATAGTTCAAATCATAATCTTAGTAATTATATCAAGTTCCTCATATGATAAAAAACTACATACAACCTTAGACACATAATTAAATACCTCCTGAATTCCTAGTAACCCAGAATGCTGATTAGCATCAAAAGTAAACCTAGTTTATGCAAATTACACCAAATCCACCAAACGGTAAACATATACAGCCCCACTGTCTTGTGTTGTAACTTAGTTTTTGAATATGTAAACGACATAACCTACCTTTATAGCCTTCATGAAAGTTTTAGATCGTGCGATTGCAAAGAGTCTAGGATCACAATAAAATATGTTTTGTATAAAAAGACATCATTAATATACTAATAATAGCACATAAGAGAGTTTCTTAATAAAATAAAACGGAATAAACTTGTCTTCTCTTGCATTCCTTTTCTCGAATATATAACGGCAAAACCATCTTTTGTCATAAACATAAAATTATTAGATCTATGTATTAACCTTTCAGATCATACTTTGATACTTAAATAGAGCTCTACATAATGAGGTATGTTGAGTTTACTAAACCCTATGCTTTTTTAACACATGTTCAAGTTAGTTATATAGACCTCGTCATACACATAAACCCCCATAGGATCGGTAGATGCCAACTAGCCACAATCAAATGATAATGAATGTAATGCAATGAAAAATAATCATAACCCAATAAACAATAGCCTCAACAATCTTACCTTCCCTACTTCGGCTCATACAAATGTCAAAACTATAACACGACACCTTACTGTCGATAACTCATAACTAATTCTACTTGTGCCTGACTCTTATGTCACCGTAATACTAGTAACTTACTAAGACTCCAGAGACCCCATCATACCGAACTAATAACAATAAATCGAATTCCTATTACACAACCATATAAATATAATGCAATGCATGTAGTGTCGGCGTACACGCTGATTCCTAACCTTAATAGGAATGAAATGCATGTAGGCAACCAATAAGCAAATTATACCATAACACCAACTTCAGCTAATCAAAAATTCATCGAGGCCACCATAATAATATATAAAAGCATGAAGATCTCTTGCAGGCCAACAAGACCATTATGATATCAAAATTTATGTAAGCAATGCAAAATAGCAACCCCACAAGTAATTCGTATATAACTGTATGTCTTTTTGTACTAGAATCATAAAAATAACATCATCCACCAGAGCAAAATAATACAAGCCTCAACTAGTATCTTTACATCCCAATATCAGCAACCTGTAGAAATCCAAATGGATGTGGCATATCCACTCATGACAGAAAAACAAAGAGCCTTAGGTTACCCTCACTTTTATATCAATAAACTTAGCCTACTTGGCAGTTGGTGTCCAAATGCTTACATCCATGTCTAGATACATTATTACATTAAATACGAAGGACATAATTTGTACAATGGTTCAAATATAAAGAAGGAGGGATTAGTCAATGAGAGTAGTCTAAATTATTAGAGAATTAGTTTAGTTTTCCCCTCCTAGGAAAGAAATTCAACTTCTGGATGAAATAAAATAAAAATAGATAAAAGAAATATGCATTTTTGTGAAATTTATTCAATGAGAGTGATAAGATTACTCATTAAACCTAAGTTAATGATCTCAAAGAAATTTTGCACAGATCTTATTCAAGATACATCTTAACAAGGATCTAAATGCTACAATAATCCTACAAATGCAACTATAATCCTATTAGAAATTTTAATGCATATTACCAGGGATCAAATAGTGAAGAGACAATAAAAATTGTAACTCGATAATCGCAACTAGGTATATATCATCCCTGAATTCTTAACTCGACATGGAGTTGATACAACCAATAGGGATTTTTAATAAGGAAAATACCAACGTCAATTTAGAGACTCTTAAAAATCAACACTTTTAATAATACGACAGGCTTGAAAGATACGAATCTTATGAGATCATGCCAAAAATAAGAAAATAGCCTTGACATACCTCAAATTCGCGCTCAAACACCTTGATGAAGATAATTGAATCTTTCTTCCAAAGATCAAATATAATCTTCTAATATTTTTCGTTCCAATGAAACTTCTCAATGATTATCCTCATAAGTATGTGCGTGTAAATAACATTTATTTCTCACAATAATTAAAAAAAACTTGTAGCAAAAACGTTTAGATTAAAAGAAAATGAACTCATATGTACTTTGACCGAATTAGCAGAGAATCCATGTGCATGTACTAACACTTCAGAATGGTATCAATGTCATTATTAATGAAATAGGTTAACAGATTACATATGTATATATATGTGAAAAGCATTTACTTACTGTTTTGTTAAATTATGAGATGGTACAAATTATTGCCACATTATTTACTATAATTGTTGTCCATGCCTTACACCCCCACGTGGAGGGTAGGTGGCAATATTTAAAAATAAAATCACCTATCCTATTAGGATATTATACATGCATCCGGATATTGTATAAGTTCGTGATAAAATAATTTTAACTTTTCAAAAAATATACCACAATTAAAAAAAAATTATCGTGAAAAAAATTCTACCTCTTGTAATTATAATTTATCAACGTAATAAGACTTATTTTTTCTATTAATATCAATAAAGTGAGAGCATATTTAATTACATAGTTACAAGGTATATAGTATTTAAACTAATCTATTAATATCTTGTAAACCAAGTATCTCATAATTATATATATCTAATCTAGTAGATATCAGCACGCGAGTATATGATTAGCAAAAATGTACCAACATCTACATATACAATAACTAACAATTGTATTCCTTATTTGAATATGTGATTTCTTTTTTGCCAATTTGTCATAAAATCATGTTAAAAAGGCATGTCAACTAGTGTTTTCCTCCTACCAAAAATTAATAAAGTAAAAACATCTTGTAAAACAAATACATATCCATATATTGTAACTAAACAATAATCTTGTAACTATTTAAGATAATTTAGAAAGACAACAAAATATATCTTTAATCAATTTTAGTTTTAAAATAAGTAATCCCACACACATTGTATCAATGAATCTCCCAAGTTTAGGCTTGTAAGCCTTCAACACAAATTGAAATACAATCGTAAATATTTGAGGTGTTACAAGAATGGTCCTTCAGAGTTTCAGAATATCATGAATGGTATTTTTATGCCATATAGTAATTTTATTATTGTCTATATTGATGACATTCTGGTGTTCTTAAAAAACATAGAGACACATTTTAAACATCTAGATCTTTGCAGAAAGATCATTATACAAAATGACTTAGTGATCTCGAGGACAAAGATGTTTTTATTCTAGACTAATGTCAGATTTTTAGGTCACAATATTGACAAAGGAAAAATTATTCTCATAAATAGAAGTATTGAATTTGCTTCTAAATTTCCTGATGAAATAACAGATAAAACCAAGTTGCAGAGATTTCTGGGAAGTCTAAATTATATATCTCCTTTTGTGGAAAATCTGAAAAAAGATACAACTATCTTGTATGATAAACTGAAGAAAAATCCTAAAGCATGGTCTGAGAGCCATACTACTGCGGTAAGAAATATTAAGGCTAAAGTTAAAAAATTTCTATGCCTTACACTTGCAAATCCCAATTGAGAAAAAATAATTGATACTGATGCATCTTCCATTGGATATGGTGGAATTCTCAAGCAATATTCTCCAGAAGAAAAATGTGTTCATATTATTTAGTTTTATTCTGAAAAATGGAGTGCCAGCCAGAAAAATTATGCAACTGTAGCTAAAGAAATTCTTGCTATAGTTAAATGTGTTCTTAAATTTCAAGGCGATCTTTATAATCAAAAGTTCTTAATTAGGATTGATTGCCAAGCTATCAAATTTATTTTTAACAAAGATTTTAAACATAATGTCTCTAAGCAAATGTTTGCAAGATGGCAGACGTTGTTATCCCCATTTGATTTTGAAATCTATTATTTAAAAGGATCGGATAATAGTCTACCCGATTTTTTAACTCGTGAGTTTTTAAGCTAATGTTTTCTCTTATGGATTTTAGGATGGCATCAAGAGGTTCTTCTTATTCGTTCAGAGGAAAAAGGGAAGAAATTCACCAAAAGGCAGAGGTAATGTCCTTAACTAAAACAAAAGTTTCAGGCATACAAACCTTGTTTTTACAAATGTAAGCTTTACGAATTATATATTCGACTCTCATTTTTTGACCACTTGCATTCCTCACAGTATTTTAATGGTCTTTTCAAAATATCTTAAAGGTATCATACCTTCTTGAATGTAGTTACAGCCTGCCCCACTATCAATGAGAGTTGTATATTCCTTCTTATAATTGTAATCAATAAGAAGGGTGACCTTAGTATAGAAGTGTTGGTGAGCAGCTTCTTCTAAGGTTTTAAGGAAATCTCCATCAGGGAGAGTTTGGTTATCCTCAACGGGTAATAATTTTGCATTTTCTAAAGAAGAAACCCTTTGATCTAATGTCAAACTATGGCTCTTAAGGAATGATACTTCTTTTTTGAGATTATCTATCTCATTCTTTAGGTCCTGGGTTGTTTCTGGAATAGCTTTAACCTTCTGTCTTTCCCTTAGAAGTCTATTAACTTCAGTCATGGTATAAGGACCTTTTTGGGAGGAAATAATATGTATTTCTTCCTAAATAGGGGAAGAACTAGTGGATGGCTTATCATCCAACTTCCCAGCTCTTTTAGCATTTCTAGCAGAGCTGCTAATTTATCATCTTTAAAGACATTAATTTCTATAACTTGAAATTGGGATATGATAATGTATAAAACATCTGCCTCCTTGTTTGTACAAGGTTGACCTTCTTGGCAAGGTATGCACTCATCTTCTGAAGGCATAAACTCTTTTTGATGGAGAACTCCCAGGTCCTCATAGGTTGAATTATTTTCCTCATTATCACTATGGTCCGAACTGGAGTTTTCGGAGAGAAATTGAGCAATATCTTACACAAGAAGTCTTTAATATCATCATCGATAGTGAGACTCTTGATCTTGCTTTTTACTTTGCAATCTTTTGCAAAGTGACCAAATTTTCCACATCGGTAACAAGTGTTGGTCTTTTTGGCTTTTCTATAAGCCTTTTTGGATTTGTAATCCTCCTTTTTTCCCTTTCTTTTTAATCTTTTTAGACTTTCTCTCCTCAGAGTACTTCTTCTTATGCTTATGAGATTCTCTCGAGGTTTTGGGAATATCTTTGGCAAATTACTTACAAAATTTTCCCAGCTGTTGTCTCTCAGTAAGATGATACTTCTTAACCTGTTGGTTTAACTTAATCTCATTACACAAAGCTAAACCTTCTTGAGTCACAACTTTAATTAGGTTACCATACATGTAAGCCTCATAGCTAATACTTACATTGGAACCTCTAAGAGTTTTCCTAACTCTTTCAACAAATAACATGGGAAGACCATCAATAAATTTGGACTTCCAATGAGGGCTATTACTCTCAGGTAATTCCATGACCTTGGAAAGAAAAACATCTTTATATCACATCTAAGATGTCAAAGTTTTACATCTAAGATTTTGGAGCAAAGTCTGAATACTTTCACTATTATCGGTCCATCTTCCAGAAAAACGCTCAATGATGTTAATAATCAAAGTATAGACAACATTCATGACCTCTCGGCCATTTTCTGTCTTTACTACAGACTGGATGATTTTAGTTTTTTGGTATTGGGTAAGATAATTATCCCACCAGCCTTTAAGCTGACCAGTAAAACCTGACGTAATCATTTCGGTAATGCCCCTATCATTAGTTTTTGGAAGGGCTTTACAAATGGTATTGTACATCAACATTCTATGTACCATTGTAGAAATCTGCCTGTCAGATAAACTATCTACATTTCACTCGTAGATTTCATCTCCTCTGAAACTATTGGGGACATATAATCCTTGTTCTTCAAATAGAACGTTTTGATGAGTTGTTCTAGGATAATAAAACATCTTTTGGGTAGGCTTCCTAGCAAATTTATCTGAGATTTTATTTATCTCAACAGGAGTATCATGCTCATAATTATCTCCTGCAAAATTTTCATCGTGGATAGAATTTATTTTTAATCCACGAAATTTATCCTCTAGCAACTTTTCTATATCATCTAAGTCACTAGTTAACTTGAAATCCTTGATTTCAGGGGGAGGTTGGATGGTGGGAGTGGACAAGACCTCAGGGTCCTTAAGTTTAAGATCTAGTTGCTTAGTATTACTAAGCTCTATCCTTTTTAATTCAGATAGGACCTTATAAATTTTCTCATGTAGAGAAATAATTTTCTCTCCCAAGATGCTCATATAATAATTAGCATAGTTTTGTTGTTTTAACATCAGATTGACATTCTGAGCAGTTATTAGGGCAGTATCATTATTAATCAGCTTAGCAAAAGTTGTAAAATAAACTACCTTGTTGTCTCTTTCAATTTGAAAGGACTGCTGGGGAGGGAATACTGAAGTAATAGTTTCTACAATAGATAATTTAAAATCCCTAGCTAGCATGGAAATGTAACTATCCACATATCTGGCCATAAACCAGGGCACCAAAGCTATTATTTTATTATGCATAGAAAGATCTGCATAGAATTATTCCTGGAAAGTAGTTTTTTCTTCTTTGCTAAAGTTTTGAAAAAAACATGTCCGGAACAATTCCCATCTAGGTTTATAGAATTCTTCAGAAATTATTTTTCTTGCCAGAGATCCTGGTTTAAAATCAATTTGGTTCTCTAAAGATGATATTACCAATGAGTCCTCTTTTTTTGTAAGCCATGAAGTACTTGTATACATAACTATTATACGTTCAACACATCATTCCTAATAAATATCATCAGGAAGAAAAATATTGTGAAAAACAGTAAAAAAAAAAAGAGTATGATATTCCTCAGCACTTGGATCTGCTTAATAAGTGGATGATTTCAAAAGCGCCACCCAGAAAGTTGTACTAGATGGGAACTTTCGAGACTTTAGGTCTCAAACAAGTTGTTAAAACAACTGAAGAAACACTTACAGTGGATAGTAACCAAGCTACTTTTAAATTATTATCTGAAAGTGATTTTGCTCCATATCGTGAAACATGTAAGTTCTTACATATTGGTTTGATTCAAGTTGCATTTAAACTACTAAACTTGAGAAGTTTGCCTAAAAGCTTTATTGCAGCTTTAAGAGATGGAAGAAATAAAAATTGGAAGAAGTTTCTAATTGGGATAGTCCAAATAAGTTTGGTTTATGGCCCGGTGTATTTCAATGCTTATCCTAATTTACAGATATCCCTCACTGATGAGAATTCTCTTGATGCATTAATTTTGAGTATTAAATTGCATGGATATGATTATAAGCCTGGTACTGAGGTTATATGTATTTGTTATAGGATATATTATAAGCCTCTTCATACTTTAAATCCAATGTGTCGAATGATGGATTTCAAAAATGAAACTATTTTAATGGAAACAAATTTTTGTAGGTCCAAAGTTGTTACTAGACGACCTATAAAATAGGATGAAATTGATTTCCCAAAAGAATGGATCCTTGAGGATGCATCTCCTCTCAAACTTATCTCAATGAAGAGATTTCAGAGGTAGAACAATCTGTTGATGGTACTATTCAAATAAGATTTTCTAATCATTACCTCTATTAAATAGAGCTGATGATTTTCGTGTTGCAACATCATCGATATTAACAAGATCAACATCTTCATACATATTTCTTGTTGATTATATTGTTAGATCTCCCTCTAGAGCTTCTACATCTCAGATTAGTGAAAGCACTAGAATGAATAGCATCATGATTGATAGTGATAATATTGTTACTGCAATCCCGGACATAGATCCAACTGAGTCAGAAATGGAATTTCCAACTGGTTTAAAATGAATCACAACTAAATTAATTTTAATCTAGGATCTCTAGCAAGAAAAAGAATTTTTGAAGAATTCGATAAACCTAAATGGGAATTGTTCCGAACATGATTTTTACAAAACATAAGCAAAGAAGAAAAAACTTCTTTCTAGGAAGAATTCTATGCAGATCTCTCTATGCATAATAAAATAATAGCTTTTGTGCCTTGGTTTATGGCCAGATATATGGATAGTTACATTTTCATGCTAGCTAGGAATTTTAAATTATCTACTGGAGAAACTACTACTTCAGTATTCCCTCTCCAGCAGTCCTTTCAAATTGAAAGAGATAACAAGGTAGTTCATTTTACAGCTTTTGCTAAGCTGATTGATAATGATACTGCCCTAATAACTGCTCAGAATGTCAATCTGATGTTAAAACAACAAAACTATGTTAATTATTATATGAGCATCATGGGAGAGCAAATTATTTCTCTACATGAGAAAATTAATAAGGTTCTATCTGAATTAAAAAGGATAGAGCTTAGTAATACTAAGTAGCTAGACCTTAAACTTAAGGACCCTGAGGTCCTGGCCACTCCCACCATCCAACCTCCCCCTGAAATCAAAGATTTCAAGTTTACTAGTGACTTAGATGATATAGAAAAGTTGCTAGAGGATAAATTTTGTGGGTTAAAAATAAATCCTATCCACGATGAAAATTTTGCAGGAGACAATTATGAGCATGATACTCCTATTGAGATAAATAAAATCTCAGATAAATTTGCTAGGAAGCCTACCCAAAAGATGTTTTATTATCCTAGATCAACTCATCAAGACGTTCAACTTGAAGAACAAAGATTATATGTCCCCAATAGTTTCAGAGGAGATGAAATCTATGAGTGGAGTGTAGATAGTTTATATGAAAGGCAGATTTCAACAATGGTACATATAATGTTCATGTACAATACCATTTGTAAAGCCTTTCCAAAAACTAATGATAGGGGCATTGTCGAAATAATTACGACAGATTTTACTGGTCAGCTTAAAGGCTGGTGGGATAGTTATCTTACCCAAGACCAAAAAACCAAAATCATCCAATCTGTAGTATAGACAACATTCATGGTGGGATAATTATCTTACCCAAGACCAAAAAACCAAAGTCATCCAGTCTGTAGTAAAGACAGAAGATGGCCGAGAGGTCATGAATGTTGTCTATACTTTGATTATTAACATCATTGAGCACTTCTCTGGAAGATGGAACGATAACAGTGAAAGTATTCAGACTTTGCTCCAAAATCTTAGATGTAAAACGTTGACATCTTGGAGGTGGTATAAAGATTTTTTTTCTTTCCAGGGTCATGGAATTACTTGAGAGTAATAGCCCTCATTGGAAGTCTAAAATTTATTGATGGTCTTTCCATGTTATTTGCTGAAAGAGTTAGGAAAACTCTTAGAGGTTTCAATGTAAGTATTAGCTATGAGGCTTACATGTATGGTAACCTAATTAAAGTTGTGACTCAAGAAGGTTTAGCTTTGTGTAATGAGATTAAGTTAAACCAACAGGTTAAGAAGTATTATCTTACTGAGAGACAATAGCTGGGAGAATTTTGTGAGCAATTTGCCATAGATATTCCTAAAATCGAGAGAGAATCTCATAAGTATAAGAAAAAGTACTCTGAGGAGAGAAAGTCTTAAAAAATTAAAAAAAAAAGGGAAAAGAAAGGAGGATTACAAATCCAAAAAGGCTTATAGAAAAGCCAAGAAGACCAACACTTGTTACCGATGTGGAAGATTTGGTCACTTTGCAAAAGATTGTAAAGTAAAAAACAAGATCAAGAGTCTCACTATCGATGATAATATTAAAGACCTTTTGTGTAAGATATTGCTCAATTCCTCTCCGAAAAACTCCAGTCCGGACCATAGTGATAGTGAGGAAAATGATTCAACCGATGAGGACCTATGAGTTCTCCATCAAGAAGACTTTATGCCTTCAGAAGATGAATACATACCTTACCAAGAGGGTCAAACTTGTACAAACAAGGAGGAGGATGTTTTATCCAACACCATATCCCAATTTTAAGATATAGAAATTAATAACTTGAAAGATGACAAATTAATAGCTCTGCTAGAAATGCTAAAAGAGCTGGGTAAGGAGGATGATAAGCCATCCATCAGTTCTTTCCCTATTCAGGAAGAAATGCATATTATTTCTCCCCAAAAAGGTCCTTATACCATGACTGAAGTTAATAAACTTCTAAGGGAAAGACAGAAGGCTGAAGATATTCCAGCAACAACCCAGGACCTAAAGAATGAGATAGATAATCTCAAAAAAGAAGTATCCTTTCTTAAGAGACATAACTTTGCATTAGATCAAAGGGTTTCTGCTTTAGAAAATCCAAAATTATTACCCGTTGAGGATAACCAAACTCTCTCTGAAGGAGATTTCCTTAAAACCTTAGAAGAAGTTTCTCACCAAAACTTCTATGCTAAGGTCACCCTTCTTATTGATTACAATTATAAGAAGGAATATACAACTCTCATTAATATTGGGGAACGTTGTAACTGCATTCAAGAAGGTATGATACCTTCAAGGTATTTCTTAAAGACCACTAATACTGTGAGGAATGCAAGTGGTCAGAAAATGGGAGTCGAATATAGAATCCCTAAAGCTTACATTTGTAAAAACAAGGTTTGTATGCCTGAAACTTTTGTTTTAGTTAAAGATATTACCGATGAATTATCTTAGGGAAACCTTGTTTCCTATATTTGTATCCTTTAGTCCAACGGGATAAAAAAGGTATCATTGAAACTTTTAATGATAAACATATACAGTTTAAATTGTGTGATCCACCCTATACCAGATATTTAAATTTGATAAAAGAAAAGATTCTTTCAAAAAATAGGCAAATGGATTTTTTGAAAAATGAAATTTACAGTTTGACTATCAATGAAACTCTTCAAAAAACAAAATTACTTGAAAAAATTATGTTTCTAAAAAATCAGTTGACAATTCAAATTTGTGGAGATTATCCAAATTCATTCAAATATATTTTAATGAATTTATGATTTTACTTTTTTCTTTAAAATTAATATTCAAGAAATATTACATACACTACGAAATTAATTTTAATTCTTAGAAAAAGCTAATACTTTTTCTAATTTGAGTAAAAAAGTTTAAAATTAAATATGAGATAAAATTATATTTCGGTATATATGAAAGTGTTTAACTAATTTTAAACGAGGTAAAAAATTCACACAAATTAAATTATTTTGGAGTCTTCTTCTAATTTTTATTTTATTTATTTTGTTGTGCATAGTAAAATTTATCTATTTTAATTTTTATAATTTGAGATAAGAGATAAAAAATTCAACTGTGTTATTGTACACTGAATTATGTGTGTGGGGTGGGGGGTTGGTGTAAATCAAATATTATGAATAATATAATTAAAACATTAAAAATATAATTATTATTTTTTACAACTAATAATTTTTTTTATAGATTTAGTTAGAGTAAGAGGGGTTGGGTGGGGGTGGGGGGATGAGTCTAGGGAGGGGGAAGTAGACTTTTTTTATTTTTATTTTTTCTTAAATTAAGGGTGGGGTGGAGGTGGGGGTGGGGGGATGGATATGGATATAAACGCAGAGGTGGGGGTAGGAGTGGAAAGTGGGTGGAGTGTAGATTTCTTTTTTCCACATTTCATTGAGAAATAAAATGAAAACTGAATTTTTTTCTAAAGGTGGTATGATTTAGCATATTTGAACATGACTTTCCATAATGAAAAGATTAGAAATAATATTTTAATATCATTCGTGCGTGCGGGTATGTATACTAGTTTCTACTATATATAAGGGAGGATCTCCATTTTTGGTAGTCCCCACAAACTTTTTAATGCAATGAAATAGCTACACATGTTTACTTATTTTTCATACATGTTATTTCTGTCCTCATTTATTATTTTATAATTTTTTTATTTGAGACTTTGTAATTGAACTATACATAGTATTCTTTTTTTTTTTTATAAATTTCTTCTTGTTCCATATTGGATTACTTATTTTTTTTACTAATTTCTTATATTAAAAATTAATTATTTTTTTTCTTATTTATTTTAGTAAATCACGGAAGATTTATAACTTTTTTTACATTATTATTACTACTGCTATTACTACTACTACTACCACTACTACTACTACTATTATTATTATTATTATTATTATTATTATTACTGTTATTATTATTATACCTATTATTATTATTTTTGTTGTTGTTATTATTATTATCAAGTAATTAAGTAAAATGAATAGCTAAATTAAATTTTAAACACATAATTAATAAGGATAATTTCATATATTTTATCCTTTAATATATTAAATTCTTAAGTTATTTGTTAAGTCAAAGAAACAAGTAGAAAGGAATTGAGAGAATACCTTTTCTCATTTTTTTTTTTTTCATTTTGCTTGATCCTTATACTAAAATAAAAGGGAAAATACCTAATTACCTCCCTGAACTATATCCCAAAAAGTTATTACACACCTTAACTTAAAGGGGGGCTTATTACCCCCTAAACTAACTAAAAGTGTAATTTTGACACCCTTAGTGCCTACGTGGCACATACATGGCACTCACGTGTGCCTACGTGGACACTTCAGTGTGTTGTGCCACATATGTGCCACGTAGGCACTAAGGGTATCAAAATTACACTTTTAAATAGTTCAAGGGGTAATAGGACCCCCTTTAAGTTGAGGTGTGTCGTAACCTTTTTGGGTACAGTTCAGGAGGGTAATTGGGTATTATCTCAAAATAAAATTTACTTTTTGCTTATTGTTTTAGCAAATAAAGAAAAATTTATTATTTTCTTTCACATTACCGTTATCATTAAGTAACTATACAACATAATAGTTGTCAATCGTATACTTTCAAATTCTAATTATCGAGATAAATAAATCAACTCCTATTAAACGATTTTTTATTAATAGGAGTACCAAATCAACAAATGTAAAATAAAGTGAAATGGATAGAATGCATACTTATTTTTTTACATTTTAGTAAAATTTGTGCAACTTTTAAGTTACAGTCTCTTTTTCAATCAGAGCATTTATTATTTTTAATAATACTTATTTTCTTTTGAGTGTATTTGGTACAATCATTTTTTTTAATTAAAAACCTTACTTTAATTTTTTTTTTTTTTTTAATTAGTGTGTTTCTTACTTATTTTCTTATATTCGGTATGTAAGTAAAATATTATTTAAAAATTATTTCTATATAATTTAGATAAGTATTATGAGAGATGAGGTATGGAGTGACAGATAGGGGTGTTCATGGGTCGATTTGGGTCGGTTATTGTTCAAAACCATAACCAAACCAACTTAGTTGGATTTAAAATTTCTAAAATCAAACCAAACCAAATAAAAAAATAACCACCGATTTGATTCTTGTCGGTTTAGTTTGTTTTTTTTGGTTTATAACTTTAGCTAATGATAAAGGTTGAAAATTTAAAAAACAAATCCAATCTAACATATGAGATATCAACCGAGTGTTGTATCTCAACCTTGAAACTACGATATCAATTGAGTGTTATACTTCGGCAAAGCCATGACAACACCCTATGAACACTTCTAAGAAAATATTTTAAAATAATATTTAACAGAATGATATGATAAAATTCCCAAAAGGTGAACACATAAACTTCTTGTTCAATAAGGTTCAAAAAGAAAGTTAAAATTAGTGATTGTCTATAGTCTAATGAATCTCAGCTGTAAATTTCAATATACAACAAGATATTATTTTTACAATTAGTATCATTTGTCGTTCAAAATACGAAATTCATTTAGAATTTCATAAGGTACTACTGTCAACTGGATGAAGACATATGACTGAATGTGTTACGACTAAAGTTAAATTATGATTAAAATATAAAATGTAACAAATATTTAGATTGTATTTATGAATAATATATTTGTTACATTTTATATTTGAATAATATTTAGAGTAAAATCAAACCAAACCAAATTACTATCGATTTTTTAAAATTCAAAACCTAACCTAACCAAATCAAACCAAACCAAACCTAACCAAATATCAGTTTTTTTAATCGTTTGATTTGGATCACGGTTCAGTTTGATTAAAAACCAAATCGTGAACACCCCTAGTGACAGAGATGGAAGCTACGGTGGGTGAAAACAAGGTGTATTGAAGAGTGAAGGGCTCAATGAATGTGAAATATAGAATATAATTTTTTTACTTCCACGAAGTCATTTTTATAAGTCCAAAAGACTTATTTTCTAGAGAAAATATTTTTTCCAACAATCTATCAAATATGATTTTTTTTAAAACATGCTGAATACATCACTTATTTATTTTAAATTAAATTTTATATCTATTCATGTTCGGTAATTATCCTTCATACTTTCTTTTTCTTAAATAAAGTTACTAAAAATTATCCAAATATAATAAAAATATTTTAATAATCATAGTAGTTTACCCGACAAGCATAATCAACGTATCACTAAATTAAATTAATTATGTAATAGAAAAATGTGATGTAAATTAGATTTTTTAAAATTAAATTTTATATTCTTTATCATAAGCTTGGCTCGGACTTAGCATGAGTCTTGTGCAATTAGTTATAAATATAAAATAGATATAGATTATTATTATTATTGGAATTAAAAGGTTTTTATTTTTATGCAGTTTTTGTTTCCTCCGGCAACATCGTAGGTAGGTTTGGGAGACAATTTAACATTAGTTACCTCAAAAACTCAAAACCCTTAACCTCTTTCTCTTCTTTGCGCCTCTCTTTCTTCCATTCACCTTCTCGGCTTTATACCTTTTCTCCACATTATACACAACTAATTCCAAGATTTACAAAGGGTATCTAAATTTATTATAAACTTCATATATATTTTTTTTATAACCATTGTGTCCGGGTCAACTTTCGCGCAACTTGTTTATAAAGTTCATGTCTTTTTTGGGGATTTTCAATTTCTTAATGTATCTAACTTTTCTTTACTCTTTTACAGTTCTAATGGCTGCTGCTCCTACAGAGATGGATAGGGAACAGGTTCTTTTTTTCTTTCACTATATATGATTTTTTTTATTTTTTTTGTATTAATGGGTGTTTGTTTTTGATCTATTAGTGTTGTTTTTGGCTAATTTTTTTTCTTTTTTTTTTTGGTGATAGCAGATATTCTCTATGGCAGAGAAAGAGATGGAGTATAGAGTGGAGATGTTTAACAAGTAGGTACCTTTTTGCTTTCTTGAATGTTTGGAGGCATACCCATCTGTGTCATTTTGATGAAACTAGCAAATTGTATAAGGATTATTATTCTCTGTGGTATTGGTATATTAAACTGAGACACTTACAACTTACCTGAAATAAGTAATAGCAACAACATCCACAGTGTAATCCCACAAGTTAGGGTTTGGTATACCCCGTGTAATAAGCCCATTGTAATCCCACAAGTTGGGTTTTTGAAGGAGGTTGACTCTGACTCATAGTGATCATTTATCAAAGAATGACTCTGGTTATCAAATGATTGAACAATGAGACTTATAGTCGTCATTTATCAAAGAATGACTGTTATGAAATGATTGAACAATCGGGAGCAATTTAATTACTGTACTTGGTAGACATTCACAAAAAGCATCTAATGAAGTATGAGTTTAATTACACTCCTATGTTGAGAAGGTAGAGTGTAGGTTTCCAATAGTTCTAGACTAAAGTAAAGTATATTAAAAATCAAGTATGTAAAGAAACTACAGTGGTGACAAATCCATACCGGTATAATGAAGAAGAAAACAGTAGCAACAACAAAAAATGTGATAATCGCAGTCAAAGAGAGAACAAAATTGTAGAAAAAGATAGTAGCTGAGTAATACAAGAAATATTTGTAAGGAATTTGGACAACGCTTGATTACGTACTAATCTCCTATCACAACACTCGACCTCCAAATCTTCCCATCTCGGGTCATGTCCTCGTTAAGCTACAAGTGTGCTATGTCTTGTCGAATCACATCTCCCCAATACTTCTTCGGTTTACCTCTACTCTCCTCATACCCAATATAGCCAACTTACATGGAATAAGTAAGTACCACACAATTGTATGCTGATTCTTTGTTGTATATAATCTTTTACTACTAACATTTGTGTTGGGAACTGGGATTGATAGTGTATGTCCTTTTGAACATCAAATGTTTTCTAGATATAAAGTTGGAGAGGAAAGACCTGATGTGAATTGTTTAAACCTTCTTAAGCTAGTTAGAGAGGGGACACTTGTGCTTATTTATCTCAAGTTTTATACACACTTTTCTCATGTCACCTGATTCTTTTTCTTGGTACAAGCACACAAATTTTGTTGACAGCTGGTGTGAGCTATATGTTGTTTCCACAACACCTTTTGAGGGACTTGATGGGGGAATGCTTACACATCTAAAGGCCTAAATTAAACAAAGAAAGCGCCCATTCATGAGGCGGTTATAATTTGACATTGTAATCAAGTCCCTCAAAAGGTGCTGTGGGAACATAAAAGATGCTAGTTTATATAAGATGTACTACAATACTCTTAGGGGTCATTTGGTAGAGTGTATTGGAAAGTTAATGCATGTATTAGTTTAATGTGTATTAGTAGTACCTTGTTTGGTATATCCTTTTACCCTATGTATAACTAATATACACTGTTGTGTATTGAGGTGTGTATTACTAATACCTTAAAATCTATGGCATTAGTAATGCAATGGAGCTAATGCATGCATTAACATGCTTAAAGACACTATTATCCCTCAAAAAAATTTCCGCATCCTTTTCAACATATATATTGAGGGTATTATGTAAAAATTTTTTTTTTTTTTTAGAAATTATGTAATTCATGTTATTTTTAATACATCGAACCAAACACTGCATAAGAAAAATACAAGCATAGCTAACACAAACATTGTTAATACAAGCATTATTAATACACCATATTTTGTATTATTCGTATACACTCTACCAAACGACTCCTTAATATGATGTTTGGAAGTATTTTTTTCCTCTGCAAAAGGTAGTGTTAACTGTTTTCTAGTTATTGTCTTGATTTGTTGGGCTCTAGTTCTTGTTTCTCATCCTGCCTACTTCTCTAATCTCTTACCTGCTCTTTTTCCTTCTATAACTATAATTCAGGCTTACACATACATGCTTCCAGAAATGCGTCGAGAGCAAGTATGTTGCTCATTCTTTTTATGCTTCTGGCCTTATGTTTTGTGCATCATATTTTCAAGATTTAGTTTCTTGGCTGACAATGCATTTGTAAATGGCTTTTCAGGTACAAGGACTCGGAGTTGAACATGGGTGAAAATAGTTGTATTGACCGATGTGTTGCAAAGTACTGGCAGGTAAACTATGGTTGTGCTTTCTCACTTCACTAAATCATGGAGTTTACCTATAACCACATAATAAATATACAAGATTTACTTTCAAGTGGTAAATTACGCTGGTTGCATTAGCTATATCATCAACTCTGTCTGGGTCTAAATGGCTAAACCTTTTCTGAACAGACTGAGTAGTTACATTTTAGTTCTAAGAGATGACTAATCTTTTCTACTGACAAATCCTGTGGCTTTTGGTAGTTCTCTGGTTTAATTATGATAATTTTTTTTCTTTTTTTGCTTGTTTCATATTTTAGATTGGTGCTAAAAAGGTGTACTTTGACCAAATTACTCAAATAGAATAGATGACCCTTACCACTTAAAGTGGATAAATATGGATTTTATCATCTTTATAATTACTGAAGGGAATGAATAGGTTAGAAGGAAGAAAGCTATGCATTGTTTTGCAGTTTATACGAGATACATCAGGGTATATACACTTTTTCACGTACCTCTGGTAACCCCTTTGAGGTCGGGGCCCACTAGTTATTGGTTACGAATTAGAAACACCAAAATAAAGGTGCCAACCTTTAAATATAAGAATAATAGACAAAGTTCCTGAACTAATTCTCTTTTAATCGAGGACACTTGTTCAAAGCTAAACCATGAATGAAGGGACAACCTAAGCGACTTGATAATAAAGGAACCAATCATAACAAACTGCTAAGCAAAAGGTTAAACACTAACAAACAGTAACATGCGTGCAAATACACCGCCTTATGGTAGGCAGTGTGCAACAAGACCTAACTTGAACATCTGGCTGAAAGATGGTTTGGGAAGATCCTTTGTGAGGTTTTGCTGGTTAATCTGCATCATTTTTGTTACAACCCAAACATGCTTTTGCTGCACTTCCTTTTGAACATAATGGAATGACTATATTGTGTTTTATTCGACTGTGGGAGAACAATATGGGGCACCAACATTGTCACAGTAGATAATTGAAATTTTGTGAAGTTGAGTTGCAACTATGCCAGTTTTTTGGCCAAGTAGTTTAAACTAGTGTACTTGCAACTCGATGTACATCTTCAATAAAGGAGCGAGCTGTTGTGTTGTGTTTTTTGGAGGAGACCAGCTCATAGGATTGTTACAAAAAAAGAGAAGATAATCAATAGTGAGGCTCTATTAGTGATAACCCAGTCCAATCAGCACTATAATACACATAGAGATAGAAATGCTACTGCTTGTTAAATGTTAACCAAGCTGAATAGTGCCTCAAAGGTACCTAATTATCTATCTGAGAGCTTTCTACTGAAGCTAAGAGGGAGTTTGCAAATTGTGATAGTTTGTTTATTGAATAACAAATGTCCATGCGTGTGAACAACATAAATACTATAGCTTGGCAAGGAATTTCCTTGTATTTGGTTGCATCAACTGGTTTTACATCATCATTAATCTAGAGTTACCTCAGTAACACTTATTCAGTGTTTCAGCAAGTTTGCGACGATTCATTTTCTCATTACACAGTATGTCAAATATTTACACTTTGAGGTACTTCAACACCCCTATAAAATAGTTCAGATTATCAAGATCGTTTGTTGACAAGCAAGCAACAAAGGAGAAATGACTTGGTTAACATCTAACCTCTCGCTTCCAATGATGATAATATCATCTACATAAATGAGCAAGTATACAGTAGAGTTGTCATGATGAAGGATGAGGAGCAAAGTATCAGATTTTACAGATTCCAGAGTTCATTGTATCCCACACAGGGAACTTGCTTGATACCATAGATTGCCTTTTTAGACAACACAGATAAGCGGAAAATCTCAAAGATTGTTCAATATATACCTTTGCGTCGAGATTACCATGCAGAAAAGACATTATTGACGTCTAATTTTCGTAGTGGCCAATCTAACCTTGTTACAATTTAGAATATCAAATGAACAATAGTTGGTTTGGATTACGGATTGAATGAGGAGTTAAAGTCAATATTATGACAATAAGTAAATCCGTGATTTGAGAACTTGTTTCAGGGAGAACTTTGCGGCGAGACATGACCTCATAATGATCTAGCCAACCATCAGCGTTTTGCTTGATCTTGTATAACCACTTACAAAGAATAATGTTTTTAAAATGATCACGTGGTAGCAGTTCCCATTTCATTAATGCATCACGTGTTGAAATCCATGTATGATGCATTGATGAAAGATCAAAGGTGCGAATTGGTAACATGTGATCCAACTAAATGTTTCTTGTAAGTTTGATTGTATTTGGTGCGAATTGGTAACACGTGATCCAACTAAAATGTTTCTTGTAAGTTTGATTGTATTGGATTAAACAAAACACTGATACTCAATAGATCGTTATAAGGCATACTCGTCTCGTCGCAAAGGGATTAACTGGACACCTTAGTGTTGATTTCCGCTGCATAGTCAGCATAATAGTCACATCAACTGTTGTTCCTGTGATACTTCTTTTGCAATAAAACTTAATTAGCCTCTTAGGACGAACTTGAGATCAATCACGCCTTTCTCTAAAGTCCATCTAGATGAAGAGGCATATGGAACAACCCCCTAAATTTCAAGACAAGAATTTCCCTCTAATGTGTGCCATCTTTAAAAGGCGAGCTATTGTGTCAAACAGGCTCCTCTGTGCGATGTATGATGAAAGCAAACATCATTTGCTATCTTTTGAATTTGTAAAATCTGAGTTTGATACTTCGATTTCATTAGTCATCAGTACCACACCATTGTGTACCTGCTCATCTATGTGGATGATATCTTAATCATGGAAACAAGAGTTTAGTAATCCATTCATTAACTTGTTGCTCGTTTCTTCATAAAAGATTTTTGGCAATCTTAACAATTTTCTAGGTGTTGAAATACTTCAATGTGTAGATGACGTTATGTTGTCTCAATCCGTACTGCACGAGGAAAATGAGCTTATTGCAATCCTACTAAAACTCCAGTAAGTGATCCAGTAAGTGCTCCAAGTTAATTTGGGTGTGGAAGCAACTGATACAGCCAGATATAGGGAAGTCGTTGTGAAAGCTACAATATTTTTCATTTACGGCAGAACCAAAGAATGTATGCAGAGTTGGTGCCGGGTGCGATGGCGCAAGATGGCAAAGATCCAGCTAAAGACTGTAAAAGTGTGGTGCGTTTGCATGGGAAATGTTGTCTTCCATGTGTTAAAGTCATGACTTCCATTTAGTTTGATCAGAAGTTGTGAAGTGGGTGAAACTGGACTACCATTTTGCAAATTGGGAGCCTAAGGGTGTGTTTTTGTAGCTATTAAACGAAAAGATATCTTCTTTTTGGTCTATAACGAAGGGGCTAATTCGCCCCTCGATTGGTGACACTAATTATCCCCTTTGGTATAAAGGAGGTGCCCTTTTGGTTTAATTGCTATGAAACCACTCTCTTTAGGCTCTTAACTCGCCATTTTTCTTTCTGGTAATGCTATAAGCATTATGAACTCTGGCGTTTGTTTGTCTTTTGGTAGATAGCGAGAGGGAATAAAGAAGTTAATGATCTTGCAAGTTTAGAGCTTTTGGTCTCTTGATAGCTGATACCCATATAAACACCAAAGTAGTTGAACCAGTGGGCAACATTAAGTACGAGACGAGTTTCCCCTGAACTTAACTCCTGTGATAGAGACTTGAAGCTGAACTGTGAATGAACAACTTCACTGGACAGGAATCTAACCTAACAAATTGCTAAAGAAAAGGCCGAACTGTACTATTGAAAGATGATTTGAACTGTACTATTCAAATCACCTGTCCAGTTTACTACATTAAGTAAGATCAGGTGTGTGGACAGTATCTGAGTTAAAATTGTAAAAGAGTGTTGAAATTGAATTTCATTTTTGAACATAACCCTTGAATCAAAGAATTTGTGAAAGTTGAAGATTTTGGGAATGGAAACCATAGTTTTACTTGAAGTTCTAATCAAGAATTTTAGTAGCAAATACTGGTAATATTTATGTCCAAATGGGAAATTTCAAGCTTTTAACTTTGTTGTTGGCCTACTTGGACCTAGTGCCTTATATACTTGTATTTTCTTTAAGATCCAACAGTAATTAAGCACACCATTTAAATCTTTTCTGCAGGTAACTAACCTAGTGGGGGTGCTTCTTGGGAACAATCGACCCATGTAACATTTTCTTTTTGTCTACTTTATGGTGTTCGAATAATAATCTATCAGGGAGAACAGCAAGGAAGAAATTGATGATCCTCTTCTTCTTTATTCCTCAAAGATGTTGCACCTCTTTGAACAAATTTTACTATATTTAGAAGTATATTTCAATTTTATTCCTTGAGAGTAAAGATGATCTGAACCAATGTGTAATGACTATTAATGATTTTTTCTGATACAGTAGGTAAATTTCAGATTTTGGCCAAAATGTATTAGATTTTGTTGTTGCAAATTGCAATAAATCAGTTTCGCA
The DNA here is from genome assembly GCA_030864215.1 of Capsicum pubescens. Lineage (NCBI taxonomy): Eukaryota > Viridiplantae > Streptophyta > Magnoliopsida > Solanales > Solanaceae > Capsicum > Capsicum pubescens. The sequence goes on along the minus strand of CM061548.1, from coordinate 72,860,876 downwards.
CTTTTTTGACCAGAATGTTGGGAGTATCTCTCACTTGATGCAGATATTAGTATCCATGGTTTAGTATGTTGCTATGTTTTTGTTCAAGTTCTATATTGTTGTTTTTGATATATAATATACAAGTCTTTTTGACTGTGTGTGGGGGGTCCGTCTCTCTAGACATTGGAGCCCGTGCCCGCACCGACCCACAATGTATATTAGTTTTTCTATTTCAAGCTAATTAGGTAGCGACAAATCTTGTTTTTTTTTTTTTTTTGGGTTTTTTTCGTCTTTGCTAATATAGATGATTTACTTAGGAATGATTCATAGTTTCTGGAATTGTATTTTGTGGTTACTTAAATATCAAACTTTGTCAATACTATGTGAAAAAGATGCATTCTTTCTTATTCTTTCCGTCTAATATTATTTTCGTCTTCATTTTATGTGTCATCATTGTTTTTATTCGTCTCTAAAAAAGTATTTTTTTTTTATTTAATAATTATTTAAAGACATTTCACTTTTATTCTTATTGATCTCACTTATAAAGTCTTATTTAATTAAAAATAATAATAATAGTAAATTATTTTAATAAAAGATAATTTAATAAAAAAACCAAGTTTTTGTTTATTTCTTAAACTCCATGTTCGGTCAAACTATGACACAAAATGAGATGGATGGAGTAATACTTCTTCAATATTTATTTGACACACAAATTAATAATAAATATAATTTTATTATATCATCATTTGAATATATAATAATATATTCATTTTATTTCTATCAAGTAAATATTACTTTTTCAATATAATAAATTTAATATTTTTAAAAATATATTAAGTAATTAATAGTACATTTAACAGAAAAGATTAAATGGATTGAAATATATAAATTATCTATTAATCTTTTATACTGAATAAATTTTATAAAATATTTAATTTTAGTAATATTGATAAGTACTGTTAAATGGAGATAGAGTAGTTGCAGAGCCATGGCCCGCAACTTCAACATGTCACTCAATGGACTATAGTTAGATGACAAACAATTTGGTGGTGGTTCTTGCACACTTCCACGTGGTAAGGGCAGTATGAAATTCAACCATTTAAAAGTGGTCCGTGTTTTCACTATATTTACTAAAATGTTGAGAACAGATAATGAAATATATTAAAATGTTAGGGGCAAAAAGTACCATAAGAAAGGCCTACTTATAACTACCAAAATGGAAGCCCAGCTCAGCCCAGCCCAATTCAACCCTAGCAGACGAGAGTTAATGGGTTAGAATGAATTAGTCCTTTTAATTAAAGGATTTTTCAAAGGCAAAAATTCATATGTAGTTTCGTTAGAGTATTTATAATTAATTTTTTAGTTTAAATTTTATATTTATAATTTATAGATAAAATAAATGACAGTTTTATGTATATATATATACAAAAAAGAATATAACAATAAAAAGAGATAAAAAAAATAATTTAATGTAATAAATGTCCTTAATCTTCTTCAACTTTTCATTTATTTCTCTGATATAACAGATCAATAAATATGAATTTATGCGTTAATACTCCCTCAAAAGTTGATAATTTTTTTTTTTAATAAAAAAAATTGTGATCTACAGGAGAAAGTTGGTAATTCGTGCATACAAAATTTTGGTATATACAATTTACACAAATTATTTTTTTACTTGAATTTATTTACTGAAATCCTTTTTTGAATCTAAAACGCAATAAAAATTGATTCAATTTCAACATAATGAAAATCGATTTTATTATTGGTTTGAATTAGATTTTCGAAATTGAATGCACAATATAAACTTCAAACACTTTCAAATTGTCAATTTTGTAATTACTATTATTTTTGTATACAATAACTTCAATTGTAATTTTGTGTTTCAATTTTCGTATTCAATTTTTATTTTCGTAATTTTTATTTTTTTTTCCACAGAAGTTGTTAAAAGGTTATAATCCTTGTTTGTGTTAGTTTTTTTTTCTTTTCTAAATCCTATTTGTAATTGCAATTTGTGTGATATATTCATTCATTACTCTACTGCACATTTCATAATATACATATTGACAGTCTTTTAATATTTTTTTATGTATATCTATTAATAGTATATTTGAATTTCCGTATATCAGTTAACATAAGTGTATAATTGTATTTGTATATCTGTTTTAAAGGTTACAATGATTGTTTTTATTATTTGTATATCTATTGTTTGTATATCTGTATATTAGTTTACATAAATTTGATATTTATATATCTGCTGTTTGTATATCTATATATACATATATGCAAATAAAATATACATATATTCAAATCAAAACTGTTGTTTATTATTTGTATATCGTTATCGTTTGTATATCTGTATATATAAATTTGAATGCTATTTGTAAACGATATTGCAAACGAAATATACATACATTCAAATCAAAATTGTTTATTATTATTTATATATCTGTTGTTTGCATATCTGTATATACAAATTTGAATGTTGTTTGTAAATGAAATATACATGCAAACGAAATAGACATATTTGTATATCTGTTGTTTGTATATCTATATATACAAACGAAATAAACATATACATATATGTTTATTATTTGTATATCTGTTGTTCTGTATATACAAATTTGAATGTTTTACATAATAATAAATTTGAATGTATATACATATATGCACTCTAAAACTGTATATATCTGCATATGCATTATTATTCAAAATGTATATGTGAAAGTTAACTGTATATACATATATGTAAATTGTATATACATATATCAAAAATACAAACTGTATATACATACATACACTCTAACTATGTATATATATGCATGTATTATTCTACAAAAAAAAAAGTATACGTATCTACATTGATTGAAACAAAAATATATATTGACCAACAATTCTGTTTCATGAGAATATATACAAAAAAACCTCGTAATCATTGTCAACTTCATTGCTCCCCTTTTTAGATTTAGTTACCTTAAAATATTTTTCCTTTCTGCGTTGCTAGAAGATGCAAAATTCTTTCCTTTTTTTTTTTTTGATAAATCATCCATAAAAAAAAATGGGGGAGTGACTTACATAATATATAAAATTTTATATTATAAAATAAAAATCCGCAAAAACGAAAAAATTATAAAAATGGGGGAGTGCTCCCCCTTTACTATTTTTTTTTTAAATATATGAACAACGGAGAAATTTAACGACTAACTGACATAATATATAAAAATTTTAAAAAAATTAAATCTAATGTCAATAAATATCCTAAACTGATTTTCTGTGGTGAAAAATTCGCAAAAACAATTTATCACAGAAAAGTCAAGGATTATATTTTGTGATATTAGAGTGACTTTGAGAGAAAAATAAGGAGAAAAAAGTTGAAGAAGATCTCTTGAATAATCATGTATTATGATGTTGCCAATGTTGTCGTTTCTTTAATTTAAAACCAAGGATATTAGAGTGATTTTGAGAGAAAATTAAGGAAAAAATAGTTGAAGAAGATATCATAAAAAATCTTGTGTTTTGATATTCCATTGTTACCTTTTTTGAGTCAATAGGATAGGGAGAGAATATAAAGAAAATATCAAAAATAAATATATGAGAGAGAAAATTGATATATACAAATCTTAATATATTTCTATATAGGGCCCACAAAAAAAACTGACTTTTAACTACCAAATGACTATGAATTGTAATTTTTTAAAATATTAATCATATCGTGTAATTAATATAGTATTTTGTCTATAATATGTAATTTTTCCTTTTTCAAATTATAGTTCAATCCAGTCCTAAGCGAGCCATGGATTGAGATAAATTGATCCTTCAAAAAAATAAAAATAACCTAAAATATGATTAACAAAGACAATCACCAACTTTTATGTTTTCACTTTAATACATCACCTACTAATTTTTAGCATGTTATAGACATCTTTTTAATATCTTTAATTGTAATTAGCTCGTGACATTTACTATAATAAGTAGAGAAAAGATGATTTAGCTACAAATTCCTTGATTTTTTTTTTAATATGATTAAGATAATAAATACATGTATACACAAAGTATCTACACAAAAGTAGCAAGATCATAACAAAAGAGATCCTAAATTTAAATAACAAAATATTGCATTAAGTAAAGGCAACAAGTACTAAACCACACACGAAGAACTTTAAAAAAATTAGCATTAATCAAAGGATGGATAAAATAAAAGTAGCTAGTCAGAAAAGATTGACAAAATCCTAATTCCTACTCCCTCCGTCTCAAATTACCCGCCCCAAATTTTCTAATTTGATTTCTCATTTTACTTATCTTTTTTATTAATCAAGAAGAGACAATTTTTTTTTCACGTTTTACCCTTTGCATTAATTATTTTTTCTTCAAATTAAAATGTAAATATCATTTAATAGTGGTACTATGGTAAACTAGCCATGTTATTAATTATTTTTCTTAATCAATGTACCATCTCAATTTGGGACGGGTAATTTGAGACGGAGGGAGTAATAAATAAAAGACCAACTTAAAAGTATTTAATAATTATTTTTAATGTCCTGACCCACGGGCTGGCCTCTGAGACTAATGAGTTAGGCCTCCGAGGCTGATGAGTCAAGTGAGACTGGGTTTATAAGTCTCGTTTCTAAATAGGTTGAAAAAACTTAGCCCAATTTCACTTAATTGAAGGATTGGGTTGGACCGACCTCACGGGCCAAACTCATTTTGACAGCTCTAGCCCTACACATCTAGTAAAAGGGATGAAACTAAAATTGAGTGAAAAGTCGAATGATTTTAAAGTCTATGGACGTGGTACTAATTTTCAATACATGTTGTCCATCACTAGTATGCTCAAGTTTTATGAAACTTCATAATTATCGTTATGATCGCAAGTATGTCGACGAAGAGGAGGTTGCTTGATAACACTTTATATCTCTATATTAAGCTATAAGCTATGGACACGTATATATCTCTATAATAAGCTAAAGCTATGTACCCATATCGAATCATATTTAGTCTCCTTGAGGTAAATATGTAATGAAGTTCATATTGATTATTGTGATTACATTGTGAAGTTTCAATGATCTGAGCCAAACTATCAAGTCGTGGATGCATTGTCTAAGTTTGTTGTATGGATAAGTCTACCTTTTAGTTAATATTTTGTACTGTATTGCTCGCAATCATTATAGCCATTCGGTGTGGATATACAAAGGGTAGAAGGATTGGTTCATTATTTATCGAGTCTAGAGGCATGAAATCTTATACGTATTGTCCAATTCATCTCAATATTATTGACTTTGCAATTTAAGACAAAGTTAATGTTTTTGAAAACTCACACTTATCTCGACATAGATAAAGCGATAAACCTATTATTTTACTTATGGAATTTGGATATGAAATCGCAGGAGTAAATAATTTGATTAGTTTTACGACATAAAAACACCTATAAAAATAATTCTTCAGTCTACAATTCTTGACCCTCAGTTACTGTAGAGATATTGAACATATTGTCGATACGGTTCAACTAAATCAACCCCCCTCCCCCTCCCCCTCCCCCAACCAAACTATACCTCATCTCACCAACTCCACTTCCCACCAACCAAACTACACCTCATCTCACCAACTCCACTTCTTATTAAGAAGTAACAAAAATTATATATTTCATTCAAGTTTCCACTCACTTAGAACCTTTGATCATCTTGATCATCTTATCCTGACCACCTATCTCTTTTTTTAACGTCTTTCTCTCTCTCTCCCTAACATACGTCCTCTTCAACGTCCCCTTCGACGTAATCGTTCTGTCTCCGGCGAAGCAGATACCAGCGTAATAACATCATCGGTGATAGGTAAGTATGCTACTCTCTCTCTACCTTCATCTCTCTCTCTCTCCCTCTCCCTTTTTCCCTAAAGTCGGTTAGCTTTTTAGCCGGCGTATGGGTTTCCATCGTTTCCATTCCGGCGACGGGTAAGCGTCATCGACGATAGGAGAGAATCAGGGCAAAACAAAAAAAAACTAAAAAAAAAAGAAAGAATTATAGGCGAGAAGGAAGCAAATCTCGACCCTCAAAACAGATCTGACCCAGCGACCTTCCGGCAAAATTTCGGCGACATTATTTCGGCGACCAATTTCTACCCCAATTTGTCGGAATCCAGCATAGCAAGCAAGAGCTGAGTACTTGATCCACGTATCCCGGTGACTTCTACCCTCAAAATTTTATTTTATCGCACTTTATTATATCGCATTTTTTCTGTTATCTTCACTATTTATAATTTGTGTGGGTTATTTTGCTGCGTGCTGCCTGTTTCCATGTATTGGTGTCTAGCATCTGTTGTTTTTGAAATTTGGTTGCATTGTGTGCTTTGCGTATGCCTTTTATAGTTATTGCTATTTTTAGCCTTCTTTGTGCTTTTTGTTAAGTAGTCACTTGGGTGGCAAATGGTGGAGTAGGGTCGTGTCCTGGGGGTCTGGGGGTGGGGTCAGGGTCCGGTGTTGGGTTAGGTTTGAGATGTGGAGTGTAAGGTATTAAGGGAAAGGATAAGAGAAATGATAGGTTGAGGGTAGGGTCGTGGAACATAGGGACCCTTCTGGGTAAGTCGATAGAACTGGTAAAGATTCTTAGGAAGAGAAGGATCAATATTGCGTGTGTCCAAGAAACCAAGTGGGTAGGTTCTAAGGCTAGAGATGTAGATGGGTACAAGTTGCGGTACTCTGGTAGTGAGAGACGTAGGAATGACGTAGGTATCTTAGTAGACGAGGAGCTTAGGGGGCAGGTAATGGCGGTTAAAAGGGTTAGTAATAGGGTGATGACTATCAAGTTGATCTGTGGGGGGTTTACTTTAAACATCTGTAGTATGTATGCGCCACAGGCGGGCTTGGACGAGGAGGAGAAGAAGAGATTTTAAGAGGTTTTGGATGAGGTGGTAAGAGACATGCCTAGTTCAGAGATATTTTTATAGGAGGGGATTTCAATGGGCACATCGGGTCTTTGCCTATGGGTTATGATGACGTGCATGGAGGATTCTAGTTCGGGTATAAGAATGTTGAGGGAGCGGAGCTATTTTTTTAGATTTTGCGAGGGCCTTTGGGTTGGTGGTAGTGAATTCCAGCTTTCCAAAGAAGGAAGAGCATCTGGTTACTTTCCGTAGTAGGCTAGTCAAGACTCAGATTGACTTTTCTCTGCTTAGGAAGGGGGATAGAGCAATGTGTAAAGATTGTAAGGTAATTTTGAGTGAGAATTTTGTGACCCAGCATAGACTTCTGGTGATGGACTTGGTTATCAAGAAGGGTAAGAAGAGACAGGGTGGGGAGGGTTGACCTAGAGTTAGGTGGGGTGGCCTGACTTCAGTTAGAGCCTTGGAGATAGGGGCGAAGTTGGAGGGGATGGGGGTTTGGGAGTGTAGGGGGACATGGATAGTATATGGGATAGGGATGCGGGTTGCATCAAAGAGTATGCTAGAGAGGTGTTGGGTGTCTCGAGGGGCTAGTCTGGCTGATATCGGGGGGATTAGTGGTGGAATGAAGATGATAAGAAGAAGGTGGAGACGAAGAAGGCAGCTTATGTTAAGTTGGTGGAGAGTAAGGATGAAGAGGAGAATCGGGTAAGCAGGAAGGAGTATAAGTTAGTTAAGAAGGAGGCTAAGTTAGCATTTATAGCTGCTAAGACATTAATTTTTGAGAGTTTGTATAAGGGGTTAGAGGAGAAAGACGGGAAAAAGAGGTTGTTTAGGCTTTCCAAGGCTAGGGAGCAGAAGGGTCGGGATCTGGATCAAGTGAAGTTCATTAAGGGGAAGGATGACAGAGTATTGGTAGAAGACGCCCTCATTAAGAAAAGATGGCAGTCGTATTTTCATAGGTTCTTGAATGATGAGGGGTACAGAGGTGTTGTGTTAAGGGAGTTGGAGAACTTTGGAGAGTGTTGAGATTTCGGCTATTATCGGCATTTTAAGGTAGAGGAGGTCGGTGAGGCTATTCGCAAGATGAGAAGGGGTAGGGCGACGGGGCCCGACGAGATTCCGGTGGATTTTTAGAAGTTTTCTAGTGGGGCAGGGTTGAGGTGGCTGACCAACTTGTTTAACAACATTTTTAAGTCCACAAAGATTCTTGAGGCATGGAGATGGAGCACGATGATTTCTTTATATAAGAACAAGGGTGACATTCAGAGTTGCAACAACTATTGGGGTATTAAGTTGTTGAGTCATACGATAAAGATTTGGGAGAGGGTGGTAGAGCAAGGTTGAGGAAAATTGTGTCTATTTCAGAGAATCAATTTGGATTTATGCATGGTCGCTCGACGAGTGAGGTAATTCATCTAGTACGGAGACTGGTAGAGCAGTATAGAGAGAGGAAGAGGGATCTTCACATGGTGTTTATTAACTTGGAAAAGGCGTATGACAAGGTCCCTAGGGAGGTTCTTTGGAGATGTTTGGAGGCGAGGGGGGTCCCTATGTCATACATCAGAGCGATAAAGGATATGTATAAGGGGGCGAAGACTCGGGTAAGGACTGTGGGAGGATATTCTAAGCATTTCTCGATCTTGACAGGGTTGCTCCAGGGATCAACGCTTAGTCTATTTTTATTTGCTATGGTGATGGATGTGTTGATGTGGAGTATACAAGGCGAGGTGCCTTGGTGTATGCTTTTTGCAGATGATGTAGTTTTTATTGATGAGTCGCGACAAGGTGTTAATGATAAGTTGGAAGTTTGAAGACAAACCCTAGAGTCTAAAAGTTTCAGATTGAGTAGGACCAAAACAGAGTATTTAGAGTGCAAGTTTAGTGACTCGAGGTAAGAGGATGAGGTGGTAGTGAAGTTGGACTCTCAAGCGATTTGTAAGAGGGATAGTTTTAAGTATCTTGGGTTACGATTCAGAGGAATGGAGAGATAGATAAGGATGTCTCTCACCTATTGGGGCAGGTTAGATAAAATGGAGGCTTGCTTTGGGAATCTTATGCAATAAGAAGGTGCCTCCCAAGCTTAAAGACAAATTCTATAGAGTGGAAGTTCGGCTGGCTATGTTGTATGGAGTAGAGTGTTGTCCAGTTAACAATTCTCATATCCAAAAGTTGAAGGTGGCGAAAATGAGGATGTTGCGTTGGATATGTGGATTTACAAGAGCTGACAGGGTTAGGAATGAGATTATTCGGGAGAAAGTGGGAGAGGTATCGGTGGAGGATAAAATGCGGAAAGTGAGGTTAAAATGGTTTGGTCATGTGATTAGGAGGGGCACAGATGCCCCAGTTCAAAGGTATGAAAGGTTGGCCACGAATGGTTTCAAGTGGGGTAGGGGTAGACCGAAGAAATACTGGAGAGAAATGATTAAACGTGACATGGAGCTATTACAGCTCACTAAGGACATGACCCTGGATAGGAAGGTTTGGAGGAAATACACTAGGATAGAGGGATAGGGTGGGTGGATAAATCATAGTCAGTAGTTAGGAAGGATTTGATGTCCTTTGTTTGGTACTGTACAATATTTTTGTGGATGTCATACCTATGTTAGTTTTATCATGTTTCATGCTTTTGATGTTTTTGTATATTGTCCTTTGTCTTGAGCTGGGGTCAATCAGAAACAACCTCTCTACTTCTTTAGAGGTAGTGGTATGGACTGCGTACATTCTACCCTCCCCAGACCCAACTAGGTGGGAATATACTGGGTTTGTTGTTGTTGTTGTATTCAAGTTTCCACTCATTCATTAAATCTACTCAATTCTTGGTTTGTTTCTTCTCATAAGAAAAAAAATGTCTCAACTTCCCCAACTCACCTCTAAAACAACACAACCCACCTTCTGCATTTTGTTGCCAACACTCACATTTAGCTCTGCCTACTTAGCAAGAATCCTTGAAGAAGTGAACTTATTGACCGACACATCAGAAACAGACGAACCTGATGTGGATACAGTGATGGCTTTGCTTGCCACATTGCTAAGTGGCCAATTATCAGCTACTCTCACTGCCCTTGATTCAAATATGTCACGTGTTGGGACGTGGCTAATATTTCAACCAAAATATTCATTACGTAATCATATTCTCTTTTGGTTTCCAATCCTATTTGGAAAAAGATTCGAATTTCTATTCCTATTAGGAGTTGGTTTGGCTTTAGAAAAAAACACCTTCCATCATTTATAAATAGAACTATTTGAGAGAGAATTATTCATGCTCATTGGTATTTTTATTTGAGAGACATTAGCATAAAAGTAAGGTTTTTTTAGGGAGATTTCACCAAAGAGAGGAGAGAAAGAGAGTTCTTTTGTTGTAGTTTTTGCTTCCCGACCAAGCACCTTCAGATTGCTTTACATGATCATTCACCGTTGGATTGTTCTAAAATTTTAAACGAGTGTTCCTAACATGTTGTTGTTTGATTTGAATGGTGGAGATTGAATTTAGAGGTACAAAACATCTGTTTTTTTGTCCCAAATAATAGCAGTATTTCAAGTGAATTCTCTTAATTTATTTTTGTTGGTGTAGCTACTGCTTCTTTGTGTTTGACACTTGTTGTGTATCTATTTGAGAGAATATCTGTATCCCACTTATTATTATTGTGGAGATATTTAGATCTCTGTGATCTGGTGGTTGTTACCTTCAATTTGAAGGATTTTTTCACGTTATTTTAGGCGTTCTTTACTTTCTTTGTTTTTGTATTTACCTCCCCCCGTCTTTACAAGTGGTATCAGAGCCTTGATTTTCTATCAAGAATTTTTAGATGGAGGTAAATATGAACAAATGGTATGTTTAAATGGGAGTAATTACAACTTATGAAAGAGCAAGATGAAATATCTTCTATTTGTGAAGAAGAAACATCTTTTCATTTTTGCTGCTCATAAACCCGAGGATATAACTGATAAAAATTGAGATTTGAGCACCAACAAGTATGTGGATATATAATTCAATGGGTTGAAGACAATCAGTAATGACAAGTTGTTCTTGCTAAAACAATTGATGAACTTTAAATACACGGAAGACAACCTTATTATTGATCATATAAATAATTTTCAAGGTGTTTTTGATTAGCTATCTGGAATGAGTGTTAATTTCGATGTTGAGATTCAAGAACTTTGACTTCTTAATATTCTACTACATCCATGGGAAACTTTTCATGTTTCTTTAATAAATTCAACTCCTGGTGGTAAGGTGACCATGGAATTTATCAAGAGTGATGTTTTAAATAAAGTAAGGAGAAAATCTCATGATTCATCCTCGCACTCAGATGTTCTATTTACAGAAGACTAGGGAAGACAAAATAAGAAACACAAGGAATAGAGATAAAAGCATAAGCAAGTCAAGGTCAGGGAATGAGATTCGTTCATGCTATCATTGTCTAAAGAAAGGACATATTAAAAGATTCTACAATAAGTTGAAGAAAGAGATTCGAGAAGAAAATAAATACGAAAATAACAAAAATAATGTTGTTATTGTTGTTCGAGATGACCTTATCTTTGCTTGTGATAAAAATGTCATCAATTTTGTATCTCAAGATACTAGTTGGATAGTAGATTTTGGAGCTACATCTTATGTCACACCAATGAAAGACTTTTTTTTATCTTATACTCTTATTAACTCTGGAGTGTTGAAAATGGGTAATGCTGGTGAGGTTAAGGTGTTTGGTATTGACACAATTAGTTTGAGGACTAATATTGGCAATGTTAGTCCTTCAGAATGTCAAGCATGCACCAGACATTTCGCTAAACTTGATTTCTGTAGGGTAACTAGATGATGATAAATACCATAATGACTTGTTCAATGGACAATGAAATCTCACCAAAGGTATATTAGTTGTAGCTCAAGGAAGAAAGTATTCTAATTTATGCATGACTCAAGGATCTATCCTTAAGACTCTGTATATTTGGTGAAAAGTGACATTTTATCAATATTATGGCACAAGAGGCTCAGTCATATGAGTGAGAGGGTATCACATATTTGGCTAAGAAAAAATTGCTTGCTGGTGTGAAACAAGCAAAGGTGAAATGCTGTGTCCATTGTTTAATCGAGAAATAAGAGAAAGGTTTATTTTGCAGTCATCATCCTACTCGAAAGCCTAAATTATTGGAGATAGTGCACTCTGACTTGTGTGATTCTTTGGTAGTGCACCTTATTTTGTGAATTTCATTAATGATCATTCTCGCAAGCTCTAGGTATATCCTTTAAAATCCAAAGATCAAGTAATTGATGTGTTTAAGAAATTTCAAGCATCTGAGAGACAAATTGGGAAAAAACTAAAATGTATTTGTACTAACAATGGCGGGGAATATATTGGTATCTTTGATAACTGTAGCAAATTGCAAGGAATTCATCAACAGAGAACTCCACCAAAGATTTCTCAATTGAATGACTTAGTAGAAAGGACAAATAGAACTCTAGTTGAGAGATTTAGTGTAACACCCCAAGTGTTAAGGTGTCTAAGGCACAAAAAATGAGCATGACTATGTTAACCCAATAGATCTTCCAATGAATTTAAGATACCTCCTCAACATTTAATGATGATTTTTGAGTGAAACTATGATAAGGGAAGGTAATGGGATCCTTAGGGAGCGTTTTAGAATTTTTGGATCGCGTTTCGGGTCATATCGAGATTCCAAAATAATAAGGGTCCACATTAAGGGAGTGCCGCAGAGGGATGACATACACTTACACAGAACTAGTAAAGGTTCGCGATAAGAGCGTGCCACACCCTTGTAGCTCCGCGATAAGGACGTGCCATGCTCAAGGGTCCAAAATGTGAATTCTTGTTTTCTTTTGGTTTAGGATGGAAGGATTTTGGTCCTTTACCATTTTAAACAACCTTAATCATTCTTTAAATCCTATTACCTATCAATTATCAAAATAAAATTCGATTCTTTCTTTTCTTAAATCTCAAGAGCAACAACTAGGGTTTTTTTCCAAGGATTTTTCTCTCAGGGTTCTAACTCCAAGTTTCTTTTCGAAATTCCTCAGTTACTAAGGCACGTTGAACACTTCCTACTTAAATTATTATTTTAAAAGTGTAAATTTTGCATTGTTTTTACTTATTTAATGATTTTCTAAAGTTGAGTTTGATAATTGTCATTATGCATATTGATTATTGAATTTTTTTCTCTTTTTACATGTTATTTCTAACCACTTGTGAAAATTTTTGGTGATTTAAACATAATGATCGAAAGATGAATTTCATACTTGAATTTTGAAGTATTGCATATTATGAATAATTGAATTTGTGACTTTCAAGTTCTTTGAACAAGCTTTGAATTAAAATAATGAACAAAGATGATACCCCATCTTTTGAATTGTCAATAGTGTTGAGCATCATGACTTGTTTTGAGATATTTATGCATTTTAATGATGAATATGATTATGATTTTTTGAATGTTGGGGTTAAGAGTCGTTAATGTTTTATGATAATATTTTCTTGGCATGATATGAACGACTTGCAAGTCTTGGTATGCTGATACCAATATGAATAGGCCTAATGAATGACTCTATGATTAATATTATGTGAAAAAATATTTTAGTTGGGCTCTAGTGGAAATTATATAGCTTCACCGTGAAGGTGTAAGTCCTCATGACCAATGCCCAAAACCTATGTTTGTCGGCATAGGGATGTCGTACCTTAACTGGACGACCAGATAGCATCCTCAAAATGAGTATAGTCCTTAACATGAGGACAATATGTATGGTGGCTCAACCTATTATTGACTTTTGCCTAACCTCAGTACGTGCGACCAACATGGACTAGGGCCCCACTGATTGGGAAGTACCGGATTCATATAGCTCGTAGGTAAATAGATGATGGTGAAAGCTACATAATTCAGTACTATGTTGGAAAATAGATGACGGTGAAAGCTACATAATTCAGTACTATGTTTTAAGTAATCATTTATGACGTCCCTTATCCCTACCCCGACATCCTATTAAATTGATGGTTGTTGAACATATGCTTTATGACTGATTTTGGTAAATTTCTTAGTTTATCCCTCTTCTTGGGTTTCATGTCAGTACTCATCATACAAATCATCCCCGTATGCTATATCATTTTATGATGTAGGTTCAGAGAGTTTTTCTTATGACCTTGTACAATGTTAGGTAGTTCGATGTCTTTATTGCACAAATGTTGAACTGGTGAGCCCTCCATCATTCAAAAGGCCTGGTTTCTTTTAGACTTTTTGGTTTCAGTACTTTTTTTCTTTCTTTCTGGCATAGTCGGGGTCATATCCCAACTTAGTGGATATTTTATGGATAAAGGCTTGTAGACAACGTTGGATTATTATTTCTAGATTTGGATTTGGTTTTCAAAATTCATTTCATTATGTATCAACCTTTTTCATGTTATGAGTTTATTTCTGCAATTTTATTTATGACTATGCTTATGATATAATGCTAAGGGGTCATCTCAGGCCTTCATTATTTTGGGATGACCGTCACCGTTAGGGCCACAGTTTGGGTTGTTACACGCTTGGTATTAGAGCACAATTTAGGGTCTCAGGGTGTCTACAATGTCAAATAAAGTCCTGTTTATAGGTGTGTAGCGCGCCGCACTTATAAGGGAAGGCTACGAGGCATTTAAGAATGTTACCCTTCTTTGTGTTCTTTTTCGTGCTAGTGAGTCTGGTTACTCTGAATCTTCTCTAACTTCTAGCTTACTCAAATTTTAGATCATGCATCCACAGAGATCTGATTGTCAAAAGAATTCAACTGGAACCTCTATCCCAACTGGGGTATATGCCGAGGAGATTCGCATTACTCATGGTATGCAAACTTGGTATAGGGCCCATACTCCTGACTCTACAACTACTCCTGGGTTCCACTGGTCCCTACTAGTCCATCTTGGACTTTTCGGGATGGTGTTACTCATACTTTGTCCCTTTAGAGAGATGTCTCAAATGCTGAGTTCCGTTAGTCCATCCACATGCTTTCTCAAATTATGGCATCTCAGTCTCGTCATTCTAATTATGCTGGTTCTGCCACCAATTCGTGTAAGGTCAATCGGGTTAGATAATTTATGAGGCTAAATGCCCCAACTTTCATAGGTTCTAAGGTTGAGGAAGATCCTCAAGGGTTTATTGATGAGATAGAAGAAATCTTTAAAGTTTACATATTAGTAATTCAGAGGGTGTGGAATTCACAATCTACCAGTTGAAAGAGGTGTCTTATCAGTGGTATGAGGAGTTGGAAAAATTAAGGGGTAAAAATGTTGAGCCAATAATGCGGGAAGAGTTCTTGGGTGCTTTTTTTGATCACTTCTTTCCTCAGCAGTTGAGGGAAGCCAAGGCCGAAGAGTTTGTGAATTTGAAGTAGAAAAAGATGAGTGTTATGGAGTATGCATTAAAATTTACCCAATTGTCCCTTTATGCTCCTAAGATAGTGTCTAGTATGAGGTCCAAGATGAGGAAGTTTGCTTCAGTTCTTTCTCGTGACTTGGTGTTAGAGTGTAAGGTAGCTATGCTGAACAATGACATAGATATATCTCAATTGGTGGTTTATATGCAACAGGTGGAGAAAAAGAAAAAGAAGAAAGCAGAGGCCGATGAAAGGCACAATAAGAAGTTTAAATATGCAGAGCAGGGTGCTAGTCAACAAAATAGTGGAAGAGAGGGTAGGAAGTGGCCTACGAAGAATAACTGGGGAGATTTTTATCTGTTAGCTAGTGATCTTGCTCCTAAGACTTTAGGTGATCAGAGTTTTCAGCTTATCAATGGTCCAAGGGAACAGGGTGCCAATCTCAGGCCATTGTAGCATACTCAGATCCACCTTGCCGTATTTATGGGAAGCTTCATTATGGTTTTCATCGCTTTGAAAGTAACATGCTCTATGGATGTGGTTATCCAGGTCATATTTAGTGAGATTGCCCTATAGATAAAGTGGCGAATAGGGCTAATCAGGTTTAGGTTTCCACTACCTAGGCTTCTGTAGCTAAGGGAGCCACTTCAGGGATAGGAAATAACCGAAATAGCCTTTATGCACTTTTTACTTGCCAGGGTTCCAAGGCATCCCCCTATGTCGTCACCGATATATTACAAATTTTCTCTCGCAATGTTTTTATCTTGTTAGATCATGGTTCCACCCTATCTTATGTGACTCCTTATGTGGATGTACACTTTTGCTTTGGTTCCAAAAGTATTTCTCGCGCTTTTTTAGTTTCTACCCAGTAGGTGAATCTATAGTTGCTAGAAAAGTCTATAGGGGTTGTGTTGTATCCATCTTTCATAGGAAGATGTTGGTAGACTTAATAAAACTTGATATAGTGGATTTTGATATAATCTTAGGGATGAATTGACTTTATTCATGCTATACTTCTCTGAATTGTAGGACCCAAAAGGTCATTTTTTATTTTCCTAATGAACCACCTATAGAATAGGAGGGGAGTTCGCTAGTGCCAAAAGAGAGATTTATTTCTTATCTTAGAGCTCAAAAGTTGATATCTGAAGGGTGTTTGTATCATCTAGTTCGGGTCAAAGATTCTAACTCTGAAAGTCCCTCCTTATAGGCTATCCCTGTGGTTAATAAGTTTTCTAAAGATTTTCTTGATGAACTTCTTGGGATCTCTCTGGATAGAAAAATAGACTTTGGGATTGATATTCTATTGGATACTTGTCCCATTTCCATTTTTTCTTATAGGATGGCTTTGACAGAGTTGAAAGAACTAAAAGAGCAATTAAAAGATCTCCTTGATAAGGGTTTCATCCGTCCTAGTATTTCTTCTTGGGGTGCTCTTATGATTTTCGTGTGAAAGAAAGTTGGGTCTCTTCGAATGTGCATAGACTATTGCCAGTTAAATAAGGTTACTGTGAAAAATAAGTTGTAATACCCCGTATTTCCCTAGCCTAGATTAACCCTCAGTACATGGATTATCCTAAATAAAATTTTATAATACTTAGTAATTTTCAGATTTGAGCCTGCCATTATGTAGGAAATTCAATTAGCTTTTCAACGATATAAAATTCACCTAAATCCAACAACCGGGTAAGAAGTTATGATAATTTTAAGTTTCAGTCGTTAAACATCGTCATTCAGGGCAGTAGCGCGTCGCAGAGTGTGTTAAAATAGCAATTGTCAATTTTCAGTGTTGGTCCGTGATATTGGCGCATCGCACCATAGACCCAGTTCACAATTATTAATTTCCAGTGTACCAACGCGATTTCATCGCGCCACGGTGCACTTCCAGTTCACAAACAAAGTGGCAACGCGATACCATCATGTCGCGCCATCATGCAATTTCCCAGTCATCATTTCCAGTGGCCGCGCCAGGGGTCCAGATCGGGAAAATTTCTCAAAAAATTAAAGTTGCGCCCAGTGATAAAACAGTCCTTTTCCATGATTTTATTCCACCCAGATGTGGGATTTAAGCCCTAAAAATGTGTAAAACCCTTCATTATTAACTTTTCCCCAAAAATCAAAAGGTAGCTCTCTCTCAAGAAAACAAACCCTAGCTCTCAAGAATCAAGGTCAATACCAAGAATTTCTCCAAGAACTCATCAAATTAAGGTATGTTAGATGTTCATTCATGGATCCTTACCTTCCATGGAGCCCAAGTCATCCCCTCATCCCGTTCAGACAGATCCCCTGGACGAATATGTCTCTCACGCAGAATTCAGAGCTGCATTCACTACTCTAGCCAATTCAGTAGTAGCTTAGAATGAAAGACCAATTGTTGTTTCGGCCAACCCAGTGTCCAATACTACTGCAACCAGAATTCAGGACTTCACCCGAATGAATCCTCATTTTTTTACGGGATCTAGGTCAGAAGAGGATCCACAAGAGTTCCTCGATCAGGTTCATAAAGTCACAAGTATCATGGGAGTGACTTCCAGTGAGAGTGCTGAGTTAGCTGCCTATCAGCTACAAGATATATCCCATACGTGGTTTAAGCAGTATAAAGTAGACATGGGTATAGATGCAGAGCCCATAGAGTGGGAAGAGTTTGCTACTGCCTTCCTAGAAAAATTCTTTCGCTTAGAGCTGAGAGAAGCCAAAGTGTTAGAGTTCATTAATCCTAGACAAGGTAGTATGAGCGTAAAAGAGTATTCCCTAAAGTTTACTCAGTTATCCAGGCATACTCCCCATGTAGTGGCAAACAATAGGTCCAGAATGAGCACGTTCATATTTGGGGTGTCAGATAGTGTTGTTAAGGAGTGCAAAGCAACAATGTTGATTAAAGAGATGGATATATCTAGTCTTATGGTCCATGCTCAACAGATGCATAAGCTTAAGAAGAAGGAGAGAGAGAATAAGAGGGCTAGAACAGGTAGATTTAATTTTAGTCAGCCTAAGTCAGAAGGCGATAACCATTCCCAGTTTCGTCCAAAGTCTTCAGTCTCAGCTCCGTCCTTAGCCAGTGTATCGATGACCCAGGATAGCATAAGCAATGGTCGTACTAATCCATTTTGCGGAGAGTGTGGTAAGAATCATAAGGGTGTGTGCAGAGCTGACAATGATGTTTGTTTTGGGTGTGGCAAGCCAGACCACATAGTCAGAGATTATCCTCAGTCAGGCTCTCAGGGATAGTATAGTCGTCATTCAGCTTAGTCAGGTTGCCCGAATCAACAAGGTGCGCTTCCAGTGCCACCAGTGGGCAATGCCTAAACAGGTTTTACGCACTTCAGTCCAGAAAAGATCATAAAAGTTCTCCTGATGTGGTCACTGGTATGTTACAGATCTCCTATTTACATATTTATGCCTTAGTTTCAAATCCCAGATATTCAGTCACGATTCAGTTCATAGGTGCCCCGCGCATCGTCTCATGTTTTTCCTTAGTATCTCAGCCAAGTCAGCATTCTCGAGGGACATAGTGTCCCAAGGGGGAGATGCACTATAACCCCCGAGCTATCATGATCTAAACCTTCCATTTTCTCTTCACGTAGCAAATCCAGTTGAAGTATGGGTCCTTATAGTTGACCCTCAAGTCCCAAGTTCAGCTGTATGACTATCTCCCTGTCATGACACATATCCAAGAAATCAGTTCAATTCATGTATCATAATTCAGACTTAGTCATGTCCCCATGTTCTTGTTCATGCATATTCAGTCACGTATTCATTAATCCGTTCAGACATGTACTCATGCATCAGACATGCATGTTCAGAATGTAAGTTCAGTCTATTAGACCAGTCACGTAATCATGCTTCAGTTGTGCATTTCTAGTTCAGTACGTAAACTCAGTCTATCCGTACTCTCTCAACTTAACTAGCCATATTCGAGGACGAATATTCCCAAGAGGGAGATATTGTAATACCTCGTATTTCCCTAGCCTAGATTAACCCTCAGTATCCGGGTTATCCTAAATAAAATTTTATAATACTTAGAAATTTTCATATTTGATCCTGTCATTGCTTAGGAAATTCAATTAGCTTTCCAACGATATAAAATTTGCCTAAATCTGACAACCGGGTAAGAAGTTATGACGATTTTAAGTTTCAGTCGTTAAACATCGTCATTCAGGCTAGTAGCACGTCGCGGAGTGTGTTAAAATAGCAATTGTCAATTTTAAGTGTACAAACGTAATTCCACCGCATCGCGGTGCACTTCCAGTTTACAAACAAAGTGGCAACGTGATACCACCACATCGCGCCACCATACAATTTCCCAGTGGCCCAGCGCGATGGCGTCGCATCACATCTCAAGAAATTAAAGTTACACTCAGGGTTAAAACAGTCTTTTTCCATGATTTTATTCTGCCCAGATGTGGGATTTAAGCCCTAAAAATGTGTACAACCCTTCATTATTCACTTTTCCCCAAAAATAAAAAAGGTAGCTGTCTCTCAAGAAAACAAACCCTAGCTCTCAAGAATAAAGGTCAACCCCAAGAATTTCTCTAAGAACTCATCAAATTAAGGTATTCTAGATGTTTATTCATGGATCCTTACCTTCCATGGAGCCCAAGAATCCTTTTTCAATATACAAGATTTATGATTTCCTTGTTTGAATTAGACTGAATTCATGTTCATGATGTTGTTTGAGTTTTAATCCATGATTTAGATTACAAGTTCCAAGAATTAATTCTAGTATGTGTTGAATTACATGGTATTCATGATAAACCCTTCAATTTGCAAGTTGATTATTGTAACCATGTTAACCCTAAGTGTTTATGATTTAATGAACCAAGTATGCTTCTTATGTGTTTGATAAATTGTCTATGAGAAAGAAATAATGCCATTATAGAATGCTAACATGTAATCCCCATTCATGTACAAGTTAATGCATTACAAGTGTTTGATGGAATGTCAATATGAATGAATTATGACCAAGTGAACATTGTTATGTTATTCAAGATTATGCTTTTCTTTACTTTTCATGCTATCGAGTCATGGGGGTATTTAATACCCGACAATTTAGCTGTTTACCTAGAGCCAGTGTTAGTTACAGAATATTATCAGTCATGTCACGATCAGTAGTACTCTCAGTCTGTTACAGAACTCAGTAAAATTCAGTCAGTTACACAACTTTGGAAAACTCAGTAATCTCAGTGAATTCAGTCCAATATAACATTTCAGTGTCTTTCAGTTGGGAGTAGGATTCAGCACCGAGTGAACCCAAGAATGGGAGCTTACCTGCCAGCAAAGGGTGTGATCTTTAGAAACAATTCTTGTATTCCAGAACTACGTAGCTAGCGTAGGGTGAGACATCAAACCTTCCAGTTGAGGGTTGATGAGGTGCTCTACCTACCAGTAGAGGGTACTACCGTTCTCGTTTAGGGAACCTACCAGCAGAGGGTTACTCTTCAGCTTGTCTTTACTTGTGGCACGGTACTGACACCCTTCCAATTGAGGTTACAGATTGGACCCCAGCTCAGTTATCTTATCTTATTTAGGGCATGTCGGTTAGATGATTACCTTCCACAGTTTTAGTTTTGGTCTCAGTCTTCAGAATAAAACTCAGTTCAATTCTACAGAATCAAGACTGTCAGATACAATCGCCCAGTTAACAGTAATTTAGATTATTAGTGATCCCAGATTATCAGTATATTTAGTTATTAGTTATTAGATTCAGTTCCAGTATACTCAGTCATAGTAGGCATAATATGTTCTGTAGTTATAGATCCTCCATGTATGCTAATCCAGCTCTTGCATATCATCCAGTTAGTTATTGTTCATGCATATGAACCCATGCATTCAACCTTACCTCATTTAGCATACCAGTACATTCCCACGTACTGACCGCATACCCGTTTTCTTTGCTATGATATTTCATATCATAGGTTCGAACGCTCAGGTTCCTGATCGATCTTAGCTAAATTCAGCTAACAGTAGCATATTTAGCAGTGAGTCCTCATCTATCGAGGATGTGCTTTTATTTCAGTACTTCAACTTAGTAGTATTTTAGTAGATGGAGATAGTTGGGGGATTGTCCCATCAACTCTACTTTCAGACAGATTCAGCTAGAGGATTTTCAGACTAGATTTTCAGACAGTTTTCAGTTTTGCAAATGTCATATTTTATCAATATTTTAGATGTTTTGAACCTCATGGCATTTCAATCCATTATTCCATATTTATTTTAGTATTATTGTTTAGTGCTCACAGCAAATATCATTCATGGGTTAGCTTATAGTCCTTCAGGGTCGCAAGCACCATGTGAAGACTAGGGGGTAGTCTCGGGTCATTACATAAGTATCCTCTTCCTAGAATTGATAATCTCCTTGATCAGCTTCAGGGTGCCAAGTGTTTCTCCAAAATAGATCTTCGTTCAGGTTACCATCAATTAAAGATTAAGGAGGATGGTATTCCCAAGACTTTTTTACGAACCCGTTATGGCCATACTTGGTGATGTCCTTTGGATTGACTAATTCTCTGACTGCTTTTATGGACCTTATTAACTGAGTATTCAGACAGTTTTTGGATTTTTTTATTATAGTTTTCATTGATGGCTTCTTATTGTATTTTAAAAGTAAGGAGGAACATGCAAATTATCTCTAAATTATGTTGCAGACCCTTAAGGATCCGAGATTATATACAATATTTTCTAAGTGTGAATTTCATTTAAGATGTGACTTTCTTAAGGTATGTTATATCTAGTGAAGGAATTAAAGTGGATCTAGACCCACGACTCCAA
This sequence comes from Capsicum pubescens, assembly GCA_030864215.1. Classification (NCBI taxonomy): domain Eukaryota; kingdom Viridiplantae; phylum Streptophyta; class Magnoliopsida; order Solanales; family Solanaceae; genus Capsicum; species Capsicum pubescens. The sequence continues at coordinate 72,838,909 of CM061548.1, read as the reverse complement.
CCGATATTAGAAGCTTCTTGGGCTTGGCAGGTTACTATAGGAGGTTTATGGAGAGTTTCTCATTTATTGTTGCTCTACTCACGAGGTTGACTCAGAAGAAGGTAAAATTTCTATTGTTTGATGTATGCGAGGGTAGTTTTATAAAATTAAAGGATAGTTGATCTCTGCTCCTATTTTGACCCTACACGAGGGTACTAAAGGGTTTGTGATGTATTGTGATATGTCTCATGTGGGGCTGGGTTGCGTGTTGATGTAACACGAAAAGGTGGTAGCTTATGCTTCCAGGCAACTTAAGGTGCACGAAAGGAATTACCTGACTCATGATTTAGAGTTGTTGACTGTGGTGTTTGCATAGAAGATTTGGAACTATTATTTGTATGGGGTGCACATGGATATTTACTCAAACCATAAGAGCTTGTAGTATGGGTTCACACAGAAGGAATTGAACCTTAGGTAGAGGTAGTGGCTTGAACTACTAAAGGATTATGATATGATCCTTTACTACCACCTAGGTAAAGCTAATATTGTTGTTGATACTCTTAACAGGTTGTCCATAGAGATATTGTCTCATGTTGAGGATAAGAAGATGGGATTGGTGAAGGATATTCATTGGATAACCAATTTGAGAGTTCATCTTTTGTACTCCGGTGATGGGGGAATGATCATTCAGGACATGGCTAAGTCATCCCTTAGGGACGAAGTTAAGGAAAAATAGGTTCTGAATCCCATACTTATGCAAATCAAGGATGATGTTGGTCAGCAAAAGGTTATGTCTTTCAAAATTGGGGGAGATGACATCCTAAGATATCAAAAGAGGTTATGTGTTCCTAATGTAGATGGGCTGTGGGAGAGGATTTTGACCAAAGCTCATATGTCCATGTATAAGGTTCATCCAGGTTCGACAAAGATGTTCCATGACCTACAAAAATTATTAATGGGTTAATATGAATAGGGATGTGGCAAATTTTATTCCCAAGTGTATGAGTTGTCAACAGGTCAAAGTTGAACATTTGAGTCCAGGTGTCACTTCTCAAAAAATAGCTCTACCCATGTAGAAGTGGGAAATGATCAATATGGATTTTATTACTGGTCTTCCACGATTTAGAAATCAATACAATTCCATTTAGGTCATTATGGATAGAATGACCAAGTCTGCTCACTTTTTGCCTGAAAAGACTAATTACTCAAGAGATTATTATGCAAAGTTATTCATTCAGGAGATAGTATGGTTGCATGGAGCCCCAATGTATGTTATCTATGATTGAGGCATGGAATTTTAGAAGGGGTTGGGTACTCAGATGAACCTCAGTACTGCTTTCCACCCTCAAGTGGATGGACAAGAGGAGTGTACTATTCTGACTCTAGAGGATATGCTAAGGTCCTATGTAATTGACTTTAAAGGAAGTTGGGTTGATTATTTTCCCCTGATTGGGTTCGCGTATAATAATAGCTACCATTCTAGCATTAAAATGTTCCCTTTTGAGGCCCTTTATGTAAAGAGGCATAGGTCTTTGATTGCATGGTTTGAGATGGATGAGCAAGGTTTCTTAGGCCTGACTTGGTACATCAAGCGATGAAGAAGGTGAAGGTAATTTTAGAAAGACTTAATACTGCTCAGAGTCATCAAAAGTCTTATGTGAAAGTAAGCCAAAGGGAGTTGGAGTTTGAGGTCGACGATTGGGTGTTCTTGAAGGTTTCTCCTATGAAAGAGGTTATAAAATTTTGGAAAAAAGAAAACTTAGTCCCCGTTATATTGGTCCATACCAAATTATAAGAAGGATTGGGGATGTTTCTTATGAATTGGAATTACTGACTAGCTTGGCTTTGATTCATCCCGTCTTTCATGTGTCCATGCTTAAAAAATGTGTGGGTGATCCTTCTTTAGTGGTTCCAATTGAGGATATTGGCGTTAAAGGTTCATTGTCCTACGAGTAATTCCCAATTGAAATCTTAGATAAGCAAGTTTGGAAGTTGTGAACTAAAGAAATGCTTCGGTAAAGGTATTGTGGAGGAACCAAAAGATAAAGGAGGCTACATGGGAATCAGAAGAGGATGAAAGATAAATACCCATTCTTGTTTCCAACGTTAGACTAAAGTGCTTGAGGTATGAATTTTATTTCTTCTCTTAGTGCATTTCAAAATTTGTTCTTGAGTTCCACTATGTCCTTTCGTATATCGTGCTACGTGTGTCCTACTCTCTCATTCGGGGACGAATGATTCTGAGGGGAAAATGTAACATCCCAGATGTTACAGGGTCTAAGGCATAAAAAATAAGAATAACCATATTAACCCCATAGATTTTTCAATGAATTTAATTCGATACCTCTTTAGAGTTTAATGATGATTTTTGTGTGGAATTATGATAAGGGAAGGTAACGGGGACCTTAGGGAGAATTTTGGAATTTTTGGATCGCGTTTTGGGTCATATCAAGACCTCAAAATAGTAAGGGTCCACATTAAGTGTGTGCCATAGAGGGGTGGCACACTCTTACGCGGAACCAGTAAAGGTTCGCGATAAGAGCATGCCATGGTCCAAAATGTGAATTCTTGTTTTTTTTTGTTTGGGACGGGGGATTTTTGATCCTTTACCCTTTCAAATGACCTTAATCATCCTTTAACCCCATTATCTATTAGTTATCAAAAAAATTTCCCATTCTTCCTTCTCTCAACTCTCAAGAGCAACAACTAAAGTTCATCCTAAGTATTTTTCTCTCAGGGTTCTAACTCCAAGTCCCTTCTTAAAATTCCTAAGTCACAAAGGCATGTTGAGCACTTTCTACTTAAATTATTATCTTAAAAGTGTGAATTTTCCATTATTTTTACTTATTTTAATGATGTTCTAAAGTTGGATTTGAGAATTGTCATTATGCATATTAATTATTGATTTTTTCTCTTTTTACATGTTATTTCTAACCACTTGTGAAGGATTTTGGTGATTTGAACATAATGATTGAAAAGATGCATTTCTTTACTTGAATTTTGTAGTATAGAATATTACGAATGATTGAAGTTGTGACTTTCAAGTTCTTTGAGAAAGCTTTGAATTAAGTAATGAACAGAGATACTACCTTATCTTTTGTATTGTCAAAAGTGTTGAGTATTATGAATTTTATTAATGATGAATATGATTTTGATTTTGAAGAATCAGGTTAAGAAGTCGCTAATATTTTATGATAATATTTTCTTGTCATGATATGGACGGCTTGCACGTATTGGTATGACGATTCTAATATGAATATACCTAATGAACGACTCTATGATTAATTTTACATGAAAAATATTTTAACTTGGCTCTTAGGGAAATTATTAGCTTCACCGTGAAGGCGTGAGTCCTCGTGACCAATGCCCGAAACCTATGTTTGTCGGCATAGGGATGTCATAACTTAACTGGACAACCAGATAGCATCCTCAAAATAAGGATAGTCCTTAACATGAGGACAATATGTATGGTGGCTTAGTCTATTGATGACTTCTTCCTAACCTTAGTATGAACGACCAACATGGACTAGGGCCCCACCGATTGGGAAGTACTGGATCCATATAGCCTGTGGGTAAATAAATGACAGTGAAAGCTACATAGTTCAGGACTAAGTTTTAAGTAATTATGTATTATGTCCCTTGTCCCTACCCCAATATCCTAATATATTGATGGTTGTTGAACATATGCTTTATGACTGATATTGGTAAATTGCTTAGTTTATCCCTCTCCTTGGGTTGCATACCAGTAATTTTCGTACTGACCATACCCGAATGCTACATCATCTCATGATATAGGTTCAGAGGGATTTTCTTGTGATCCTGTGCAGTGTTAGGTGGTTTGGTATCTCTATTGCACAGTTGTCAAAATGGTGAGCCCTTTATCATTCCAAAGGCCTGGTTTCTTTTAGCCTTTTTGGTTTTAGTATTTTGTTTCTTTTCTTTTGGCATAGTTGGGGTCATGTCCTAACTTAGTCGATGTTTTATAGATAGATACTTGTATACAACGTTGGTTTATTAATTCTAGATTTGGATTTGGTTTTCAAACTTTATTTTGTTATTTATTAGTCTCTTTCATGTTATGAGTTTATTTCCATAGTTTTATTTATGACTTTGCTTATGATATAATACTAAGGGGTCATCTTAGTCCTTCATTAGTTTTGGATGATCGTCACGGTTAGAGCCACAATTTGGGTCATGACAGTTAGATATGTACTTTCAGAGACTAAACTTCTAAATTTTTTTGGGCGGAAGCACCTAATACTGTTGCTTATGTTATCAATTTGTCTCATGTATTTGATTTGGATGGTGATATTCCAAACAAATTTTGGTATGATAAGGATTTTTCCTGTGATCACTTGAAAGCCTTTGGGTGTAAGGCTTATATGCATGTTCCAAAAGATGAGAGGTCAAAATTGAATTTCAAAACTAACCAATGTATCTTTATAGTTATGGTCAAGATGAGTTTGGATATCACTTTTACGATATAGTTGGTAAGAGGCTTATTAGAAATCGTGATGCGGTATTCTTTGAAGACCAAACTATTAAAGATATTGACAGGACTAACAAAATAGATTCTCAGAATAATGAGAGCATAGTTGATGTTGATCGAGTTTCTATTACTGATACACCTATTGCATATAAAGAAACCCAAGATAATGATGCACATGATGATCAATAAGCTGTAGAACCTATAGAAGGTTCGATTAATGATGTTGTGGTTGATCAATAACCAACTCCTGCTCAGGTAGATCCTTCAAATTTTCCAGAAACCTTTTGTAGAAAATCTTCTAGGGAGAAGCAAAATTCAACACGTTATTCTTCAAATGAGTGTGTACTCTTGACTACAAGAGATGAGTAGATAAAAGCAATGGAAAATGAGATGAAGTCACTCCACGAGAATGACACATTTGAGTTAGTGGAATTACTAAAAAGTAAGAAAGATCTAACAGATAAGTAAATCATTAGAGTAAAGCAAGAACAATATTCCTCTGCGCCTAGGTATAAGGTGAGGTTATTTGTTGTTGCATCCTACAACACACGCAAGTGTACATGATCTTGAAAGTAATAAAGTGGTCCTTTTAAGATGAATATCGATTCCATGGGGACTTGGTGATTAGCAAACTATACAATTCTAGCGTTACTAATAAGACTGAATAAGTGAGATTTGTAACCAAACAAGAGTTTAGTTTTGTAATTATAACTAAATACAAAAAATTAACACTATATGAAGTTCGAATTGTAGACAATATGTGGAGAGTTCCAGGATGAGGCATTTACTTCATATTCATGCATAACTATGGTTTCTAGCCGGCGTTGGTGTTTATCATGATTGTTGATCTACGGGGTTGATATTATAACTAGGGAATGAACATCATTTAAGTTATCTACCAAAATTAATCTTACAAATACACCGTTTAGCAGGGATGTGAGTCGTTAATTTGGACGCATTAAACTAATTTCCCGTTTCATTAACCAAGGTGGGTGTTTAGGTATATGCCTATCCTAAACGCAAATCATACTTTAATAATCAGCATCTAACAATTAAAAATATGATTAAAACTCTTTACATTCCTTATTTCATTCCTCTACTCCTATGGCCAATTCATTTTGGGACTTATATTTATCCTAATGTTCATGACGCTTTAAAATAGTAAAACAATAATGCAAGAACAATCACATGACTTGATAAACATATAAACCAACAATCAAATCATAATTACACAATTATGTTTGTAGCCTTAACACTATAAGAGGATGTTTATCCACTCATAGTCTTACAAAGAATCATAATAATGAAATTCATAAGTAAATTACAAGAAAACTAAGTTAAAGAAGAAAGGACCCTAGTGTAGAGCCCTTGAATGCCTTCTCTTCTCCCCAATCTTCGGTTGTTTCAAAAGTGTCTTGTAATTTTCACTAATTACTAATTTTATAGAGATTTAGGTTGTCCATGAGAAGCACAACAAAAAATATATGCATTTACCACATTACCCCTCACTTAAAAGACTTAAAAATCAACTTTTGGATATCTAGAGAGAGGCCATATAGTGCGAGGCCTAAAGCCATCCTTTGGGGGTGAATCACCCACCCAAAGAAAGTCTGAGGTAGTTTTCCCTTGCTATATGGGTTCAACGTACAGCCCATGACCAGGTATTGGGGGTGTGGCACTAGGCTGATCCAAATAGGAGGGAATCCACTCTGTTTTTACTCCTAACTTCTTGTATGTTTGATCCTTGTTTTCCCACTTCTCATGACTTGTTTGTAGGAATCAATTAGCTTCCAAAACACTTTAAATGGTATTCTACAATATCATATAATAAGAATTAGTTTATACAACACAATAGAACCTATTAAATTACACTAGAACCAAGCATAGCTCAAGCTAGCACAACCAGTTTTCTTGTCTAAACTCTATCTGATTATTTTGACTCCCAGCTTGTTTCAAATGCACTTTAAACACTCTACACATGTACTTTAACACATAAATATACAATTACACCCTTAATATCTCATTAATCACATTAATAAGTCCTCAAAACTAAGCTAAACACGCGTAGATAATGACACTTAGGTGTATAAATACGCTTAAGATCATCACCCTACACTTAAATCCTTATTTGTCCTCGAATAACTATTTACATTAAGCATTATGCAAGAAAGACACTAACATTACTACTACAATTAAGACACTCAAGATAGAACTACAACGACACATGAGTAACAAGTTCCACATTAAGCATGTCATAGTACAATTGAAAACTTACGAACACTATTTCAAAACTTTCTAACCTCATGAATTGACTCTACCAAGTTGGTAAACTCATGCATATTACTAAACAACTATATCAAACAAATCACCTAACCATCATCAAACATGTGCCCTCACTACAAGAGAGTCACCCAATTTCACTCACTAATATGTAATTTATCACCAGAAAGGGCATCGTGAGAATTAAATTTCGCTCACTCTCAAAAGGGATTATCATGTCACATAATATGAACCATAATCTTTCCCTTAGTGTAGTACTCCACTAATATTAGAATATCGAGGCTCAAGATCAAGTAGTACTTTAAGGGTTGTAATGTACTAAGAGATGGATAGGAACTATTCTGGCCAGTAATAGTGACTATATACCCTAAGTGCTTTAATACATCATACTTTACATTAAATTCCTCTCTAACCAACCAAAAATTTTCACCATTTATAAAATTACCCCTAAAAAAGATGGGTTCAAAGGGTGCCCTCTCAGAAAAGAACTAAAAAGAAAACCAAGGGGTAGGTGAAGTGTGCTTCTACTGAACAAACACCAACCAAAACTGAAAAGTAATTTTTAAAATTTAGTAAAAAAATTAGAGAATAATTAAAAATGGAAGTCCTATAGCAATACTTCACCCTAAACAATCGAAAGATTTCTTGTCCCACACTTAAAATTACACTTTGTGCCTAAATAATAAATTAAAAGTAAGGATAGAAATACTCCCTGGGCCCTCTAGGCCTAGCCAATAGCATTATGATCATCAAAGAGGTTTGGTAGACCCCACACTCAACTTTTACCATGCTCCTTAGCTAAGATCTCCAGTACTCTGACTTTTCCTCAACCTGTTGACATAAAACAAAATAAAACCAGTTAAAAATACTACGAAAAATAAAAATAACTACCTTAACTTGGGTTGCCTCCCAAGCAACACTTGATTTTTTATCGTGACACAACTACACTCACAACTCTTAATTAGATTCTTTCATACTCTTCCCCCTACCTAGATCCCATCTTCTTATTCCTTTTTAACCTTTTGTGTGGTTACTCTCAAGGTCTACAGCTTTTTCCACACTTACTTTTTCAGGCTCCACTCTACGTTTCTCACTCTTGGGCTTAATTTTTCATCTGGGCAACTCCATGAGAGAGTCTGAATAAGGTATTCGAGATTTGCACTCCTCCACCCCACACTTATCTACTTCCATAGTTGTGATCATACATAAATCCTTGTATGTTAAGGGTGTGTTGAGTAGGTTGTACACTCTGAAGACCACCTCTTCATCACACAATCTCTTTTTTAGAGTGTCCTCTCTCACATATATCAGTACTCTTCCATTTTTCAATAATGGATGCCTCGGTATGATTGGTACCCTATTATCTGTATCATAATTTAGAACAATAAAGTAAGAAGGAATAATGAACTTACCAACCTTAATAAGAACATCATCTATGATTTCTTCGGGAACCACTCTTATTACGTCCATCATTTGAAGCACAACTGAACATGGCCTCAGTTTTCTCAACCTTAGAGTATTAAACACTAAAAGGGGCATCAAGTTAATGCTTACCCCTAAATCACTCAAAGCATGGACCATATTACTTTCACCAATTTGCACGGGAAGGGTGAAAATCCTAGGGTCCTTGAGCTTCTTAGGCATCTTGCTCATCACCACTAAACTGCACTCCTCGGTAAGTGCTACCATCTTAATGTCACCCAGTTTTTTATTATTGATCACCATATCCTTCAAGTACTCTGCATACTATTTCTTGCAAAACATCTAACAATGAAAGGTTAATGTGAAGTTATCTGAATGTGTCAAACAACTTATTAAAATAAACATCATTTTAGACTTTTTAAGCCTTTGAGGGAAACGATGGTGGTGGTCTCTCTAGTGTATGTTGTTGTCTTTGTTTTTGGATTCTCAGATTTTCCCAATTTTTTAGCTTTTTTGATTGCCATTTGCTTCTCATCTTCTTGCTTTGGGACCAACTTTACCTGTGCCCCACGATTTTTGTTTGGAGGTCTATCAATCAGGTATCTACCACTTCTCAAGGTGATTTTCATTACTTGCTTTGGATTTTCTGTATTACTAGGCGAACCCCCTTGAGGTTTGGTGTTCTATTCCTAAACCAACTACCCCGACTGTATCTCCAAATTCTTCTAAACAAGTTTCTGATTTTTTTATGTCTGCAACTATTTGTTCTTGGTTGTCTAGGATCTTTTTCAGTCTTTTCTATATTGCTGACCTGAGTATTATTCTGAATACTTTGGTGATGCTGCAACTGCTGATTTTGAGCCTAATTATTACCCCATGAATAATTGTGCTGACTTTGTCAATTACAATTGTAGGCATTACCATAGGTTTGATTTTCCTTATGTTCATTGCCCACAACATTAATCGACTTAGGATATGCTCTACATAGGTCTGCAGAGTGACCACTACTTTTATAAATCTCATACAAAAACTGAGAATGTTGAACTGCATTTACTTGGTCTTGACATTGATTCACACTCAACTTACTGAACTATGTCATCATTTGGTTCTAAACGGATACGAACTGAGCGGCCAATATTGTGGCACTATCCACCTCAATCATAACTTCAGGCTTCTTCACCGCACTTCTATAAATATCCCTCTGCTATTTGAGATTACTTCTTGCAATTTGATTTAGAAGATTATATAGCTCATCATAAGTTTTTACCAAAGCTTGACCACCTGTAGCTGAATCTAACAAAAAATTTATGTTATGGTCATGAGCTTCAACAAGAGTATGAGCTAATACCTCATTGGTCTATTGGTGATGGGGACAATCTTTGAGTAGAAACTTGAATCTCTCTCATGCATAAAAAAGATTCTCATCTGGATTTTGTTTGAAACTTGGGATCTCACTCCTCAATCTTGCAGTTTTTCCATAAGGAAAGAATCGGATGAGGAATTTTTTTGCCAAGTAGTCCCAAGTTGTGATGGAGTTTGAAGTTTTTTCCTTCAATGATTTCTTTGCTTCCCCTAATAGTGAAAAGGGGAAGAGAGTTAGTCTCACATAATCTATAGAGACTCTAGTGAGAATAAAAGTGTCACTGATCTCCAAGAAGTTTTGTATATGAACCTGTGGAACTGCCCACTGCTGTGCAATAATTGCACCATATTCTGCCTCAACTTAAATATGCCACCAGGCTCCGGTCTGCGGATGCTAGACATAACATTAGTTGTGAGTGGGATTTCCATTTTATGCATTATCCAGTGGGTTGGTTGTTCCCCAGTCATGACTGCAGAAATGACTTCACATCATTGAACTTGTGGGATGGGATAGAGAAATGTTGCTTCTCTTCTTAATTGATGTAAGCGTCGCTCCGATTCAGAATATGGTTCAACCAAATCCCTTTCCTTTGCTAGCATACCAAAGATTCAAAACTGTACCTGTAAGTTAGTAGCTAAAACTAAGTATTCAACACTTATCAAACAAAATAGCAAAACAAAAAATTAGAAAGTTGCTCATTTTTAAGTCCCCAACAACAATGCAAAAAACTTATTACATCCTACCACACACGTAAGTATACGCGGTCTTATGAGTAAGAAAATGAACCTTTCGTGCTGAATATCGATTCCAAGGGACTTGGTGATTAGCAAACTATCCAATTGTAGCATTACTAATAAGATTAAATAAGTACAATTTTTAACCAAATAAGAGTTGAGTTTTGTAATTATAACTAAGTAACAAAAATTAACACCATATGAAGTGTGGATTGTAAACAATATGTGGAGAGTTCCAAGATTGGGGCATTTACTTCATATTCATGTGTAACTATAACTTCTAGTCAGTATTGGTGTTTATCGTGATTCTTGATCTACGGGTTTGATATTATAACTTGGGAATGGTCATCCTATAAGTCATATATCCAAATTAATCTCAAAACTATATCATTGATCGGTGATGCGAGTTTTTAATCTTGACCCATTAAGCTATCTTTATGTTTCATTAACCAAGTGGGGTGTTTAGGTCTATCCTTATCCTAACCGTAAATCATCCTTTAACAATGAGTATCTAACAATTAAAGATATGATACACGCTCTTTACATTCCTCATTCCATACCTCCATTCCTATGGTCAATATATTTTGAGACTTATATTTATCCTAAAGTTCATGACGCTATAGAATAGTAAAACAAAAATATAAGAACAATCACACAACTTGATAAACATATAAACCAACAACTAAACCACAATTACACAATCATGTTTGTAGTATCAACCCTAGAATAGGGTATTTAGACACTCATTGTCTTACAAAGAATCATAATAATGAAATTCATAAGTTAAACTACAAGAAAACTACGCTAAAAAGGAAAGAACCCTAGTGTAGAGCCCTTGGATGACTTCTCTTCTCTCCAATTTTGTATTGTTTCAAAAGTGCCTTGTAATTGTGACTAAGTAATATTTTTATAGTGTTTTACTCCATCCATGGGCATCCCAACACGAAATATATGCATTTACCACATTGCCCCTCACTTAAAGACTTAAAAATTAACTTTGGGACATCTCGGGAGAGGCTTTGCGCTGCAAGGCCTAAATCCATCCTTTGGGGGTGAGACAACCACCCAAAGCAAGGTTGAGGTGGTTTCCCCTGTCCTTAGGGGGTGCGGCACACAACTTTGGGGGGTATGGCACAAGGCACCTCCAAATAGGTGGGAATTCACTCTTTTTTCGCTCCTAACTTCTCGTACATTTGATCCTTGTTTTCCTACTTCTCATGACTTATTTGTAGGCTTCAGTTAGCTTACAAAATACCTCCAATGGTCTCATGAAACATCATATAATAATCAGTAGTTCATACAATACAATAGAGCTAATCAAAGTACATTAGAACCAAGCATAACTCAAGCTAGCACAACTAGTTTTCTCATCTAAACTCTATTTGATCATTTTGACTCTTAACTTGTTTCAAATGCACATTAAACACTCTACACATGTAATTTAACACATAATACATAGTACACCCTTCATAATCATTAATCACATCAAGAAGTTCTCAAAACTAAGCTAAACTCACGTAGATAATGCCACTTCGATGTATAAATATGCTTAAGATCATCTATCAAAAGCTTTGGCCAGAGAAAGGGAGTTGACTTTGATGAATTTTTCTCCCCTATCATAAAAATATCTTCTATTGGTATGGTGCTTGTCTTAGCTACAACTCTATATTTAGAGGTTGAGCATATGGATGTCAAGATTGTTTTTCTTCATGGTGATTTAGATGAAGAGATTTGCATGGAGCAGCCTAAAGGTTTTGTTGTCAAAGGAAAAAAATTATGTCTACAAATCGAGAAAGAACTTGTATGACTTGAAACAAGATCCAAAACAATGGTACATGAAGTTTGAATTTGTCATTGAAAAACAGGGATATAAGAAAACTTCTTCAGATTGTTGTTTATTCTTTCAAAAGTTCTTTATTGATGATTTCATTATTTTACTACTTTATGTGGATGATCTGCTGATTGTAGGCAGAAATAAATCTAGAATTGCACTCCTTAAGAAAGAGTTGAGAAAATTTTTTGTGATAAAGGACTTGGGCCAACAAGGTAAATTTTAGGCATCAAAATACACGTAGATAGAGATAAGAAGAAGTTATCCTTATACCAGAAGCAGCATATTGAAAAGGTACTAAAGAGCTTCAATATGACAGAAGCAAAAGTGGTTAGTGTTCCTCTTGATAAACACTTTAAATTGAGTACGATTAGAGTCTCTCTATGACAAGGAGAAGAAACAGATGCCTTGTATTTCCTACTCCTCTGCAGTTGGCAGTTTGATGTATGCTATGGTTTGCACTAGACTAGATATTGCGCATTCCATTAGTACCGTTAGCAGATTTCTTTCTAATCCTAGGAAGGAACACTAGGATGCAGTAAAATGGATACTAAGATATTTAAAAAGTACTGCATATATGGAGTTGTGCTTTGGTAGTGGCAAGCCTAAACTTGTTTGCTACACAAACTCTAATTTGAGAGGTAATCTTGACAATTCAAGATCCACTTTCAGTTATTTGATCACTTTTGTAGGGGGAGTTATTTCTTGGAAATCTAGACTACATAAGTGCATAGCTCTATCTACCACAAAAGTGAAATATATTGCTATCACTGAAGTTGCCAACAAATTGCTTTGGATGAAGAAATTTATGAAAGATTTTGATTTTGAGCAGTCAAAGTTTGTCTTATTTTGTGATAATCAGAGTGCTATTTATCTCACCAAGCACTCTGTCTTTCATTATAAGTCCAAACATATTAGTAAAAGTATCACTGGGTTAGAATGACCATGGAAGAAAAATTATTTGGGTTTGAGAAGATACACGCCGATGATATCCTTCAAATATGATAACAAAGGTGATGGTTGTAGAGAAGTATGAGTATTGTAGAAATTTGACAAACATGAAGTCCGTCCTTAGTTCTCTTCCTGAAGATCCATTTGGCCCCTTGGCTGGAGGGGGAGTTTGTTGGATCGTGGCCCATGTTCTAGCCAAAACGCCCATGGACTAGTCTTATTCTCTTTTGGTTTCCACTCCTACTTGGAAAATGATTCAGATTTCTATTTCTATTTCTATTTGGAGTTAGTTTGGCTTTTGGAAAAAAACACCACCCATCATCTATAAATAGGACTATTTGAGAGAGAATTATTCATGCTCAGAGACATTAGCACATAAGAGAGGGTTTTTTTAGAGAGCTTTCACCTAAGAGAAGAGAAAAAGAGAGTTCTTTTGTTGCAATTTTTGCTCTCCGACCAATCACCTCTACATCGCGTTTTCTAGCTCGTTCACCGTTGGATTGGGATGGAATTTTGACAGAGTGATCCTAACATTGCTGGAGATCGAATTGGGAGATCCGCAACATTTGGTTTTGAGTCCCGAACAACAACACTATTTTTGGTGATTTCTCTTGATTAATTTTTGTTAGTGTAGCTATTATTTCTCCGGGTTTGACACTTGTTGTGCAGCCATTTGAGAAAATATTTCTAACCCTCTTATAGTGGATTTGTTTGAATATCAATCATCTCGTGGTTGTTACCTTCTATTTGAAGTTTTTTTCCACGTTATATTTGATGTTCTTTACTTATTTTTTGTTTTCGTATTTACCTCCTTCCGTCATAACAACACCTGCTGTTGCTCCTTCCATTCCAGCTACAACAGTAGCTCCTCCAGCAGATTTACTAACCGAACCTGAACCAGATACGGCCCCTGCTGCGTCAGTAGCTCCTCCTACCGCCATAACAAACAGTGGGGCAGCCCCCATCACTGGTGCAGCGCCAGTAGCTACACCAGGTGGAGTTGCGGCATGATAACGCTCAAACTACAGCTCTCGTAAGAGTGTAAGCGGTCGTTGTCAAATATAGAACCCAACCTGGGTTGGGTATCGATCCCACAGGGAATAGCTTGGTCAACAAGTAAGCAACGATTACTAGACTTTTAGTGCAAGTCTCGTAAGAAGGGGGGTTTGTAATGTGTAACCAAATTATTAAAGCAAAAACTGAAAATAGCAAAGTAAAAAGAAAGAATGTTTAGTAGGTTGTGAAACAATGAGAATTGAGGAGTTGGGGTTATGTCCACCTTCTGAGTTATACGTCTCTATTGACTATGAGTGTGTTGAATTCAGACATGCATGTGCTTATAGAGAATTGTATTCGATGGTAAATCCAGGCGTCTTTCGACCTATTCGAGGATTATTTCACTTTAACTCTTTCGAGCTTAAAGCGTGTCTAACGGTACGAATTATCCAAGAGGTTAATCCAGTTACGGCACTAACTTTTTAATAGGGGATGGGACCCTACTACCTTGACATTATCTCTTTTCCAGACAGATAACCTTTCTTTCGAACAAGTTAAATGTTATACTGGCGTATTCTTGCGTTTGCAACCACAAAGAATTTAGATTAAGATGAAGAGAATAATGATATAAGCAACATACGTGTCACGAACTCACAAACTCACAGCAATAGATAGTATCTCATTCGGCTTCCATAACCCCAACAGAGAAGTTTAGTTACCCATGAGTGCGAAGGAAATCACAATTGACATTGTTGTTATACCACAATAAAGATTTCACGTTTGTAATGGTGTGGTAGGCGTTAGGCGTGAATCCCTTAGCAAAGTAACGTTTCTCTTGTTGTGGAATTTAAGAATAGATGAATAGAAGAAGAAAAATAGAATTAATGGAAGAATGATTGTTTAGAACTAGAATGTCTTAGAAGTAGAATAGAATAGAATTGAATGTAAGAAGATGTGCTAAAATCTCTAGCAAGATAGGGTATACCCATATCCTATTCCTACTAAGCTAATGAAATGCTTAACCAAATCCTACTAAGCTAATGAAATACTTAACCCAATTGTACTAGGTTAATGTATCATTATCCCAATCCTAACAAGCTAATGTAATACTTAACCCAATTGTACTAGGTTAATGTATCATTATCCTAATCCTAATAAGTTACTGCTAGTCCCCAAAGTCTTCAGAAATGTTGTTTTAGCCCGGGACAGAATTTCCATACGCCATCTTTAGTCCTTGGCGTCCAAGATTGGCTTTTCTCCTTTCGTGAAGCTTTCTTTGGCGTCAAGTTATCCATGAAATGCTGAATTCTGCATCATTTATACCTGAAACTTTGTTAATCATGTTCGTTAGCTCACTTACAGGAAAATGGACTAAAAGTGCATGAAATATATAATTTGTTCTCAAAACTAGGCTAAAATATGGGCAAAATATAGTGCTATAGGCGTGTAAATTCGCCTATCATCACGGCAGCAGCTACCTCTGGTGCAACAGAGGCAAATCCTGTCCTAGACCACCCCATGTTCTCCTCCTTCATGCGTGACATTCTTGGTGGTTCGCGCCCAAGAGTGGTCACCGGGATTATAGCCAATTCCGATGCCAACAATTTGCCCTTCTCCAAGCCCAATAATCAAATCTTCCCAATAAATGTCGGAGTCCCTGTGAACACTATTAACAACGTTGTCAACAACAATAATTATCCATATCTTGTAGGCCTTAATGGTTAAGAAGAAGCTAACACAGTCCTCCAAAACAGTAGCAATAACAACATAGTAAATGGTGGGAACAGCCAACCTTTTGTAACAGCAGGCAGCTTCCTTCTGGCCTATCACTTCAACAGCTCATGTTTGGCTCCATTACTGTAGTTGACAATGAAATAAGCGAGGGGCACGAATTGGGATCAGCCATTCTTGGCAGGGCACAAGGATTTTTACTTGACAAGCTCTTCTGATGGCACCAGCCATACTTTAGCCTTGACAGCACTTTTTCATGGAGAACATGATCATGAAGTTGACCATTCCATTAGTTTCTTCGAAATTCGCAGAACAGCCACACCAATTTCTCACATTGCCATCACTGGAGGGACTGGCAAGTATGAGAATGCTAAAGGATATGCCACCATTGAGACACTTCCTCATGTGGATCAACATATGACTGATGGTGTAGAAACAATTACCCATTTCACTGTCTACCTCACGCCTTAGCATTCCTTCTAGATAAGGTATTTATTCACCATGTTGAGTTTTCTGTATTTTTGAATCTTCACTTTACATATATTGAAGCATGTATTATGGTAAATTGCATCGTTGAGATTATGATTTATGTTAAAAGCTCTTTTTTTTTTTTTTTTAATAACCGTGGTGTCCAGGCCAGCTTGCGCTCACCTCAATTTATATTCAAAGCTCTTTAACTTGGTAAAAATGAATGAATCTAATTTGGATTTTCGTAAAACCTTCGTTATCAAGACATCAGTTATGCCTAGAAATTTATTCATACTGTACAACAGCCGAAGAAAAGTAGTCCCAATGCAACAACAACAATATGCCCAATGAATCCAACAATTGGGGTCTGGCAATCTTTGCACAGCCACATTGATAAATGTTAATAATGAAAGCCGAATCCCTTACTTTCAAAAATAAACAATAAAGAATAGAAAGTGCATCCGCGGATTGGAGAGAATCTTTCACCAAATGTGAAAAACTACTTCCAAAATGGAAAGAACAAAAATTGAATATTAACATTCAACAACCAATTTTGTTCATAAGCCCTTTAAGTGTTGCTTTTATAGATAAATACAAGAAACTCGAGACAATAAAAAACGAAGAAATGCAAATCTATACAGTTTCAGTTTTTGCTCCTTTTAGCTTCCAACTTTGTGGCTTCTTTAAGAGCTTCTTGGGCATCATTCTCGATCCCAAGGATAAAGAGGCCGGCAGCTTGTAGGTAAAAGGAAGTTGGCCATTCGGGGAAAACCACCTGAGCTTGCATTGCATCGCCTAGAGCCTCTTGTGGCATATCGCTCATCAGATAGCATAAGCAACGCCTGGCATGTACGGTTGGTGATACCATGGTCCCTCCATCAACGAACTATATTAAACAGAATAGCATGTAAGCATTCCTTGTTTTACGACTCATAAAAGAAGCCGTCTTTTAGCCATTAAGATAACAAACATATTTTAGATCGTCAAACCTGTGTATAGCAGTCAATAGCAGTAATGAAATCCTTGGCTCGGAAAGCAGCATCCCCATGCTTCTTAGAATTCAAGGTTTCCTGCATCTGATTTGTCCACATTTGGAACGAAAGCTGCAACGAAATCACAAAATAACAAAATCAAGATCAAGTCGTACCAATAAAAGTGAGACATGATTTATTTGTAGGGCTACTGAGATATGGAGATGGAAACACATGAACAAACAAACAGTACAAAATTACCACAAAGCATTCAGATATCTTATATTGGCTTTATAGTCCTTTTATTTCACAATCAACAGACAAAGGATCTAAAACTTTACTATAATATCTGAAAGGATAACACATGGTCTTAATAATGACACGCGGTAGGCCCGGTTACTATTTGATGGAAAAAGAAACCGAATGAGTAGAATTAAAAGGCAAAACATAGTGGACTCTTTTTTGGTAATAATTAGAGGAAGAAGCATGATATTAAAGTTGGATCATTAGCCTCTTACTTACCTCCCTCAATGAGGCATTATTCTCTTAGATCTTCTTTTGGGCAGGAGGAGGGGGAAAGGAGAAGGTAAAATTTCTGTATCTAAAATTAACCTTTTAAAAGTGGTCTCTTCTCAAGATTACCATGATAAGAAACTATGTAACAATATAGAAACAAAGATGATCGATACTACTAATGAATAGTGAAATTGTGTAAAGAAAAGGAATACCTCATTGGCGATTCCTTCATCATCCTTGTACCCAGTCTTTTCCAATATTTCATGAAGGGCAGTAAGATCCTTTCTCAAACATGCTTCACCCATTGGTGTCAATAATAATGGTTGCGGTGGCGTTGAAGTTCCATGTGGAATGCCCAACAAAACATGTGACGGTACCTGGATTATATCAATGGCAAACATGGGCTCCAAGCATTATATAAAACAAAATTAAGGAGGAATATGTGGCGATTGAGATACAGTATGTTTCCTTCTTATAAGACAAATAGTTCCACCAAGATTTGCGCTTCATTGTTGACTAAATAGAAAATACGAGACGGAAAAAGACATGGGAGATATATCTACGCTATAGTAACAAAATCAACCTTAGTAAAGTATGATCCTCGACAACCAAATAACAAAATGCACAAAGGAGGTATTCATCTGTAAGGTATTAATGCATTTTTGATCTCATAAATGAAAGACGGCAGGTAGCAGTACTTTAAATGATTCCATGATCTGTAAGCAAGTCATACCTCTGTTTCTTTCTGAAGAGACATAAGTGAAGTGACGAGACATTTTGCATTTGGCCTCTCACGTGCCTCGTACTGTAAACAACGTGTGGCTAGCCGAACAAGTTCAGTTCCATCATCATTAGAAAAATGGCCCTCCAAACAAGAATCCATAAGCATCAAAAAGTTCTTCCCCCGAATTAGATCAAGTGCCTACAACAAGATAAAAGAAACAGCGGTTCTTCAAGTTTAGGAACTCAAACAATAGAGTTGATAAACAAAGTTCAATTTGTACATGTTTCCATATGGTGCACATCCTTAGGTCCAAGAATCTTTCGCAACTTACATGGCTAGGAGGAATATGTTTTCCACTCAAAAGATCTAGCAACATTGTTCCAAAGCTGTAAACTACACTTTCAGGGGTCACTCTTCCTGCCAACCATAAGCTCGTTTCAACTTTCACTTCAACAGAATTGACGAAAAGACCTTAGTGCAATACTAAAAGAAATGCCTGAACTAATTTGTAAATTATTTAAGCAGATCTTTCTTGACACTAAAGCTTTGTGGTAAACAACAAAAAGCCTTCTCAAGTCCCCGATGCGGAACACCCAACACTTGGATTGAGAAAAAAATAGCTTAAAGAAATCATATTTGACCTGTTTTCAAGTACTCCGGGGGAGTGAAAGCCAAGTTTGTACTATAACTCTTCCCATCTCTACTGTTCTTCATCAGGCCAAAGCACGAGAGTCTAGGATTACCATCCTGTGAAAACACTAACCAATATAAGAGCACTACACCAACAGCAACCTAGAGGTAACATAAATTGTGCTAGAATCAATATTTACCTGATCAAATAAGATTCTGTAAGCATTAAGATCGTGATATAATGCCCGACCTTTGCTACTGCAGTAATCCAAAGCTTGCGCTAGGTAAAAAGCGACCCTCAACCTCATCGCCCATTTCATATGTTGATTCTCCCCTATTCCATTTCAAAGAATATCAAATATCAGCATCGACCTCAGACTCATAAATTACTTCCATTGGACTGGTAAAAGACATAATACAATTGAGCATCTACTAAAACACAACATAACAGTCAATCTACCTTCAATAACTAGATAAATTATGCCTATCACCTATTTAATGTAGATCACAATAATTCCAATCAGTTACAACATAAAGTTCCTATAATCTCCATTTCTGAGTTACAAATTCTGACAATTGAAGGGACTCACAGTGAAACAAATGCTTTGCAAGGGTCTCATTAGGCATGAATTCAGCCACCAGCAATTTTTCCTCTCCTTCACAGCAGCATCCTATTAGATTCGCCAATCGCTCGCTCCTCAGATTCCCCACTGCCCTAGCCTCATCCTTAACAACACATCAACATTGCCAAAAGTATAAAAAGATCAAGTGATACACAAGAAGGGCAGCCCGGTTGCAGTAAAGCTCCCGATATGCACGGGATCGACGAAGGCCGGACCACAAGGATCTATTCTAAACAGCCTTACCCTGCATTTCTGCAAGAGACTATTTCCACCGCTTGAACCCCTGACCTCCTCGTCACATGGAAACAACTTTACCCGTCAAGATTACACTTCGATTAATACACAAGAAAAGGTCACAAATTGGCTAGTTTAATCAAAACTAACCAAGAATTGGCGAGAATCAGGCCAAGCAGACCTATTAAAACGTTTAACAGCAACCCAACGACCATTCTCAAGCACTCCTTTGTAAACTACATTTGGAGCTTTCTCTCCATGCTCTGACACAATATTCTCACTAGAAAATCCATTGGTAGCCATCTTCAACTCATCAAGACTGAACTCAGTAAAAGCTGGAAAAGCATTTTTCTCATTTTTACCTCCATTCTCTACAAGCACAAAAACAAACTAAAATCTCATCAACACATTCAAAACATCACACAAAATACACAGAGTGATGGAAATATGACAAGCAAATAAATACTCCTCCGTTCACTTTTACTTATCACATTTCGCTTTATGAAAGTCAAGTTGACTAAACTCCATGTAGATGTTCGGTAACTATAAGAAAAATATTATAAGTTGCAATTCTTCTCGTATTAATACAATGAGAAAATATATCTTAAAATGTCTATCGAAGTTCATGAGATTTGACTCTCGAAACATGAAAGTAAAAATGAACAGATGGAGTAAAAAATAAAAAAATACCCAGATCAGATGAATCAAGAAGAGATGGCTTGAGATGAGAATGCCACCAACAGAAAGAGAATTTTGAGCAACGAGCACCCATTATGACAGCAAAAAAGATAACAGCAAAAACAACAAGACTTCTTGAAATTGTGAGGAATCTGTAAGGTTACTGTTTTTTTCAAGAAACACAAACAGAGACCAAATATATAGTGATAAAAAAAAGGGATGTTTTTTAAGGTTTAGCTGTTGTCTTTTGGTGAGCAAGAATTGGAAACATGACAGAACAGAAGAAGAAGAAAAAGGAGGAGGACGAGGAGGGACTTTTATAGCTACTATAAGTATTTTTTTGGTTCTATGAGGGAACAAACAGTGACCCCAATTGTTGTGGGAATCCAAAGAAAAGGATTTGTTTTGCAGAAATTTTGCAGGACACTTTTGGTGATTCTGTTCTGGAGTATGTATACTGGAGTATATAAGGTATTGTTTGGTGGGCGGGCTAAGTTATCTTAGACTAATTAATTCTATTTCAGAAATTTAATTAAATAATTTTAAGCTTGATAGAACAAGACGAGTCTCTTATGATTGAATTGGAAATAAAATTTAGATGAGGCTTGATTGACGTGAATAAATATATATTATCAAGCAAATATAGCAGAAATTTTATTTCTGTTCTTATAAATGTATTTACATTATAGTGAATGTCTATCGAAATCTAATATGTTCTAGTTGATATCTATCAGGATTTGAAGTACCTGTCTTTTAGTCAGAAATTAGGAGTATTTTCCTCTATAAATAAAAGAGTTTTGCTCACTGTATTCTCAATCCGATGACCCTCAAGAATCCATCAAAAGAAGATATAAGAATCACTCTCTCTATTCTCTCTACTCTTTTTCTTGTTTTTTTATTATTTTATAACACGTTATCAGCATGAGACTTTGTTAAACAAGATGAGATTATAAATCTATAGGTAATTTCAAGGTTAGTAATTTCTTATGTTATCTGTCTTTTGCTACTAATAATATAATTATTGTTGGATTTGAGGAAAAATATTAGTTTGTAACCATTTATGTTTTAAATTTATTCCTCAAGAACAATAGTATCAAAAGGGATGATAATATGTTGGGTTCAAGTCCCAATGATTTATGCCTAAGACGCCTTTATATGGGTAAGACGTTGAGTTTGAATCTCAATGCACCATATTGATGATATTATGATGGCTAAGACAAAATGATGAGTATTTAGTGAAACATGTCCCATTAAATATGCTTCATTCCTTGAATTGAATGTGGTAGCAATAAATCATATGTATGCCTCAATTTACATTTGTAGTAGCTATCAGAATTTGATACACTTAAGGCATGATTATATTCCATTCTGGGGAATGAGAAGCTTATTAATGCAAACGTATATTTGATTGTGATGGTATCAGAACTCAACTCCGAAAGAGGCTGAATAATTGAGAAAAGTTATTTTGATATCTACTTCTGAAGTAGTAAATCTAAAATTTATTCATATAATAGTAAATCTGAAATTTATTAAAGTAAAAGGTACATCTCTTGATAAACTTGGAATTTGCTAGAATAAAAGTTCATAAATTGATATGAACGATTGCGACATCTCAAAGATGTGCATACTGAATATGTAACATATATTGAAGAATTACAAAATCCTTCATTACTTGTAATGTTGCTTGTTCTCATAATAAGTTGGTTAAACCAACTAATATTGGGATTAGATCTCTTAAAATCTGAAAAGTATAAAAGGTGAATATGGGCCCGTTCACCAGTCATGTGATCTGTTAAGATGCATCAATATAAAATGATCGCATGTGCGTTTATTGTCAACCTGCAGTTTGACATTCATAAAGTTGTTTGCTCAATAAAATTGAGTTAAAAACATAACTTTCAGATTGTGTAATTAAGACAATTCATCTTGATGATCATGATTTAGCATCGAATGCCTTCAATAAATTGTTAAACCATTGAGAACAAAAGTTTCATGTGTTGGTTTGAAATATTATATACAAAAGTACTTGTATGCTTCAAACCAATAAATTATGATTAATTTTCCCTCAAAGTTAGTTCTAAGTCAGGAATCACACGTTGTCCATCTAATAGTTAATGTGCGGTATACGATTAATGAATATACCATGATGCACAAAGATGTTCCTCAAAGAAAAAGGAGGATGTATGTTAGTTTTCCTAACATAAGAGGGAGATTACAAGCAGCTAAAAAAATATGTTAGGAATTATCATCAGATCCTCATTCAAAAGATAATTCAATTCAAATGCCGAAAGTATCTCATATTTAAGCTGCAAGTGCTCCTATTTTGTGTCCCTAAAGGACAAAATTTATGCATGCGTGAAGTGATTGTTCTAAATAAAATAATCCTTGAAAAGGATATGGAGCAAATAATCATATTAAGAAGGCAATGTGCTCTTAGAACCTACGACATAACACTTAATGAAATTATGAGAGGTTCAGGTACCTGAAAATAATGAAGTGATGAGATCTCAAAATGTTATGTCACATTTTGAACTGATACAAAATGATATATCGTTGATGATATCTTTGATACAATATTGACGCAATATTGTGAGAGATTACGAGGATCTAAATTCTACGTTTATTTAAGCATGCTGACGTAGAAATATTTATCAAGTGACCTGAAAGGATGCATTTTGGTAAGCGTAAAACTTATTTGATTTGCAGTCCAGACACTTAAAGATATCACATATGAAATGTTGAATATTGTCACATGACAAAATTTAAATGAACACTTTCTAAGGATTCAAAATGTTTAAAGCATATAAAAGTTTCTAGGAAACTTATTTAGAATCCTTATATTGTATAAGCTTATAGCTTGAAAATTGTTGGAACTCTTGGAGAGTTTTCAAAGCAATAGATTATTTGCTGACATGAGAAATATACTGAATTGAATTGGTTATGAAGTGCCTATCTTAGTACAATTGATGTACTAATGTATTTTGCAAATACTATAAGGCCTGATATAGTCTTTTCGGTTAATTTGTTAGCAAGATTGCAGTCCCGATCTTATTGATCATGCTGATGTTGGGTACTTATTTAACCCATATAAATCTCGATCTTAAACGTGTAATGTGTTTACATGTGGGATACTGTCATATCTTGGAGATATGCAAGGCAATCTATCTAGCCACTTCATCGAACCATGTTGAGATTATAGTTATTCATGAAGCTAGCTGAGAATGTGTATGGTTGAGGTTCATGATACATCTCTTGGGAGAAAAATGTGGTTTGAAATGTGACAATGTACCCACAGTTTTATACATAGATAATGCAACATGCATAACACATCTTAATGGGGGATTCATAAAAAGAAATAGAACGAAGCATACTTCATCAAAGTTTTTCTACATACACGAGCTACAAAAGAATGGATTCGTTCAAGTGACAATGTGATTGATTTATTCATCAAGTCTCCTCCAACTGCAACTTTCAAGAAGATGGTGCACAAGATCGGGATGCAAAAGTTAATTGATGTTCTCATCAAGGGGAGCAAATACATGTTGTACTCTTTTTCTCTTTCAAGGTTTTGTCCCACTGAATTTTCCTTGTAAGATTTTAATTAGGCAGCCTATATGCGTATTGTTAGAGACGTGTACTCTTTTTCCTTCACTAGATTTTTTTTCCCACTGAGTTTTTTCTAGTAAGGTTTTAACGAGGCACATTATCTATCTAACATTCAAGGGGGGTGTTATAAATATATTTACATTATAGTGAATGTCCATCAAGATCTAATAAGATCTAGTTGATATTTATCAGGATTTGAAGTATCTATCTTTTAATCAGAAATTAAGAGTATTTTTTCCTATAAATAAATGAGTTTTGTTCATTGTATTCTCAATCTGATGACCCCTCAAGAATACATCAAGAGAAAAAATAAGAATCACTCTCTCTATTCTATCTACTTTTTTTCTTGTTCTTTATTATTTTATAACAATTTCAAAACTAATCATGCAATATTCGATTTTATCCGGCATACTAAACAACCAGTAAGTATTACAAGAAGTATGGGGTTTATGAATGAAAAAGAATTATACATAGCATAATATAAAATAAGATAAGATATGTTACACACAAATTGAATAAAATATATCATAAAATATATCAAATAAGATATTACTCTCTTAAATCCATATTAAGTGAATTATTGAAACTTTTTCATAGTTTAGGATAAGTGATTTTCTCAAAGTTCAAGAGAATTGTTGAGACTTTTTTTTTTTCATATCAACCTTCCTTTTAATGAGGTTCTAACTACTTTATATTTTCTAAGTGAATAATTTGGGAAAAATCAAAAGAGTAATAATAGAAAGTAATCCTTAATTTATATCTTTAATTTTCTTAAAGGATGTATCGCACTCCAATAATTTAATTAATATGGCGTAACTGGAGTAATAATACATCAAATTAATATTCTCTCCATTTTAAAATGGTTTATCTTCTTTCTAAAAATATTTATATCAATTAGTTGTTTCTTTATGTAATCAATAAGATTTTATTATTTTCTTTCAATATTATTCTTATCATTAAATGACTAAATAAAGTGTAAATACTCAAATATATTTTTAAAACATAACTAACAAGATAAATTTAATTAAAATAAACTTCAAATAATTTATTTTTTAAAAGAAATATCAAATCGACAAGGATCAACTATTTTAAAACAGAAGTACATACATTTTAAATTCTAATTTAATCTTACCAAACGACCCCCTAATATGTAAGCATTATCGGAATGTATGGGGTTTATGTATGAAAAAAGATGGCTTATAGAGAAGGCAAACAGCCAACACACACTCTGTTGCCTTCTTTTTCTCTTTCATGTGTTTCTCTTTAGAGAGAAAGCCATGTGGTGTTGCTGCAAAAGAGAATGGACTTTTTTCTTACATAAATACGGAAAAGGAGCACAAATATTTTGAACTATCTGAAATGAATAAAAAATACTACTCGTTAGTTTTTTAGTTTAAAAATACTCCTTCTTCTAATGGAATTTCATCAAGCATGCCACCTAGGTAAAAAAGTCACATCGCTATGCCACGTGATCATCTACATGTAAAATTTTATTTTTCAGAAAATGATCAAAAATACTCCTGAACTATCTAAAACGGATAAAAAATATCCCTCATAAGTTTTTTAGCTAAAAAATACCCCTCCTCTTACAGAAATCCCACCAAGCATGCCACTTAGATAAAAAAATCACGTGGCTATGTCACGTCACAATCCACATGTAAAATTTTATTTTTTAATTATATGACATTCCTTTCTTCTTGATGAAGAAATTAAATAAAAAAAATTATATTCAGTGATGTTGATTTATTTTTTCTGGACTCAATAAATGTTGATAGTTTTTCTAGTTTTATGTTTAATCATCAAGTATTCTTAGAATATTTGAAAATTCCACTTTCAGAAAAGTAAATAACATTTTATATATTTTAATCATTAGAAAAATATGGATATAATTTTCTTTAATAATCTAAGTGAAAAGTTTATCATATAATGAAAAAAATTGAATAATTTGTACTCCTTAAACAAAATTTATTTAGTACCTTCCCAATGTCGAGAAATTTCAAAAACGTTAAACTAAATTCAGTAAAAACACTGATTTATTTCATTTTATTTAAATATTTTTAAAATTTTTTAATTTTGCTGATCATATTTTTTTTCCAGATCGATAAAACTGCTTTGCAAAAAAATAAAAATAAAGAAAAAAGAAATGTCATATAATTAAAAAATAACATTTTACATGTGGATAGTGAAGTGGCATATCCAGGTGACTTTTTTTTATCTAGGTGGCATGCTTGGTGGAATTCCGTTAAGGGGAGGGGTATTTTTGAGTCAAATATTTAACGGAGGAGTATTTTTGAGCCAAAAACTAACGAGAGGTATTTTTTATCCTTTTTTGAAAGATAAAATTTTACATGTGGATGGTGACGTGGCATAGCCACGTGACTTTTTTACCTAGGTGGCATGCTTGGTGGAATTTCATTAAGGGAAGGGGTATTGTTGAACCAAATATTTAACAGAGGGATATTTTTAACCCAAAAAACTAACGAAGAATATTTTTAATTCATTTCAAATAGTTCAGAGGTATTTTTGATCCTTTTTCGACGTAAATATAAATCTCTCTCTTTCTCTTTTGTTTTTGTAATTTTTGTGGTTTGAAGTTTGTGTGGCTTTATTGCAAGTTTTTCAATTTACCCCTCATTCCTCTTTCGTAAATCCCACTGTCTGTCTGTTTTTCTCTCACTAATCCTTCCCCTACAACTCATGGGGCCCATCAGCTGGCCCAATGGGACCCCACGACTTTCCTTTAACAGAGAAATAGAGGACTCCACTGTCCCTAAGAACAGCTCAATATTTAGGATGTTTTTAAAATTAAATATAGCTTTTAAGTATTTTTATAGAATTTCGGTAAAATAAAAATTACAACAAGTGTTTAATTTTAAGTCAAAAATCATAAAGTAAAATTTCTAACTTATAACTTTTACGTTTATAAATTAAAAGCTAAAAGTCATTTCAAACAGGTTCTTTAATCATAAATCTGAAGTTAGCACTTATAATTTGAGTTTTTGAAATTTCCTCTTTTAAAAATTTAAATTCATATTTACATATGTATTTTATTTTTTAAAAAATTAAAATTTTATGAGTGAAAATAAAATATTTTTAAAAACTGATTCTTGAAAATATTTGGAAATTAAATTTTTTAAAATAAATTAAATTTGAGTAGCTAACACAGATATTTAAATATAAAATTTTAAAATCTGATCTAAAATCTATAATAATAGCTAAGTTACTTGTCCAAAATACTTCTTCTAGAGTTGATCAATTTTATCCCTTTTTTCACCCTTAATATTAAATATTTTTGAAACTTACTTATATTGATTATATTATAGTTTAAAAATTACAAATTTGAAAAATTCAAATAAATAATTGTTGATTGATATTATGGTTGATATGAATAAGATTAATTTAGCCTTATTTTTAAATAGAGCACTTATATTAAAGAGAGATAAGGGTATATCAGCAAATAAATACATACATAAATATATAATGATGTTTGTTTGAAAGTACCTTAAGTGTGCCTAACTACCTAGCTATATCCAATTAGTCATTACTAATTTCCTACTTATGTTGACTATATAAAAAGAAAACAAATTGAGGAGAAGACAATTTAAAGTGGAAATTGGCCTAAATCAACCCTTTCTGACTATATCTCTTTTTATATTTTTGCAAAAATTATTTTAAAGATAAAAATAATTTAACTTTCAAATTTTCCACTTTAATTTCCCTTTCATTTACATAGGTCGGGGAGGATGGCCCAACTACGCGGCAAAACAAGGGTAAGGAGTGTTGAATAAACCAATTAAGTGAGAGGAATAACCGGTGCAGTGGCAGTCCTGCTTCACCTTTAATCAAAGATTTCAGATTTAAATTATGAATATAAAAAAATCTTGTTAGTAGCTTCATCCTCAAAATGAGCCTTACAATACATCATTCGAATTGGCCGGGGCTCTAATGTCGATATCGAATATCACGTGGGAACCAAAAAAAAAAAAGTGTGGGGAATAAATGTCCTTGTCAAAGGGCAAAGTCAAAACAAAAAATGGTTTGACACATAAATCATCCTACTCATTAAGTTTAGGTGAAGTTTCATTAATTAAGACATTAATTTACTGTTAATTTGTTTTTAGCCTTGTCAGGTCATTTTCACTTTATTCAATTTAGACCTAGTGCTAGTGCTAGTACTAGTAATAGATTTTGATTAAATAGGAGGACTTCATCATCTTCTTTTGGAATTAATAATTTCTACAAGTAGAAACTTAAAGAATAAGAAAGATTTAATTAAAGAATAAACAATCATATTAAGCTGCATTTTAAGATTTAAGTAAGTAATTGAATAGCACATGTAAGATTTGACACCCGACGAAATTTATGAACTATGTAACACGATAAATAGACCGATGATAGTACTCCCTCCGTTTCGGAATAAGTGAATTGTTGGGGTATTTATTAGTGTTTCAAAATAAGTGAATCATTGAATTTTTTTTCAAATTTACCCTTATGATTTGACAACCAATTAACTTTTAAAAAGATATTACAAGGTCAATTTTTTATTTATTTTTTGGTAAAAATGAAAAGTTGTGTTAAATTTATGTCTTTAATGTTTTTTTCTTAATCTGAGTGACAAAATCCAATAATTCATTTATTATGAAATGGAGGGAGTATTAACTTTAGCTGCACAATTAAAAAATATTAGGTGATTCTTCTCATTTGTCCTATTCTTGATGAACAGAGTTATCTGATATCTGCTGATGATGAAAAATAGCAAATATTTCGCGAATTTAGTTGAGATGCGAGAAAGTTGATTCGAACACAACTGTTATTAAAAAAAAATAGTATCAAATTTAGCATATTGATAAAATTTGTGAACAGTTTGATATATGGGATGAAAATAGTATCGAGTTGCGGTTGATAATTAAGTTGACGAAAGACCACCAACCATTGCCACTTTTATAGAGGGTCCAAAATAAAGAGAGCTATATGACGTGAGTTCAACTGCGCCAGGTTAGATTCATTCCTATGAATCTATCTTGGGGCTGTGGTGTTAAAAAACTAAAAAAAAAAAAAAAAAAAAAAAAAAAAAAAAGATTGAAAAACGTTTTAAAGAAAAATTCAAAAATATTTTGTTGATTTTGAGTCCTTCTTGAGTTCTAATACTAGATTTGCTTTCTCTAATATTTAATCGGTCTAGATCTTGAGTTTCGAATTGTTTTGAGCCTTTTACTATTATTGAGTTGAAGATTTTAAAGTAGGTTTTCAGATCTAAAGCTTTTGTGTGGAAATCAAGGGTCAAAAGCGATCGAGATTTGTTCTCCACCTTATTTGGAGTATGAATCTTGAATTTGGTTTGATTCTGAGTTAATTTGAGGATTTCACCATTTTTGAAATCAGAACTTGAAGAATGAGAAGTTAGTTCTTAGATCCAAGCTAAATTGGACGTTGATTTATATTGGGTTTGTTCTCCTAATCATTTGGAGCTTGAATATGAAATTTGAGCAAAATAGATGAAAAAATTTATTAGAGTTTAATTTGGTGTTTGTCTTGTTCATGGTATTCTTCACAACTTGAAAAAAAAATTCAAATGAATTTTAATATCTGAACATTTTGGCTTGGAATTGAGAACTAAAAATATTGGGGTTTGCTTCCCATATCAAGAGGAGCCTAGATTTAAAATATTATGCAATTTCGAGCTAAATTAAGAGTAGAGTTGTCAATACGGGTCAACCTAACCCACTCGGACTAGCCACACCGGCTTTGAAGTTTGACGGACCAGGTCGGGCTGGTCCATCAACATGACAGGCCAGAAAATAGTAAGTTCAACCCATCACACTGCGGACTGCGGGCCTCCACGGACCAACCCATTTTTTAAAATATATTATTTTATAATCTTAACTTAAATTTTAAAATGTTAGTTACATAAATATTTACAATATAATATTAAATAAGTTACTACTTGTTAATCAAGTCTCAAATTTACAAAAAAATCATAATAATTTATGAAATTGAATAACTTTTGACATCAAGTTCAAATCGAATTGAGATGTCGAAAAACAAACAAAACAGTTAATGAGTAATAATATAACTAACTAAATAACATTACTAACCTAATTTTTTTTAATTGATCATAATAAAACACAAAGAAATGTCAATATTTAGTCCATTAAAAGTGAAAATGAACTCTTAAAAAAAACTCTCATGACACTTATGGTGTTTTCAACATCGCCACGTCATCTCCATCAAACATATTTACTTCCTAAAAAAATTTTGTATTTTATTTTTTAATTATTTATATATTTTATAAACATAATTAATATTTAAATATTTATGATTGTCCAAATAAACTTGAGTTTGGAGTCCTTTTTTATTCTTAGTATTCTATTCTATATTTTAATTATTTTTTGTTTGGTCCATGAGCCAGCGCATCCCATATTGCTCAATCCCACGGACCGACAGGCTTATTCGAACCAGTCTAAAAAGTCCTACTCTTAAACGGGTTGTAGAAATTGTAGCCCAGACCTATCAAATTACCGATCGGACCGGACCAACCCAATGGGCCTGGTCCATATTGACGACTCTAATTAAGAGAGTTTAGATTTTTGGGTGTTCTTCATGCTCATGGTGCTATTCATGGCTTGAAGAAGAAGGACATATGTTTAAAAATCTAAAAATATATGTTAGGGATCAAGGCTTCAAAGTTACTTCATAGGAAAAGGAGTTTGAATTTCGAATTTCGTGTTAATCGGAGTTAAAATAAAGAATTTGTGAATCTTTTTAAGTTTATAAATATTCTTGGTGTTCTTTATGATATTCATATCTTCAAGAAGAAGAATAAAGAAAAAAGGGTTTTGATCCAAAAGAAAGAGAAAAGAAAAGTATTTAGGAAGAGTACAAAAGGAAATATTTCAAAAGGGAACAAGACAAGGAAGTACTGGGGTACAATTTCTTGGAAGGAAAAAAGGGCCAAATTTATCCCTCTACTTTAGAAAATTGGCTAAATATATCATTCGTCCACTTTGGAGTCAAATTTACCCTCGTTGTTAAGAAATTTTTCATATGTACCCTTTCTTCAATAGAAAAGCCCAAATCAACGTTAAAAGTCCAATTTTTTATATAAAATACACCCTAATCTAACTCATGTGATCCGACTTGAACCACAAAAAACACATATGTATATATATATATATATATATATATATATATATATCTTTCTCCGTTCTGTTGGTCAAATTTTTT
This sequence comes from Capsicum pubescens, assembly GCA_030864215.1. Lineage (NCBI taxonomy): Eukaryota > Viridiplantae > Streptophyta > Magnoliopsida > Solanales > Solanaceae > Capsicum > Capsicum pubescens. The sequence goes on along the minus strand of CM061548.1, from coordinate 72,807,459 downwards.
CAACGAGATTAATCCAAAGAATATTTATCAGTGCATAGTTCATGATAAATGAATTTGCATCAGTACAAACACAATAAATATATCCCTCTTTCAGTTCATGGGTCCGCATTAATCTAGAGCTCATGATAAATGACACTTAACAGTTAAATACAACAGATTAGGCCCACAAGATATTTCTCAAGATGATTGAGTTAAGAGGTATCCCTATGTGTCAATCGTGACATCTCTTAATTCTTATGTCTTTATATACAATTTCAATGTACACAAATTTTTTATCATGTCATTTGATCAGAAAACTTATCCACTAATTCTAGAATCTATATGCACATAGAATTGCATATCAAAATTTTAAAATTTGAACATAACTGAACAAGACCTGATTTTGTAATAGACTTTTTCTTTAGATCCATGCTTTTGTACTATCACATTTCATTTTACTTTTTATTTATTTGTAAACAACCTACCAACGCTGCATGTGAAAAGAAAAGTACATTTGTTTGTTGGGAAGTTCGACCAACAAAATCGAGAAAGAGGTGTATTTTTTGTAGATCAAGTGGATTAGATTATAGTATTTTTTTTTAAAATGAGTCATTTAAAGTTGATTTGAGCTTTTTTGTTAAAGAAAGGGTATATGTGAAAATTCTTAACAACGAGGATAAATTTGACCCCAAAGTATGACATCAAGGGTAAATTTAGCCCTTAAAGTATGACGAAGAGTATATTTAACCATTTTTTCAAAGTGGAGGGATGAATTTATCTCAAGATATGACAGTGAGGTTAAAATTGGCCCCAAAGTAGGATGAAAGATATATTTAGCCAATTTTTTAAAATAGAGGGATAAATTTGACCCTTTTTCCTTCTTAAAAACTTCTTCAAGTGTCGTTTTAAAATAATTTTCAGCTTTTTTTTTTAATGTTTTATTTCTCCATATTTTTGCAGCATTTTCTTATGGATTCAACCCAATTTCTTTGTAAAAATATTATTTATAGTTTAAATCTTAGTAAATTGATTTCTTTTTAATTAATTCTATGCTCTTTAGGTTCATAACTTGATTTTTTAATTAGTAGATCACCATACTAAATATTATCAAGTTTTTTTAGTCCAATTATTTTTGTTATGCTTTCCTTTGAGTGTTTTTATCATTTTATTTCATTGTTAATTTTCTTGATTCAAGTCTTTTAGTATTATCTGAGTCGTTTGATTTTTTTTTCAAGTGTCACAAAAATCTATTCTTCCACAAAGATAGGTTACCTTGAATTGGTTGAGCAAAGCTAGTTCTTAAGTAATTTTGAGAAGAAGACGTAGAGGTGAGTTGAGAGCTCATATAATGTAACACCCCGTAATTTCCTAGCATAATCTAAGTCCCAGTGCATGAGTATTCGTATATAAAATTTTTGAAACACTAATTATTTTTCAGTTTAGAGTTTGCCTTTGCGTAGAAAATTCAATAAGCTTTTCAACGATATAAAATTCGCCTCAATCCGATAATCGGATAAGAAGTTATGGCAATTTTAAGTTTCAATCGCTAAACACCGTTATTTTAACCCTTAGCGCATCGCATAGAAAGTTCAAATGACAATTGTCGATTTCCAGTGTGACTCCGCGATTGTGACGCATCGCGGAGCAAGCCAATTTCCCGTTTGTCAATTTTCAGTGGGCCTCCGCGATTATGGCGTGTCGCGGAGGTGGCCAAAATGGCATCCAAATCTTTACCACGATGGTGGCATGTCGCGGTGTTTGTCCGGGTCCCAGTTGTCCCTTTTCCTGTGGCTTGGCGCGATAGTGGCGCATCGCGCCAAGGCCAAAAATTGGGTTTTTCAGTTTTCAGCTTCCGTTTTTTAATTAGTCTAAGGATATTTGGGTCTTTTCCCACGGCCTTAATCCATCCAAAACACAAAATTTAACCTATTAGTGACCTAAGTACTCATCATTATTCAATGCTTCTTCAAAATTGAAGATCCCCTTTTAAAAAACAAGAACTCTAGCTCTCAAATTCAAGGCAATTTCTCAAGAACTCTCCATCAATCCTCCCAAATTCATTATCCCAGGTATGTTAGATGTTCATCCATGGAGCTGAAGTAACCTTTTTAATTATAAAGTTATGATTTTTTTAAGTTATTTGATTTTAAATCATGATTTCATCCATTATTCTCCATGAACTTTGATTTAATACTATGTTTTAATGAAGTTATTGTTGTTATTCGATTCCTCATGTTTTAGTGTTATCATTTGTTGAATTAAATCATGACTTAGTGTTTTTCATGATAATTTCATGTCAATTATGCTAATACTTTAGTAATTCTATGATTATTTTAAAATCATGAACTATAAGTGTTTGATAAAATGCCTACAAGAGCAATTGTTTAATAATAGTCTTCATGCTATGTCCCTCAATGTTTTAATGTCATGCTACTACTATTGTTTTGAGTCCTGGGGGTATTGAATACCCGAAACCGTAGCTGTTTACTTAATGTTGTCTCAGTATCTTCAGAATAACTTCAGATTATATCATGAGCATTATCAGAACAGTCAGTTAAACTCAGAATAGTCTAGTGTTTCAGTGCCATTCAGTTGGGAGTAGGATTTAGCACCGAGCGAGTGTAGGGATGACGGCTTCCCCGTTAGATAGGTAGAGTTGTTAGTAACAGTCCCTATACTCCAGAACTACATAGCCAGCGTATGATATGAGTAGTCACCCATTAGATTAGGCTTGACTATCTCGCAGGGGTCACCCGTCAGTTCAGGCTTGACACCCTTAGTCCTTTGGACATTATATCAGTATATCAGTTTAGTGGATCCACACAGCCAGCGTTAGTACCCGTGGTATGGTATTAACACCCTTCCAACTGGTGTTATAGGTTGGACCCCGGTTAGCTCAAATTAGAGAATGTCGATTAGATGATACCTCCCATAGTCTCAGATATAGTCTCAGTTACAGTTCCAGCTCAGTTATTCAGTCTTAGTGTTGTTTGACCAAAGCATACATATTTCAGTTATTTTTAGTATTTTAGTTTGCAGATTTCATCCATTTCATGTCATATGCTTGGTCATGCATCCTCAGTGTCTACAAATTTTCATGTATTTTCAGTATTTTACAGACTTTCATGCATGTTCAGTATCTACAGATTTCATGTTCTCTATTCAGTATTCCATGCTTTACATGTATATTCAGATAGATCATTACTCCTATTCATGAAACCTTGCATGTTAACCTACCTCATTTAGCATACCAGTACATTCAAAGTACTGATCGCATACCTTTCTTTTGCGCTATGATGTCTCATATCATAGGTGCTGGCGCTCAGTTCCTGGATCACACTTAGTGCCTCAGATTATCAGCAGTACAATAACAGTGGTGATTCCTCATCACTCGAGGACAAGCTATCTTATTTCATGTCTTTATTTCAGTAGTCAATAGAGTTAGTTGGGGGCTTGTCCCATCAACTCTCAGTCAGTCAGTCTTAGAGGCTTTTCAACCATTACAGTCAGTTAGTTGTTCAGTTTATCAGTACTTTATTAGATTCAGACAGTCATTTTCCTAGATATATATTACAGTTTGAATTTAGATATTTAAAACCTTATGGCACTTCAGTTATTCTTCCGTATTCATGATTATATTATTCAGAGCTCATAGCAGGTACCATCTCATGGGTTAGCTTGTGGTCTCTCGGGACCATAAGCACCGTGTAACGACTAGAGGGTAGTCTCGGTTCGTTACAAACTTGGTATCAGAGCCTAAGATTTTAAAGTGTCCTAAGAAGTCTGAAAGCCGCATTGAGTAGAGTCTTGTGCATGGGTGTGTAGCGCGCCACGCTTATGGACGAGAGGCTACAAGGCGTTTAGGAAAAGTTTCCCTTCTTTTAAGTATTCATGTAGTGCGATTGAGCATGGGCTCAAGTTAAACTCTCAGTCTAATCCGTTTCTTCCTTTCGTTTACAGAACATGCCTCCCAAGAAGAACGGAATAAGAACACGAACTCAGCCAACCCCACAGCCCGTCCAGACAGATCCTCTGGACGAGCATGTCTCTCATGTAGAATTCAGGGATGTGTTCACTACTCTAGCAAACTCCGTAGCAGCACAGAATGAACGACCAGTTATTGTTCCAGCCAACCCAGTGGCCAATACTGCTGCAACCAGAATTCAGGATTTCACCCGAATAAATCTTTTTTCTTTCACGAGATCCAAGTCTGAAGAGGATCCACAAGAATTCTTAGATATGGTTCAAAATGTAACAAATGCTATGGGGTGACGTCTAGTCAGAGAGCCGAGTTGGTTGCATATCAATTACAGGATATAGCCCATAATTGGTTTAAGCAGTGGAAAGTTGATTGAGGTGTTGATGCAGGGCCTATAGAATTGGAAGAGTTGTCCACGACTTTCTTGGACAGATTCTTTCTATTAGGGTTGAGAGAGGCCAAAGTGTTAGAATTTATTAATTTGAGGCAAGGAAGAATGAGTGTGGGGGAGTATTCTCTTAAGTTCACTCAGTTAAATAGATATGCTCCTCATGTGGTGGATGACAGTAGGTCCAAGATGAGTAATTTTATGTTTGGCGTGTCTGATAGTTTGGTCAAGAAGTGTAGGACCGCAATGCTGATTAGTGAGATGGATTTGTCTAGGCTGATGGTCCATGCTCAACAGATAGAGGAAAAAATATTAAGGAAAGGGAGAGAGGAAATAAGAGGGCTAGAACGGGTAGTTTTAATTTTAATCAGCCAAAGTCAAAAGGTGGTAACCATCCTCAATTTTATCAGAGGTATTCAGCCCCAGTACCTTCTTCAGCCAGTGCCCCAGTACCTAAATTCAGATACGACAATAGAGATAGGGCACCAGGATCTAAGTCCCAGATCAGTATTAGCAGTGTTCGTACCAATCCTTTATGTCAGAAGTATGGAAGACACCATCAGGGTGAGTGTAGAGCGGGTAGCAATGTGTGCTTCAGGTGTTGCAATCCAGGCCATCGAATTCAGGAGTGTCGGGTAGTTGCTCAGAAAGGTAGGGATACGCGCCAACAGGGCCAGTCCCATCAGTCGTCAGTTCCATTCGGTCGCCCGACTCAGCAGGGTGCCGCTTCCAGTGCTACCAGTGGTCAGCGTTTGAACATATTATATGCTCTTCAGTCCCGCCAAAATCAGGAAAATTCTCTTGACATAGTTACTGGTATGTAGCGAGTCTTTCACTTACATGTTTATGCTTTACTAGACCTTAGAACTTCTCTTTCTTTTGTAACTCCATATATAGCCATTAATTTCGGAGTTAGTCCTGAAAATCTAGAAGAGCCCTTTTCAGTGTCTACCCCAGTGGGCGTTTCCATTGTAGCCATAGCCATACAGGTATACAAGAACTGTCCTGTTGTAATAGCTTGAAAAGTTACTTTAGTTAACCTCGTGGAGTTAGAAATGATGGATTTTGACGTCAGTCTCGACATGGATTGGCTCCACTCATGCTATGCTTCAGTTGATTCTAGAAATAGAATAGTTCATTTTTAGTTTCCAAATGAACCAGTCCTTGAATGGAGAGGTAGTACTACAACTCTTAGGGGTCAGTTTATTTCTTACCTTAGAGACAGAAAGATGATATCCAAGGGGTGTGTCTATCATCTTGTATGAGTCAAAAACTCAAATTCAGAAACTCCTACTCTTAGTCAGTCCCTGTAGTAAATAAATTTTAAGATGTATTTCCTGAAGATCTTCCCGGAGTTCCTCCTGAAAGAGAAATCGACTTTGGAATAGACATTCTCCCAGATACATAGCCTATATCCATTCCGCCAAACAGAATAGCTCCAGCTGAACTCAAAGAACTGAAAAAATAGTTGAAGGATCTCTTAGATAAGGGATATATCAGACACAACGTCTCCCCGTGGGGCACACCTGTTCTATTCGTGCGTAAGATAGATGGTTCTCTCAGAATATGCATAGACTACCATAAGTTGAACATGGTCACAGTCAAGAATAAATATCCACTTCCTAGAATCGATGGCTTATTTGACCAACTTCAGGGTACAATTATTTTTCCAAGATAGACCTCAGATCAAGCTATCATCAGCTTAGAGTCAGAGAATGCGATTTAAAAAAAATAGCTTTCCAAACTCGATATGGTCACTTCAAATTTCTAGTCATGTCCTTTGGTCTTACAAATGCCCCAAAAGCCTTCATGGACTTGATGAACCGAGTGTTCAAGCAGTACTTGGACATGTTTGTCATAGTCTTCATTAATGACATTCTTGTCTATTCTCATAGCGAAAACGATCATGCAGACCATCTCAGCATAGTGCTTCAGACTCTTAGAGCACATCATTTGTTCGCTAAATTTAGTAAGTGTGAATTGTGGCTAAGATCAGTAGTATTCCTTGGTCATATTATTTCCAGTGAGGGCATTAGAGTTGATCATCAAAAGACTAAAGCGGTGAGAAACTGGCCTAGAACTATCTCTCTATTAGATATCAGGAGTTTCTTGGGTTTAGCTACCTATTATCATTGGTTTGTTGAGGGGTTTTCTTCTATTGCATCCCCCTTGTCCAGATTGACTCAGAAGAAAGTTAAGTTTCAGTGGTTAGATTCATGCGAGAAGATTTTTTAGTAGTTGAAGACTCGACTCACCTCAGCCTAGTCTTGACTCTACCAGACGGTTCAGATGGTTTTGTTGTGTACAATGATACATCCAGAGTAGGTTTGGGTTGTGTTCTCATGCAGATAGGTAAGGTCATAGCTTACGCCTCCAGACAATTTAAGTCTCATGAGAAAAATTATCCGACTCATGATCTTGAGCTAACTGCTGTAGTGTTTGCCTAAAAGATTTGGAGGCATTACTTGTATGGGGTGCATGTAGATGTATTCACAGATCACAAAAGCCTTTAGTATGTGTTCTCTCAAAAAGAGAAGATGGTTAAAGTTATTGAAGGATTATGACATGAGTGTTCTGTATCATCCGGGAAAGGCCAATGTAGTGGATGATGCTCTCAGTAGAATGTCTATGGGCAGTATAGCTCATGTTGAGGATGGTAAGAAGAAGTTAGCTCAGGAAGTTTATCAGCTTGCCCGACTAGGTGTGCATTTACTCGATTCAGCATAAGGTAGTGTATGGGTGCAGAGTAGTTCAGAGTCATCTCTAGTTTCTGAGGTGAAGGAAAAACAGAATAGAGATCCCAGTCTAGTTAAATTGACAGAATCAATCAGAGATCAGATCGGAGAGTCACTCGGGGTTTAAGAGGATTATGTTATTCCCTTTAGTGTAGTTGATTCTTTCTGTTTGATATGTAATATTGTATAAACACTATTGATGTAATGATAATTATTGGGGACTGCTCGGGGGGCGGGGTTATGTGCTCTATGAATAACCTAGGTTAACACAACCTAGGTCTACGTGCTTTATGTGCTACGTAAATCACCTAGGTGAAAATAATTTAGGATTCATTAATTAAATTGCTTATCACTTAGAAATCATGATTTTAGGAGTTTAACTAAGTTCACATTATCAAAATTACGTTTGAATATGTCAACTTGGCATGTTTAACAAAATTTGACATATTACAAACAATATTTTTAGAATTTTTTCACATTCTCAACGATTATGTTTTAATTTTCCACATTCAAATAACAGCTTTTTAATTCATTAACTAAATCTCCACATTTAAAAGGTAATATCTAGCACATTAAATCACTCTCCGACATATAAATATTATATTTCGGCATGTTAATATATTTTCAGCATGTTCACATCAAATTTTAGTACGTTAAACACTAGATTTAAGCATTTTCTAGTATGTTAACATTAAAATTAAGCATATCAATGTATTTTTTCAGCATGTTAATAAATTTCCAGCATGTTAACCAGTATATTTAAGCATTTTCAATATGTTCACATTAAATTCCAGCATGTCCCCACACATTAGTTCACTTTCTAGCACTAAAAACGCAATTTCAGCATGTTAATTGAATTTTCAGCACGTTGATATTAACTTCCAGTATATTAAGATTAGTTTTGAACATATAAAATGAATTTTCAGTAATTAAACAAGTGTTAACATCTTTTATTTTCCATCAGTGTTAAATAACAAACAATTTTCAGCAGTTGAATTATAGCCTCCATCATGCTAATTATTTTCTATATTAGAACGTCAAGTTAATTTTCAACATTTCATTAATTTATGACACGTCTTTACATAATTAATGGATATCACGCTTAGACATATTTACCCTTGACATGCTTTAACTTTAACAACTTTATAACATCAGTTTGACATGAACAACAATTATCTTTCGTCATATTAGACAATTGTTCCACTTAGATAACATGCCTATAGGTTTTAATTAAAATAAATATTTATTTGTCTTGCATGTTAATCACCTTAATCAACTTCTTTAATAACCCAGAGGCTAACTTAGGAAACTTATGTGCTATGTGGCGTCCTATTTGTTTCACGCTTTGAGTCTTAGAAAAATATAACTTTATTTTTTCTAGACCATACATCCAAAATAGCAAAGTCCAATGCCTCTGGGACAATAAGTGGGACGATAGGTATTCTAAAGACGTTAGTTTTATTCTTTTCTTAGAACGCCATTTGATTTGAAAACACGCCTAGGTGGGGTGGGACGAGTAGTAATTTGGAAATGATGATCTCCAAAGACATTACACGACATTTGACATTGTTACTTGTTTAAGAATTCGGCCAGTGGATCAGATAAGGATTAAACAAGTTGGGGTTTTGATCCGAATGAAATCAAAACTTTTCTTTGTTTGTTTCTTTTGAATTTATTCTTTTATTTATTTTACATGTTTATTTATTTGGGGTAGTTAGTTTATTACATAAGCAGTCCCCTTTGTTATAATCTACATCACTTCTCTCTCCTCGCTTGTCTCTTTTACATGTTTTATTAATTTTATCACTTAGATAATTAATAGCTAAAATAACTAAGTCAAATGTTTGTTCATTAATTACTTTATCACTTAGTCAACATTTAAGTTAATAATAAGTGATCTTTATTTGATCACATAGAATTCTCACGTAAAATATAAATTCATCCAGAAATCACCTTTGTGAACCTCGAAAGGTGCCTAACACCTTCCTTTCGAGGTAATTTGAACCCTTATCCGAATTTCTAGTGAACTAAGACAAAACAACAAAATAGATTCGCAAAACAACAAAATAGGTTCGTAGTTACCTAGACTGGTGCCCTAACGCACCTTAATACGTTAGGTGACGACTCTTCACACTCCCTCCTTAAACAATCTCAAAAAGAGCTTGTCACGTTAAATTTCGCTTTTTGCGAGAAAAATGAGGCGCGACAAAATGACGACTTTGCTGGGGATATTAGGTTCTAACCATTACGAATTCGTGCTTTATGTGGGATTCTCTCTATGTGTTTATGTTTGTATAATAATGTTTGCTTTTGACATCATGATTTATTTTCTATATGTCCTCCTTTTATATTTTATTTACATCATGATTTATTAGTCTTTTCTCTTTTTTCCATTTTTATGTGTTTTTCATATGTCTCCATGTCTATCCCTTTTCCTTTTACCCCTTTTATTACATATATGTTATCATGTTATTTATTTGTATATTTCTTAGTATGTCATTTTTCTATGTACTATGTGTTACTACTTTATATAACTGACATTCCGCTCATACTTTCCTCCACTTGGGAAATATACAAATTGGGTGCATCTTTTGGTGACAAAATTATGTGTCATTGATATTTTTATATTCGTAGCTAAAAATATTAAACAAATGACGCTAATTTATTTTTTGAAGGGAAACTTTAGTAGACAAAACATTGCTACAAAATTTTGTATTTCGTCACTAAAAGTATATGCCTCATATATTTAAGCACGAAACATGATTTTTGTCACGAAAAATATACAATTAGTGACGAATTTTTTGTTATCGCTAATAATTTTGTAGCTAAATGCCAGATTTGTTGTAGTAAACGCTTAATCTGGAGGAGCTGCAGATAACAAAAAGAAGAAAGAGGTAGGGGCTGTGATGGTGGACCAGCCTTCGGAGAGCGCCTCAAGCTATCAAACCTTTGCTCTATCCCCTCCACCTTATCCACAAAATCCAATACCATACTCAACATCCCCCAACCCACTACAAAGACCATACCAAGCTCCACTATACCAAATGCCTACTCCTTACCAAATGAACCCACAATTCTCAAACCCTTCTTATCCCATATGCAATGCCCAACCCATCCAAGTCCAAACCCCTCAACCCGCTCACATTCCTGTTACCAAGCTTGCTGCTCCCAAACCCAAGGAAAACTTCGAAAGAAGGCAATATACACCCTTAGCTAAACCGATAGCTCAATTATATGAATGGCTCAAAGAAGTGGGCCACGTCACAGTCATTCCTGTTGTACAAGTTGATACAAAATAGGCACATTATCGACATTATCAAACCTGTGCCTTCCATTTCGGAATTAGAAGGCACCTCATCGACGCGTGTTTCGCTCTGAAAAACAAAATTCAACAGTTGATCACTACTAAGGTGATTCATTTGAAGGACACAGAACCAAACTTCACCAACAATCCTCTCCCTGATCACCAAGTAAATATGGTCGATATTGATGAGGATGTAGACTTGGAGCACTCCATTTGGTTCATTGAAAAAGGAGACTGTACTCCATTTGTGTGCAAAAATGGGCGGCATTTGAAGTTGAGGTGGTTACGTCAAAGACTCCATTCACCATTGGAAGATCTTCCCCGACTGTGTATAATCCTCATGCAGTTCCATGGAACTACAAACTCAATATTCCAGGAAAGACAAAGGTAGCTGAGACAGATGTTGCACAAGGTGTGACCAGATCAGACAGAGTATATACACCTGAAAACTTGTTTCAAGGAAGTTCCAGTAAAGAAAAACAACCTGTCATTGAAGTTGAAGAAGATGACATTTGGAAAAGGATGCATGCTAAGGAATACTTCATCGCAAAACAATTGAATAAAATCCCAGTCCAGATATCTATCCTGACATTACTGCAGACTTCTGAAAGTCATAAGAAGGCCTTAATAAGGATTCTAAGTAAAGCTTATGTACCAACCACTATAACAAGCGGAGAGATGGCCCATATGGTGGGGCAAGTATTTGAGGCCTACAAAATATCGTTCTATGACGATGAGTTACCACCCGAAGGTAGATCACATAATCAGGCTCTGCATATCACATTGCAGTGTGAGGGAAGAATGTTATCGTGTGTGCTGATTGATCCAGGCTTAGGGTTGAACATCTGTCCCCTGAACACCTTAACCAGATTGGAGGTCGATATGGCCAAAATGCAGACTTGGAAAACGAACGTAAAGGCATTTGATGGCTCCCAAAGAAATACTATTTGGGATATCACATTGGACATGGTGATGGGTCCTGTCACTTACACCATAACCTTTCAGGTGATGAATATTCTTGCCTCTTAAAACTTGCTTCTCGGGTGGTCGTGGCTTCATACTGCTGGCGTGGTATCCTCTACACTTCACCAGTGTCTCAAGTTTGAATATGACCACCAAGAAGTTATGATACATAGAGAGAGAGGGCATCCCATGTACTCCATCGAAGAAAAAAAAGGTTTTGATGGAGAGATGCTTCATACCCTCGAGTTAGTGGGAAGCATCAAAGAAGGTCTGCATAACGGAGCATTGCATGTTGTTGTAAAATATAAAGAAAGGGTAATCTCACATGTGTTTATTGATCCAAGTTCATGGATAAACATCTATCCTTTAGTCACCCTGACAAGTTTGGAAGTTAACATGGCCAGAATACAACCCCTGTTAAGGGTCATAAGAGCATTTGATGTCTTCCGGTGAAACACTATTGGGGAAATCACACTAAACATGACATTGGGACTTGTTATGTTTCCTATAGTCTTTCAGGTGATAGACATCTCCGATTCATACAATTTATTGCTCGGGCGACCGTGGATCCATATGTCTGGTGCAAAACCTTCCACATTACACCAGTGTCTCCGATTTGAATATAGACAACAAGGGGTGTTGATATGGGGTAAAAGAGGGCAAGGAGGTCTTGATACATTGGAGATGATAGGAAATGTCGAAGAGGACATGGTAAGCTACATGCAACTCCAGAAACCTCTAGATGCTCTAAGTTACATGCGTTGGCTGGGATACGAAGAGGATAAGGGTCTTGGCGCCAGATTATAAGGGGTAGTTGACCCCTTGGATTTCAATGAAAGAGAGAATACCTGTGTGTTAGGCAAAAAAGCTGATGGCAAGATAATTAAAAGTAGAAAGTCCATTGACTCCACACTATTATTATCTCAAATCTTTCACTCTGCGGGATTTTGTGATGATGAGATGAACAAGGAAGATGAAATAGGGGAAATATTGAAATACCTCATCATAACTGAGGGAACCACCTTTGCTTCTAAGGGAAATGACGACATTAAAACCATGGAGATGGATATGATTCTCGAAGAAAAGACTTGAAAGAACATAGGTGAAGAGATTATGCTAAAAAAGGGGTATGAATGAGGTAAAGGTCTAGGGTCCAGGTTGCAAGGAATCACAGAACCCATACCACTGCAACCTAAAATGACCACATTTGGTTTGGGATATAACTGCACTATAGAGGAGTACCTCAAGTAGAATCCACCTCAGAAAGGCTACTACCATCCTCTTCCCAATCCTTTGCCTACGCTACATGAGTTTATTCGTTCTGTCAGATTTCTGAGTCATAGAAAAAAAGATATCTTGGAAAGTTTGAAGCTCATTTTATGACCGAGGAAGACGGTTGCCATGTCATCATTAGCGAGGAAGGAGGAGACCCTAGCCAGAGCCATGGACAGAAGGTCATCGTCAGCAATTGGACCGCCACTCCATCCAGGCCTCGTCATGCACTTGGGTAGACATGATAGAGTTTGGATGTTTTAGCATTTCTTTTCCTTTTTAAATAATAAAATTGATCATTTGAGATGGTTTGAAATTTTAGTTACCTTATTTTCATTTCAACACTATGTTTCAAGACATATTCGCATTATTAATAAAACTTTCCTTTTGATTATTAATATTCTTTATTTATTCTCTTTCCTTTTAGCAAAATTGCCTTTAAAATTATTGAATCTGAGATTGTGACATCTAAGAAGACAATACAACATAACATAAATGAAGTAGGAGATACTGAGGGAGATGAAATCCACGAGGAATTTATTAGTAAGGTTGAAGACTTTGAAGATAAACCTAAGGCAAACCTCAGTGAATCAGAAATAGTGAATATAGGGGATTCTAAGGACATAAAAGAAACCCGTGTCAGCAGTCACTTGTCTAAAGAAGAAAAAGAGGAATACATTCAGTTCCTGAAAAAGCATCCAGATGTCTTTGCTTGGTCTTATGTCGATACGACGGGGCTGAGCACTTCAATAGTGGCTCATAAACTGCCGACTGACCCATCTTATCCCCCTATAAAAAAGAAACTCAGAAAGTACAAGCCCGGTCTAAGTTTGAAAATCAAAGAAGAAATCTCAAAGAAGATTGAAGCTGATATCCTTCGAGTGACGAAGTATCCGACCTGGTTAGCCAATGTTGTGCTTATCCCCGAGAAGGATGGGAAAGTTAGAGTTTGTGTAGACTACAAATATCTTAATAAAGCCAGTCCCAAAGACGATTTTCCACTCCTGAACATTCATATCTTGATTGATAATAGTGCCAAGCATGAAATACAATTATTTGTGGATTGCTTCGCCGGTTATCATCAAATTAAAATACACGGAGATGACGTTGAGAAAACTGCCATTATTACTTCATGGGGGATTACTACTACAAATTCATGCCATTTGGTCTAGAAAATAATGGGGCCACATACATTAGGGCCATGATCGCTCTATTCCATGATATGATCCACAAGGAAATTGAAGTTTATGTGGACGACGTCATCATCAAGTCAAAGAAGGGTACAAGTCATTTGGCAAATCTGGAAAAAATCTTTGACAGGTTGAGAAAATACAATCTGAAGTTGATCCCATCAAAATGCATCTTTGGAGTCCCTACAGGAAAGTTACTAGGCTTCATCATCAGTCGTAGGGGTATAGAACTGGATCCGTCCAAGATCAAGGCAATCCAAGATCTCCCTTCTTCAGAAAACAAGAAAGACGTAATGAGTTTTTTGGACAACCTAAACTAGATTAGCCAATTCATAGCCTAATCTGCGGTTATTTGAAAGCCAATTTTCAAAATGTTGAAGAAAGATACTATTATAGAATGGACAATAAAGTGTCAATAGGCATTTGACAGAATTAAGAATTATCTGTCGAACCCTCCTATTTTGGTTCCTCCGAAACTCAATAGGCTGCTACTATTGTACCTATCTGAGGTGGACAACGCCTTCGGGTGTATCTTGGGGTAGCATGAAGAGACAGGAAATAAAGAATAGGAAATCTACTACATGAGCAAGAAGTTCACCTGATATGAGGCTTTGTATTCTCTACTAGAACGCAACTGTTGTGCTTTGACCTGGGAAACTCAAAAGTTAAGGTATTATCTCTCAGCACACACCACTTACCTAATCTCCAGAATGGACCCATTGAAGTATATATTTTAAAAACTAATGCCTACTAGGAAGTTGGCCAAATGACAGATACTGTTGATTGAATTTGACATAGTCTATGTCACACAGAAGGCGGTCAAAGCACAATCACTAACAGATCATCTGGATGAGAATCCTGTTTACGATTAGTACCAACCGCTGAATACTTACTTTCCTTATAAGAAGGTGGCATTCGTAAGAGAGGACATCTCCGAAGAATAAGATGGTTAGAGAATGTTCTTTGATAGAGTCGCAAATTTCAAAGGAGTAGGTATTGGTGTTGTTGTGATCTCATAGAATGGTCAACATTAAATTATTTTGGTCAAACTCAGGTTTTCTTGCACCAAAAATATGGCCAAATATGAAGCCTGCATCTTAGGACTTTGGTTAGCTATCGACTTAAATGTCCAAGAGATACTGGTGATTGGAGATTCAGACTTATTGATTCATCAGGTACGAGGTTAATGGGCTGTCAAGGACACAAAGCTCCTGCCTTATATGGAGTGTGTGCAAGAAATGTGCAAGAAGTTCCATAAAATAGAGTTCAAACACATCCCAAGGGTTCAGAACTAGTTTGCAAATGCACTGGCCACTTTGTCTTCCATGATCCAACATCTAGACAAAAAACTATATCGATCTTATTCCCATCCACGTACACGAACAACCTGCACATTTCTTTCATGTTGAAGAAGAATTGGATGGAAAACCATGGTACATAGACATACAAGGGTATTTGAAAAGTGGAGACTATCCTGAGAATATGACAAGTGTCCAAAAATGCACCATTCAGAGTCTAGCCAATTAATTCTTTCTAAATGGGGAAATCCTGTATAGGAGGACTCCTGATTTGGGTTTACTAAGATATGTTGAGGCCGGGAAGGCATCCAGACTTATTGAAGAAGTACATGTTGGAACATGCGGCCCACATATGAACGACTTCATATTGGCAAAAAAGATTTTGAGATCGGGCTACTTTTGGCTAACCATGGAAAATGTTGCATCCGTTACGTACAGAAATGCCACCAATGCCAAACTAATGCTAACATGATTCAAGTTCCTCCTAGTGAGCTCCATGTCACCAGTTTTCCTTGGCCCTTCACAGCTTGGGTCATGGACATCATTGGTCCCATCAAGTCGGCTACGTCCAATGGTCACAAGTTCATCCTTGTCGCGATTAACTACTTCACTAAGTGGGTAGAAGTCACCTTTCATAAATCCATCACAAATAAGGTTGTGGATGACTTTGTTCGAAGTAGCATCATTTGTTGGTTCGAAATTCCTGAATCTATTATCACTAACAATAGTTCCAACCTCAACAACAACCTAATGAAAACCACGTATGAGAAGTTCAAGATCAAGCATAAAAATTCCACAACATACAGGCCGTAAATGAATGGAGCGACGGAAGCTGCGAACAAGAACATCAAGAGGATCCTCTGCAAGATGATTGACAACCATCGGCATTAGCACGAAAAGTTACCCTTTACATTACTAGGGTATCGCACTACAATCAGGACATCGACAGAGCTACACCTTATTTTCTGGTCTAAGGTAGCAAAGCAGTGATACCTGCTGAGGTCAAGGTACCATATTTGAGAATCATCCAAGAAGTAGAATTGAGTGACGCTGAATGGATACAAAGCAGATTCAAGCAACTAGCACTCATTTATGGAAGACAAATAAATGTAGTTTGTCACGGTCAGCTCTATCAGAACAGAATGGCCAATGATTTTAATAAAAGGTTTAGGCTAGAAACATCACACCTGGATAACTGGTTCTGAAGGGAATCTTTCCACATCAAGACGAGGCAAAGGACAAATTCTCTCCCAACTAGCAAGGCCCTTACGTGGTTCATCGAGTCTTGACGAGAGGAGCACTCATACTTGTAGAAATAGATGGAGTAGTTTGGTCTAAGCCCATCAATTCAGACGTTGTTAAGAGATACTATATTTAATTTTATCTCACGCCCCTTGAATTGTAATTGGAACTATGATTGACCTGATTCCCGTTTAAGAGGGATCCGTAGGCGCTTCTATGGAGTTCGATTGCACTATAACAAAATTCTCTTTTTTCCCTATTTATGAGAATTGTAGCTGGGACAGAATTTTTGAGAGGACCTCAAAAATTCAATATAGGCATGACGTTGGCATAATTATGAACTAGGGCAGAATTTTGAGATCTCAAAAATCGTATGAACAGACTTTGGAATCCTGGCAACAAGATAACCTTATACTGGGACAAAAATTTTGGAGGAAGCCTAAAAAATTTCTTAACGAGAGAAGAAGGACTCATAAGATGTTGTATTGTCTCAAAACAAGTCACAGTCATTGATCCAACAATGTTTCACGTTTTTACAACAAACTTTACTTATTACTTTCAAATAACAACTATTTACAAACATGAATTTTTCTAAAAATAATAGAAAATAAAAAACATTCATTCACTTTCTGTCTACCCGAGTAAAGGCCCGGACCAGACTCATCAACAAGACCACGACCTCAAGAAAAAGACACTTCAAGAAACAAGCATAAATCAACCCCCCCTTTTACAAACTCACAATTTTTCTTTGAGTACAGGATTAATAGGTACAGATGACAGGAACCACCTCATCACGAAAGGCCCAAACAGTTGATCCAACAATACGACGGATACGCTTTCTATTACTATCTTTATTGTTATATTGTCTTCACTACATTGTCCAATCTTCTATACATACACATATCTGAGCTAACCACTTTTATCTAGTTGAGATAAAAGTGGCAGGACTAACAGGTATAGATTACTCCATCATGAGCAGCCAAACAGCTAATCCCATGATTCCATAGTACACTGAGAATCCCAAGAGCTGATCCCAAGATTCCACAATGTATCGAGAAGCCAAAGAGCTAATCCTACGATGAGAAGCCAAAAGATGATCCCATGATTCCATAGTACATCGAGAAGCCAAAGAGCTGATCCCATAATGAGAAGCCAAACAGTTGATCCCACGATTCTACAGTACATCGAGAAGCCCAAAAGCTGATCCCACGATGAGAAGCCAAACAACAAATCCTACGATTCCACAGTGCATCGAGAAGCCCAAAAGTTGATCCCACGATAAGAAGCCAAACAACTGATCTCACGATTCCACAGTGCATTGAGAAGACCAAGTGTTAATCCCACGATGAGAAGCCAAGAGTTGAACCCACGATTCCACAGTACATCGAAAAGCCCAAAAGCTGATCCCATGATAAGAAGCCAAACAGCTAATCCCATGATTTCACAGTGCATCGAGAAGCCCAAAAGTTGATCCCACGATGAGAAGCCAAAAAACTGATCCCATAATTCCACAGTGCATCGAGAAACCCAAGAGCTGATCCCACGATGAGAAGCCAAGAGCTGATCCTACGATTCCACAGTGCATCGAGATGCCAAAGAGTTGATCCCACGATGAGAAGCCAAACAGATGATCCCATGATTCCACGGTATATCGAGAAGTCCAAAAGATGATCCCACAATGAGAAGACAAACAGCTGATCCCACAGTACATCGAGGAGCCAAAATGCTAATCCCACGATACAACAGATATGTTTTTTTTATTTCCACATTTACTTTATGTTTATCAATTGCTTATTTTTTATTACATGGCGTAACCTTTGTTATCTAGTACATAGTAAAGTACGCAGGTAATAAAAAAGGAATAACAAACAGAGACAATTTTTGTTTATGTTTTCAAAATATCACCCCATCTATTCATCCATCGCGTGAACTCATCCTGAAACTCACCTACCTCAATATTTTCAAACTTCTCCATACGTCATTGTTTCATACTATTCACTGTCGTCTCACCGACCCACGATACCATTGTTGACGCCCCAACCTTCATCAATAATAATCTTTAGGAATATTGTTCATTCCTAAATCTAGAACTACACACGGTCTGATTCTCGTAAAGCCAGAGATATGTAGGCGACTTAAAACTAAAATCTCGGCCATACTATTTTTCTTACCACCTCCCATTGCGTCAATACCATCAAATCATCTTTTTGATCGGATAAAATTGGATACTACGTCAACTTTTGTTGGTTGACAATTCTTTTATCATTCTCAGGTAACGAAGGGGCAACTGTTGACACCCAATTTTGACATCCCGATACCTCTTTTAGACTTCTATTTTGTTAAAATTATTAGTTCTAACATTAATATTTTTTACACATTATTCTTTAATTATATAAATAATGTGTCACATTCATGATTTAAAAAATATACAAATTATTTTTTATTTCTTTTTATCATCATTTTCTATAATTTATTAAATTAATATAATATTTTACATAATTTTATTAATTAAGTCATTTTCGTAAACATGCACACTCACAATTTACAAATGCATTGTTTATTCTTATTATCATTATTGTTGTTGTTATTATTATTATTATCATCCGCAGCCTAAGTTAATTTAATTTTCACGAATTTATTTATTTTTTCTATCCTGATTTTGTCCCAATTATAACAATTTTAGCCTAAATCATATTCAATTGGACTCAATGTCAAATTTTTAACATAATTTTGGCCCATTCTGCAATTGAGATTAGGATCTCTTTTCTTTCCATTTTAAAAACAAAACCAAACCCTAACCCTAATTAAATCTAACAACAACAGTCACACATCAACTCTCTCTCTATCTCTATCTCTCTTTCCCTCAATAGCCATGGAATCCGCCACTTCTCCGACCAAACGACTCAGCCAACGACGCAACCACCAACAACCACAAACCGCCAGCTCCCTCCGTTCTCCCTCCTCGTACTCCACCCTACCACTATATAAAATCCCCCTCTTTGCATTAATAAACAACTCTTCTTGACTACTACTTCCTCTAAAAGAAAATAAAAGGGTTGCTAGTTACTTTCTAATATAAAAGTATAATATTTTCGCAAGTTTTTCAATTTCGGATTTCAAGAAGCACTCGATTTATCTTATTGCAATTGTTGTTTAATAATTTTCTTTGTTGCTCACCGGTAAGTGTCTAAAGGGTGCGATTTGTTCTTTTTTGTACTAACTTTACTGTGTTGTTTGACCATTAGACAGCTTGTCCATAAGAATTGCTTGGTGTTCTATGTGTTATATCACTATCTGGCCACTTTGTATATTCGAAATCATGCTATAATATCCTTGTTAGTCTTTTTTTGTACTTGTCATGCTATTTTATTGTGTCTAACAAGTTTGGGGAAATCAAAGAGTCACGCGGTGTTTAAGAGGATTATGTTATTCTCTTTAGTGTAGTTGGTTCTTTTTATTTGATATGTAATATTGTATAAACGTTGTTGATGTAATGATAATTATTGGGAACTGCTCAGGGGGCAGAGTTATGTGCTTTATGAATCACCTAGTATAACACAACCTAAGTCTACGTGCTTTATGTGCTACGTAAATCACCTAGGTGAACATAATTTAGTATTCATTAATTAAATTGCTTATCACTTAGAAATCATGATTTTAGGAGTTTAACTAAGTCCACATTATCAAAATTACGTTTGAATATGTCAACTTGGCATGTTTAACAAAATTTGACATATTACGAACGACATTTTTAGCATTTTTTCACATTCTCAACGATTATGTTTTAATTTTCCACATTCAAAAAATAGATTTTAATTCATTAACTAAATCTTCACATTTAAAAGGTAATATCTAGCACATTAAATCACTCTCCGGCATATAAATATTATATTTCGGCATGTTAATATATTTTCAGCATGTTCACATCAAATTTTAGTGAGTTAAACACTAGATTTAAGCATTTTCTAGTATGTTAACATTAAAACTAAGCATGACAATTGTCACACCCCTTTTTTAACTCCAAAAATTAAAGTATTGTAAGTTTCGAAAGGGTTTTTATTATTAAAGTGACAAAGATGAAAATTTGTTTTGAAAAATGGATTATTTATATTTAAACTCAGAGTCGCCACTTGGCATAGATCGGGTGTGCCAAGTCACCTTTGGAAATCCCTTTTCAAAATATTTTGACTCTTAAAACTGGTTTGCGAACAGAGATTCCAGCTAAGGAATTCTGTTGACCGAGGGGAAGGTGTTGGGCACCCCTCGATCCCGTGGCTTGACCACGGTCGCTTGATGGAGAGTATCGGTTAGTTAGACACTACGAATGTATAAACCACAAAAAAAACATACAAACCAATCAAACAAATCCAGAATTATAGTGTTCAGTCCAATTATACAGTCCAAAATAAATAAATAAAAATGCGAAAATAAATCCTATCTAACCTACACTAATCCTAACTACGCTCCCCTGCTTTACCCGATGCCTCGGGCCTTCGTCACAAACATCTTTCTCCAACATAGTAAGTCGAGGCATTCCCCGGTGAATAAATACAATGTGTCTCGGGGCATTCCCCGGCTAAATGAATACATTTAAATTAAATACGATAAACTAGAAAGAAAAATTCACACGCACATTCCAACATTCAATCAAAACAAAAGGTTCTAAAATTTGCCAACCCGAACCTATATTGCCTATCCGGCTCGACCTATCATGATTCTATCATATTCAAACATCATCAGTGAATCAAAATTTATTCAAATTTACTTTTATCGAGACCAATTCCTTCCCACATTCATTCTCAAAATAATTGATCGATTCTTCGACTACCAATCCAAGTTTCCACATCCAAACCCAACATCAACCAACACAAAAATGAGGATTCAAATATGTCAAACAACAAATCATTCGCATTCATATAAAAATTAAAGGGAGAGAAGATAGAATTGGACCTCAATAGCACGTTGTGTCGATAATAAGGAAATCTGAAGACCAAAATACTCGATCGGAGATCCTCACAACGAACCAACCAAACTCGGTATTAAAATAATAACCGGACAGCTCCAAAATCCGCGAATAACAAAAAAAAAGAACTTTACTATACGACACCCGCAACCGAGAACGACAACATAATTCGATAAAGACGAATCGAGATCCACTATCGACGACGAATCCACGAAATAAACGAAACCAAGATTAACCAACAAACAATAGGAAACAAAAAAACAAACAGATCGAGGCGGTGAGCTCACGGCGAAGGAAGAACGGCGGCAACGCCTGTTCTCCGACAGCGGCGCCGGTCAGTTCCGACTGTTTCGCCGGACGTTTCGCCGGAACTGAGCTACAACTTTTGGTGACGGTGAACAGCGACGGGTGTGACGAGCTGGTCGCGGTTTGGTCGAAAAGCCGCCGGCGGAATCTGGTGACTGAGATCTGGTCGGATCTCGGATCGGCGCACCGCGGCCGGAGCTGGTCGGATCTGACCGACGCGCCGCAGCTGTAGGAGCTCGGGTCCGGTCACCGGCGACGTTTAGAGAGAGAGTGTGTATATAGAGAGAGAGAAAGTTTAGAGAGAGAGAGTCTAGATTTTTTTTTTGATTTTTTTTTTTTTTTTTTTGGTGTATGTGGGTGGGTATATATATTTTTTGAGGCTTTCTTTCTTGACAAGAAAAAGAGAGTGGGGGGTGGGGTAACTTGGGGTAGGGGGTAGTGGTGAGGTGTTATGTTTTTATTGGGTGGCTGGTTAGGATAAGATAGGTTTAGTTATTTTTATCATTTTGTGGAGGGATTATCACACGGGTGAGGGTACACGGTAGGATAGGATAAATAATAGGTAAAACGATATCAGGGAGGGATGAAATTAGGTGTCTACATCATGCCCCCTTTGAATGTAAACATGAAGTGTTTTCAGGCAAAGAAGTAGACAGCGAGATAAAATTTTATCCTGACCATTATTCAAAGAAAGAAACAGGAGAACGAAGGACTACCGGGTCTTGAATTAGGATATCCTACCTACCCAAATTATGAGGGGATCAAGTGAAAAGTATCTCAAAGGATTGGAAGGAGGTGGACTATACCGAGTTAGAGAGTCGAGTGAGGTTCCGTCGAAGTTTCGGTCTGCGGCTCTGTTATTACATCAAAAATGAAAATTACAAGTTAAAACATAAATGAAATTACAAAAATCCTATCTATACAGCTTCTGTTGATTCTTGACTCGACTTTTCATCACCCTATTCTTTAGGCGGGCTCCTGACTTGCAATTTCTTTCACCTTGTTGCTTGGCTTTCAATTTCTTCACTTTGTTGCTTGACTTTTCATTTTCTTCACTTTGTTCTCCCGGTGGGCTCCGAACTTGCTAATTCATCACCCTGTTCTTCAGGCGAGCTCCTGCCTTGCTATTTCATCACCCTGTTCTTCAGGCGGGCTCCTGCCTTGCTATTTCATCACCCTATTCTTCAGGCGGGCTCCTGAAACTCAAAATTAAAACAAGAACGAAAATTATCCCAAACAAGAATTATAAATAATTAGTATTTCATTTTTTGAAAGCATTGTCCCATTTTCCAGGAGGATCCTTAACATAAAGTAAAATCCCATTTTTCAGGAGGGTCCTGAGCAGAAAGTGAAATTCCATTTTTCAGGAGGGTCCTGAACATAAAGTAAAATCCCATTTTTCAGGAGGGTCCTGAACAGAAAGTAAAGTCCCATTTTTCAGGAGGGTCCTGAGCGGAAAGTAAAATCCCATTTTTCAGGAGGGTCCTGAACATAAAGTAAAATCTCATTTTTCAGGAGGGTCCTGAACAGAAAGTAAAATCCCATTTTTCAGGAGGGTCCTGAACATAAAGTAAAGTCCCATTTTTCAGGAGAGTCCTGAACAGAAAGTAAAATCCCATTTTTCAGGAGGGTCCTGAACATAATGTAAAATCCCATTTTTCAGGAGGGTCCTGAACATAAAGTAAAGTCCCATTTTTCAGGAGGGTCCTGAACTGAAATAAAATCCCATTTTTCATGAGGGTCCTGGACTGAAAGTAAAATCCCATTTTTTAGGAGGGTCCTGAACTGAAAGTAAAATCCCATTTTTCAGGAGGGTCCTGGACATAAAGTAAAATCCCATTTTTCAGGAGGGTCCTGAACTGAAAGTAAAATCCCATTTTTCAGGAGGGTCCTGGACATAAAGTAAAATCTCATTTTTCAGGAGGGTCCTGAACAGAAAGTAAAGTCCCATTTTTCAGGAGGGTCCTGAACATAAAGCAAAATCCCATTTTTCAGGAGGGTCCTGAACAGAAAGTAAAATCCCATTTTTCAGGAGGGTCCTGAACATAAAGTAAAATCCCATTTTTCAGGAGGGTCCTGAACAGAAAGTAAAGTCCCATTTTTCAGGAGGGTCCTGAGCGGAAAGTAAAATCTCATTTTTCAGGAGGGTCCTGAACATAAAGTAAAATCCCATTTTTCAGGAGGGTCCTGAACAGAAAGTAAAATCCCATTTTTCAGGAGGGTCCTGAACATAACGTAAAGTCCCATTTTTCAGGAGGGTCCTGAACAAAAAGTAAAATCCCATTTTTTAGGAGGGTCCTGAACATAAGGTAAAATCCCATTTTTCAGGAGGGTCCTGAACATAAAGTAAAGTCCCATTTTTCAGGAGGGTCCTGAACTGAATTAAAATCCCATTTTTCAGGAGGGTCCTGAACTGAAAGTAAAATCCCATTTTTCAGGAGGGTCCTGAACTGGAAGTAAAATCCCATTTTTCAGGAGGGTCCTGAACTGGAAGTAAAATCCCATTTTTCAGGAGGGTCCTGAACATAAAGTAAAATCCCATTTTTCAGGAGGGTCCTGAACAGAAAGTAAAGTCCCATTTTTCAGGAGGGTCCTGAGCGGAAAGTAAAATCCCATTTTTCAGGAGGGTCCTGAACATAAAGTAAAATCCCATTTTTCAGTAGGTTCCTGAACAGAAAGTAAAATCCCATTTTTCAGAAGGGTCCTGAACATAAAGTAAAATCCCATTTTTCAGGAGGGTCCTGAACATAAAGTAAAATCCCATTTTTCAGGAGGGTCCTGAACATAAAGTAAAGTCCCATTTTTCAGGAGGGTCCTGAGCGGAAAGTAAAATCCCATTTTTCAGGAGGGTCCTGAACATAAAGTAAAATCCCATTTTTCAGGAGGGTCCTGAACAGAAAGTAAAATCCCATTTTTCAGGAGGGTCCTGAACATAAAGTAAAATCCCATTTTTCAGGAGGGTCCTGAACATAAAGTAAAATCCTATTTTTCAGGAGGGTCCTGAACAGAAAGTAAAGTCCCATTTTTCAGGAGGGTCCTGAGCGGAAAGTAAAATCCCATTTTTCAGGAGGGTCCTGAACATAAAGTAAAATCCCATTTTTCAGGAGGGTCCTGAACATAAAGTAAAGTCCCATTTTTCAGGAGGGTCCTGAACAGAAAGTAAAATCCCATTTTTCAAGAGGGTCCTGAACATAAGGTAAAATCCCATTTTTCAGGAGGGTCCTGAACATAAAGTAAAGTCCCATTTTTCAGGAGGGTCCTGAACAGAAAGTAAAATCCCATTTTTCAGGAGGGTCCTGAACATAAAGTAAAATCCCATTTTTCAGGAGGGTCCTGAACATAAAGTAAAGTCCCATTTTTCAGGAGGGTCCTGAACTGAAATAAAATCCCATTTTTCAGGAGGGTCCTGAACTGAAAGTAAAATCCCATTTTTCAGGAGGGTCCTGAACTGAAAGTAAAATCCCATTTTTCAGGAGGGTCCTGAACTGAAAGTAAAATCCCATTTTTCAGGAGGGTCCTGGACATAAAGTAAAATCCCATTTTTCAGGAGGGTCCTGAACTGAAAGTAAAATCCCTGGATATGCATTTCCAATGGTAGCTGAATCAAGTGAAACGAATTTGCCCCTATTTCAACAAAGATAATTTGTCAGTTAAAAACTTAGTGGTGGCTTGCAGACCTTGGCTTCTCAGGTATCTGCCCAACACTCGTTCCTTTCATCTTTGTTCCAAATTGTTAAACACTTGTCGTGTCTTTCCGCATCATTGACCAAGATCCAGATTGAGGGAAATGAGTTCTGACTCAAACAATGGGTTTCCATTTTTACTATGCCCCTGGGGTGCACTTTTTCCCAAATCTGAAATGCTTCCACGAATCCAATAGCCTGTCGGTTGATAGACTTCCTTTGCTTCGTGTTGAATTATGATCATATTTCTTTCTTGTGCTGTTCCTTGGCTTTTCCTCATATAATTGGAAAGACTGGTAGTAAATTTTGAAATCCTTTCTCGCTTGTTTTGACACAGACTTGACAAAAAAAAATGTAAAGAAATGATGGTGACTCTTGTTTTGATAAATAACATAAGAAAAGACAAAAACATGAATATGTAAATGAAAGAAAGGGCAATGTCCCATATTCAAAAAGAAAACTTATCTGAAACGACAACCAACTCCAATGAGTATGACATGCATTTTGGATTGAGCTGCCTGATCTTCCTATCCAAACTCCCCATTTGTTGTTGAGTTCGTGCCTTTTGCCATTGAGCCGC
This sequence comes from Capsicum pubescens, assembly GCA_030864215.1. Taxonomy (NCBI): domain Eukaryota; kingdom Viridiplantae; phylum Streptophyta; class Magnoliopsida; order Solanales; family Solanaceae; genus Capsicum; species Capsicum pubescens. The sequence goes on along the minus strand of CM061548.1, from coordinate 72,781,577 downwards.
TTCTTCAAATCCATTTAACTCATACATCACATCCGATTGATGACATCTTAAAATACTTTTGCCAACAAATCTCTTTCTTCTCACTTTTCGCTTTTCTCTTGAACTCTCCATCGCCTTACGGTGCCTGTGAGGGTTTTCACCAATAAGACTCTCTCATTTTTGTTTTCTCACAACTCACCACCGCCTTATAGTGCCTGCAAAAGGTTTTCACCAATAAGACTCTCTCATTTTTGTTTTCTCACAACTCACCATCGCCTTATGGTGCCTGCAAAGGTTTTCACCAATAAGACTCTCTCATTTTTCGTATTTCTTTCCTGATTTCTTATGCTGAGTGAGACAAGCGGTACTTCGCAATGTATCGTCATATCCATTGCATGCTTAGCCTTAACACTATCAAAAATTGATCTGAAGGACTTTCTTTGGTTGTAACTTGGCTTTTGGTCAAGGTTAGAAAAGATGGTAAGAGGCTCAAACGATACTTGAAGTGGGGGTGGGACTTACAACTTTTGGAATCGACTCAAACAATGCATTAACTCATGCCCCAGTTTTGTTGACTGGGTGAATCTTAAATCTTTATTTGGTTGAACCGAGCCCGAAATAGGGCAGCCTACGTATCTCACTCCCGAGAGAGGAGAATCAGGTCGCACGTAGTTCCATCAGCTTGTTCTTTGTTTTGATTTGATTTTTTTCTTTTATTTTCGAACTCTTTCTTTTATTCTTATTTTCTTGACATTTATCTTTGACTCTATTTTGATTCCAAAAGAGGGATATGAAAGAAAAATAAACGAGGCTCAAACGGGTAAACAAAGGGTGACACAATGTTTGGATAGAAGAATAAAATGCCTTCATCATATCAATCTTAAAAAATGCAAGTACTAAACATGCAATAAACTCAAACAAAGGATCAAATATCATACATAGTATCTTTTGACCGCATCAGCATTGATAGCCATTTCTGCCATTTTGCCTTCAGTATCTGTCAAATATAAGGCTCCATTGGGTAACACTTTCTTCACAACGAAGGGACCTTGCCAGTTAGGGGAGAACTTGCCCTTCGCTTCAACCTGGTGAGGAAGGATACGTCTTAATACCAACTGACCAACTTCAAAATTCCTGGGACGGACCTTTTTGTTATACGCACGAGCCATCCTCCTTTGATACAACTGGCCATGACACACGGACGTTAGCCTTTTTTCCTCGATCAAACTCAAATGTTCCAGTCGGGCTTTTACCCATTCGTCGTCATCGATCTCTGCTTCTACAATGACCCGAAGAGAAGGAATTTCAACTTCTGCAGGGATGACTGCTTCTGTCCCATACACTAATAAATATGGAGTTGCCCCTGCGAACAGTGGTGCGATAACCTAGCAATGCAAATGGCAACTTTTCATGCCACTGTCTAGAACCTTGTACCATTTTTCGCAGTATCTTTTTTATATTTTTATTGGCGGCTTCTACAGCACCATTGGCCTTTGGGCGATATGGAGTAGAATTTCGATGTGCGATCTTAAACTGTTGACACACTTCTTGCATCAAATGACTATTGAGATTGGCAGCATTGTCTTTCATAATCATCTTAGGAATTCCAAATCTACAAATGATATTGGCATGAACAAAATCTACCACAACCTTCTTTGTCACCGACTTGAAAGTTACTGCTTCCACCCACTTTGTGAAGTAGTCAATGGCTACCAAAATGAATCTATGTCCACTTGATGCCTTCGGCTCAATCGGTCCAATCACATCCATTCCCCAAGCTACGAACGGCCATGGAGCGGCCATTGCATGCAACTCAACAGGAGGAGAACGTATCAGATCGTCGTGCACCTGACATTGATGACACTTTCGAACAAACTGAATAGAATCCCTCTCCATAGTAAGCCAGTAATAACCTGCTCGAAGAATCTTCTTTGACAAGACGTGACCGTTCATATGCGACCCGCATACTCCAGAGTGTATTTCAACCATGATTGCCGAGGCTTCTTTTGCATCTACACACCTTAGAAGTCCCAGATCTGGGGTCCTCTTATACAAGATTCCCCCGCTCGAGAAAAATCCACTATCCAAACGCCTAAGAGTCCTCTTTTGATCGTTGGTGGCATATGTTGGGTATTCTGCTGATTGAATGTACCGCTTGATATCCAAGAACCAAGGTTCTCCATCCAGCTCTTCTTCAACCACATTGCAGTAAGCATGCTGATCCCGACTCTGTACATGCACTGGATCGATGTAGGCTTTGTCAGGATGTTGGAGCATTGAAGACAAAGTGGCCAAAGCATCAGCAATTTCATTACGAATCCTTGGAATGTGCCTAAATTTTACTAACACAAATCGTCGGCATTGCTCCTGCAAGCATTGTCGATACGGGATGAGCTTCAAATCTCGCGTCTCCCAATCGCCTTGAATTTGATGGACGAGTAAATCCGAATCTCCCAACACCAATAATTCTTGGACTGCCATATCAACAGCTAACCTCAAACCAAGGATGCAGGCTTCATACTCTTCCATATTGTTAGTACAGTAAAATCGAAGTTGTGCTGTTACCGGGAAATGTTGTCCCGATTCAGAGATAAGAACCGCACCTATTCCGACTCCTTTCATATTGACAGCTCCATCGAAGAATAACCTCCAACCTGGATCAACATCTATAACGACTTCATCGACACACGACACTTCTTCGTCAGGAAAATATGTCTTTAATGGCTCGTACTCTTCATCGATGGGATTCTCAGCAAGATGATCTGCCAAGGCTTGGGCTTTCAGGGCGGTTCGAGTCACATATACGATGTCGAACTCGGTAAGCAAAATTTGTCACTTTGCCAATCGACCTGTCGGCATAGGCTTCTGAAAGATATACTTCAAAGGATCCATGCGGGAGATGAGATAAGTAGTATAGGATGAGAGATAGTGCTTCAACTTCTGTGCTATCCAAGTTAGGGCACAACACGTCCTTTCAAGAAGAGTATACCTGGCCTCATAAGTGGTGAACTTCTTGCTAAGATAGTAAATAGCCTGCTCTTTTTTGCCCGTGACATCATGTTGCCCCAGGACACACCCGAAAGAATTGTCCATGACTGACAAGTATAAGATCAAAGGCCTACCAGGCTCCGGGGGTACCAACACGGGCGGATTTGACAAATATCTTTTGATTCGATCGAACGCTTCCTGACATTCTTCAGTCCATTTTACCACAAAACTCTTTTTCAGCAACTTGAATATGGGCTCACAAGTGGTTGTGAGTTGAGCAATAAACCTGCTAATGTAGTTCAGTCTACCAAGCAAACTCATTACCTCCGTTTTATTCTTGGGCGGGGGCAAATCCTGAATGGCTTTGATTTTCGAGGGATCTAATTCAATTCCCCAACGGCTGACTACAAACCCCAACAGCTTTCCAGATGGAACTCCAAATACACATTTTGTCGGGTTGAGTTTGAGGTTATACCTGCGAAGTCTTTCAAAGAACTTTCTCAAGTCTTTTACATGGTCGGCCTGACTTTTTGACTTAATAATCACATCATCCACGTAAACCTCAATCTCCTTATGCATCATGTCATGAAACATAGTGGCCATGGCTCTCATGTATGTTGATCCAGCATTCTTCAAACCAAACGGCATCACCCGATAACAATAAGTTCCCCATGGTGTGATAAAAGATGTCTTCTCCGCGTCTTCATCATCCATAATGATCTGGTGATATCCGGCATAGCAATCCACAAAAGAGGCAACCTCGTGTTTAGCACAGTTGTCTAGCAAAATATGGATGTTGGGCAGTGGAAAATCATCTTTTGGACTTGCCCTGTTCAAATCGCGGTAATCAACACACACTCGAATTTTGCCATCTTTCTTTGGTACGGAAACAACATTGGATAACCACATGGGATAACGAGCCACTCGAATTACTTTGGCTTCAAGTTGTTTCATGATTTTCTCTTTGATTTTAATACTTACATCTGTTTTAAACTTCCTCAACTTCTGTTTGACAGGAGGGAATGCGGGATCCGTTGGCAATTTGTGAGACACTAATTCAGTGCTTAAACCAGGCATATCATCATAAGACCATGCAAAAACATCCTTATAATCCATTAACGTTTGAATCATTTCATCCTTTAGCTGGGGCAAAACATGTACACTGATTTTAGTTTCCCTAACATCTTCTTGATCCCCTAGATTTATTGGCTTAGTCTCATTCAAATTAGGATTCGGTTTGTCTTCAAATTGTTCCAACCCTTTGCTTATTTCTTCTAATGCTTCTTTTTCATCATATTTCTCATCCTGCTCCATTACATCTGGATTATTTTGGATTTTAAGACCAGGCTAAAAATTCCGCATGCATGTCATGTCATTAGAATCAGCATAAAGAGAACTGTGTAAAAAGAAAAACAAACTATATTAGACACAAAACAAAAGGGACATTGCATTTCATTAAATAAAAGATAGAAGGGTTTAAACATAGACACCAATATAACATAAACAAACTAAAATCCGAATTACAACCCTGAAATAACTCGGATAAACAGAAAGGAAAACAAAATAAACTACCAAAACTCCCTCCTGACGGGGAGAGGAGTGACTTCCCAATTATTGAGCCGGACAACTGGACCTATGAATTGCACATCTGCCATACTGGTACCTTCTCCTGCTTCAACCATATCAACTTCAATAAAAAAGTTCTGGAGGTCACCCACCAATTCAACTTCAGATTCCACATGCTTCGCGACATCGCTCTTAACAAATGACTCACTGAGTAGTGGCATTGGGCGAGGGAGTGACCATATTTCCTTCTTCCTTCCCCTGATTATCTTCAGATCTTCAGTTGTAGGCTCAAATCCCAGACCAAACGTGCCCACGTTCTCACTCGGACATATGGGATGAACTATACCATGAAGAGATGCTCCCAAACCTTTTCCTGGTTCAAATCCGTATTTCCAAAGTTCACTCACCATCATGATAGAAGCAGAAGACAATTGCGGTCCCGGTATAGCTTGCCACTCAGGGATACGACTCACTGGCACTGTATCAAAAATTTGATAGACGAATGTCTCCTCTACGTTATTTGCTTCAATAAAGGACAAGGGAGAATCTTCGTAGGCTGATAAATCTCCTTCACCATGAATAACTACTTTTTGCCTGTCATGCTCAAACTTAATCATTTGGTGCAGCGTGGATGCAACCGCCTTGGCCTTGTGGATCCAGGGCCTTCCCAACAACAGATTGTAAGAGGATTCTACGTTCAATACCTGAAACTCTATGGCAAACTCAACAGGCCCTATGGTCAACATTAGTTCTATTTCGCCAATGGAATTTGACTTTGCACCATCGAAAGCCCTAACACATACATTGTTGGGCTTGATCCTATCAGCACCAATATTCAGCTTTTACAAAGTAGAAATAGGGCAAATATTTGCACCTGAACCTCCATCAATCATAACATGAGTGACGTAGAAACCCTCACACTTCACTATAATGTAAAGACCCCGATTATGCCCTGTACCTTCAACAGGCAATTCATCATCAGAAAAGCTGATTCGATTGACCTCAAAGATTTTTCCCACCATTTTCTCAACGTGGTTGATTGTAATCTCCCTTGGAACATATGCTTCATTCAATACCTTCAGCAAAACATCATGATGCTCCTCGGAGTACAACAGCAAAGATAAAAGGGAAATTTGAGCAGGGGTTTTCTTCAGCTGGTCTAATACTGAATACTCTGGCAATTTCATCTTTTTCAAAAAATCTTCGGCTTCCTCCTCAGTGATAGGCTTTTTGATAGACGACGGTTCACTCACCATTGGCTTAGACTTTCTTAAGCTTTCAGGCACGAAGCATCTTCCTGACCTGGTCAAACCTCCTACCTCATCTACATCTTGCACAACTTCTTTCCCGTGATAGGTCATCACAGTTCGCCCATAATTCCAGGGAATCCTTTTCATATCAACTATCGGAGGTTGGGTCACCGGTTTGAGGACAATAGGCGCTGCCAGTGCTCCTTTCACCGTCAAGATAGGCTGACTCAAAGCTCCCACCACTGTCAACTTAGGTTTATCCTGACTCGAATCACCATACCTTCTGGCGCCTTGTACTGTGATCAGGGGCTTCTTTGTGCTTTCTCGGGATTTATCCTCCCTCATTCCTTCCTGGCTCAATGACATTTCTTTCAAAGACTCCGCTACATTCACCGATTTCTCCTCAGTGGTGTGTATCTTGACAATAGGCTTATAACCCCTCGAAGACTCTTTCCCATCATATATCAATTCTAACATATTGGCTTCAGCATGGGTTGGCAGCGGATTCTGGTTAATGTTTGGACCCTCCGGGGCTTGGACCAACATCTGATTTGTGTCAATCAAGTCTTGGACAGCTCTCTTTAAATGCCAGCATTTCTCAATATCATGGCCTGGCATATCAGAACAGTACGCACACCTTAAAGAATAATCGAGATTCCTTGGTGGTGGATTTGAAAGCCTTCTTTGAATTGGGCTTAAAACCTTCAACTTCCTCAACCTATCAAACAAGCTAGCATATGACTCCCCAAGAGGTGTGAATTGATTTTTGACCGTTTTCTCCTGCTTATACTCGGGCCTAGGATGAAAACTGGGTCTGGAGGGGTTATGGTAATTTGGTGGAGCGAATGGGCGATTTTGTGAAGTTTGCGCGCGCCACTGCGGGTAAAAAGGGGTTTGGGCATATGGTTGCACACTATATACTGGGTAAGGGGGTGGTGGAATGGAATATAAAGGATTTTGTGGAGGGTAGTAATGGTGGGGAGGAATATATGGAGCTTGGGCGTAGACTTGGGCTTGGGATTGGGGATAGGGGCGAGGTGGCCTTTTAGGATAAGTATGGGTTCCGGCTACGACAGTCGCAACATCCTCTTTCTTTTTTTTTCCTCCAAATGCGCCAGATCCACCTTGAATCGCTTGTGTGGTAGCTTTTAATGCAGCAAAACTCACTATTCGACCGGTCTTAATCCCGTCCTCTATCATCTCCCCCATTTTGAGGACTTCCATAAAAGACTTTCCCATTGCCGGAAGTAAATGTTGAAAATAGGTCTCATCCTGCGCCTGAATGAAAACTTCTACCAACTTACTTTCCTTCATTGGAGGCTTTACCCTAGCGGCCTGTTCACGCCACCTTATAGCGTATTCCCTAAAACCTTCAGTGCTCTTTTTCTTCATGTTGACCAAAGATTTTTCGTCCGGAATCAAGTCGATGTTGTACTGAAAATGTTGAACAAATTCAGAAGCCAAATCATCCCAACTGTTCCATTTATCGATATCCCGATCGATGAACCATTCTGAAGCCAGATCTGAAAGACTCTCGCCAAAGAAGGCCATGAGTAGTTCTTCCTTTCCTCCTGCAGCCCTCAACTGGTTGCAATAACGTCTCAAGTGTGAAACAGGATCACCGTGCCCTACGTACTTCTCGAACTTAGGCATCTTAAAACCGGGGGGCAGGTTGATGTCTGGGAACATGCACAGGTCTTTATAGGAAACACTTCTATAATCTCCGATTCCTTGCAAATTCCTCATAGCTTGCTCTAAACTATTCAGTTTCCGGGCTATGACATCCTGTTCCTCCGTTGCGACAGGTTTCTCCGTATCAAATGGAAATGCAGGCTGAGTGTACCCATACGGTTCATTCAATTGCAGAGTAGGCTCCGTAGCATAATACTGACCATCTAAAACCTTCAGTGCTGGCTCACTGGAAGACCGAGGAAGCCTCATTGTGGGACGCACGACATATATGGGAGTTTCTTGTGGTGGCGGGGCCACGAATACCGGTGTGATCGGTGGCGCTGGCTGAGCAGCTGGTCTTGATTGGGGAGCTGCCAAGGGCACTCCAGAATTGTCAGGATAATAATGTCGCGGAGTGAATCCTGGCGCGTGCTCAGGTGACTCAGTAGGAGCAGAGAATTGTGCCTGAGAGAGCGGTGGGCAATTAGAGATATTCCCAAGACCTTCAGGGAGCGGAGGAGGAGGCATTCCGCTGGCCCATGCCCGGTGCAAATCTGTCAATTGTTGTCTAAGCCTTACTACCTCATCATTGTGTTCTGAACTTTCTTCCCTGTGATCCTGATCCGGGTCAATGAGCGAATTCTCAATCTCCCTGCTACCCATGGCGAGCTTTGCTTTGGATCTAGTGAAGTATGGGTGACTAGCCAGAGTGCTGCAAACCTACCACTGTTATCTGAAAGAACATGCTCATCAAAGACGACATTCGTTAGGATTAGGGTATACCAAAAGCATGGGAATCACATTGGTAAAATGGTCCTAAATTCATGTTCATTTCTACCAGCTTGTGAGGGTAGCGAGGTCATTTTAACATCATCCCGATTTTTATCTACACTCTTTTTTTTTTCGTATCCATCTCTATTCTTTCCACTTCTCTCGTTATCTATCATTATTTTATTATTCTTCATGGCTTTTTTTTCTTTAAAAGAGGAAAAATAATGAAAAACAACGAAACAAAATGATTAGATCGAACCCAAAAGTAGGTTGCCTACGTATCATGTTGTACATGAATCAGATCTTGCGTAGTTCGGACAGTTTTGCCAAAATGGCCAATTAAACTCTTTTTCTTTCTTGAAACAAAGTGTCAAAAGAATTGATGAAAATCTTTCTTCTTCTTCTTCTTTTTTTTTTTTTTTTTAGGGTTAAATCTCTATACAAAAATGAAACCTATGATTACCAAAGAAGAATCTTTTTGGGTTTTCAATTTAGAATTTCATAGGAAAAATGAAACTTGAAACTATTAAAAAAAAATCTTTTTGTAGTTTTCTTTTAGAGATGTCTATGAAACACCTACTCTAAGTGAAGAGTGAAGAAAATCTTTTTGAATTTTTCAGATTCCTGTACAACATGAAATCTATGGTTACCGACGAAAATATTTTTGGATTTTCGATTTTAAATTTCATACGAAAATGAAACTTGAACCTATTAAAGGAAAATATATTTTTTTGCTTTCTTTTAAAGATGTACATGAGACACCTACTCTAAATGAAGAGTGAAGAATTTTTTTTGAATTTTTGAAATAAGATCCCCGAACCCATAATAGGTTGCCTACGTATCTCACTCCCGAGAGAGGAGAATCAGGGGTGCGTAGTTCGTCCAGATTGGACACTTAACGATTAACTAATAAATTGACCCTAACTTAAGAGACAACCAAAAGCAAACGAGTGAAAACATTTTGGATTTTCAACTAGACATTTCAACTAAGACTGACACCACCAATTATAAAAAAAATCTTTTTGGTATTTTGTTTTTGACAGATAAGTAGACAAAGCAAATAAAACCCTCTTTTTTTTTCATTCATTTTTTTTTGAACTTACGGTACTTTGAGAAGATAAATGCAAAAACGTAAAAAAATCTTTTTGAGTTTTGGGATCGTGAAGAACAAAAGTCATAAAGAACTCTAAAATAAACTTCGACACTCCTTTTGATTCATTCTTTTCGACTCACTTTTTATTTTCTTTTTTTTTTCTTTTTTTTTTTTCACACTTTACTTCTAACTCATGTTTTCCCCAAATCGGTCCGTCAAATGACCACGTTACCCTCAAATATGCAACAGTTAGCACGTAGGGATGCTTTAAAGGCGAGTCTCCTACAAAGGACCGTGTAGGCCCCGCTAGGTCTCAATAAGATGCACATAAAAATGACCTAAAGGCTGACCTACGTTGTGGTTTACTAACAAGGCCGTTCGGGGGAGCATATGGTCGATAGTGGCTGCTTTGCTTTCCACCTACTCCATACATCCAACGGCTCCCCCCCTAAAATAAAGGTGACTCAACTAGATTTCGTGTGCACGACGTGCGCTCCGAGACTTGTTGCAGAAAGAAGGCCGGGGGGATGGACTCATGATGACAGATATAAAGCGGTAACACATAGGATAAATACTATAAACAAAGAGCACGAAAACGCACAAAAGTGAAAACAATAACAAAACAATAATCACAAACAATGCTTATACACTCGTAATGCCAAACAAAGCCGATACGACTCAAAAAATAAGCTCGAATTCTGAAAAGGTCCCCAGCAGAGTCGCCAGAGCTGTCACACCCCTTTTTTAACTCCAAAAATTAAAGTATTGTAAGTTTTGAAAGGGTTTTTATTATTAAAGTGACAAAGATGAAAATTTGTTTTGAAAAATGGATTATTTATATTTAAACTCAGAGTCGCCACTTGGCATAGATCGGGTGTGCCAAGTCACCTTTGGAAATCCCTTTTCAAAATATTTTGACTCTTAAAACTGGTTTGCGAACAGAGATTCCAGCTAAGGAATTCTGTTGACCGAGGGAAAGGTGTTAGGCACCCCTCGATCCCGTGGCTTGACCATGGTCGCTTGATGGAGAGTATCGGTTAGTTAGACACTACGAATGTATAAACCACAAAAAAAAACATACAAACCAATCAATCAAACAATCAAACAAATCCAGAATTATAGTGTTCAGTCCAATTATACAGTCCAAAATAAATAAATAAAAATGCGAAAATAAATCCTATCTAACCTACACTAATCCTAACTACGCTCCCCTGCTTTACCCGATGCCTCGGGCCTTCATCACAAACATCTTCCTCCAACATAGTACGTCGAGGCATTCCCCGGTGAATAAATACAATGTGTCTCGAGGCATTCCCCGGCTAAATGAATACATTTAAATTAAATACGATAAACTAGAAAGAAAAATTCACACGCACATTCCAACATTCAATCAAAACAACAGGTTCTAAAATTTGCCAACCCGAACCTATATTGCCTATCCGGCTCGACCTATCATGATTCTATCATATTCAAACATCATCAGTGAATCAAAATTTATTCAAATTTACTTTTATCGAGACCAATTCCTTCCCACATTCATTCTCAAAATAATTGATCAATTCTTCTACTACCAATCCAAGTTTCCACATCCAAACCCAACATCAACCAACACAAAAATGAGGATTCAAATATGTCAAACAACAAATCATTCGCATTCATATAAAAATTAAAGGGAGAGAAGATAGAATTGGACCTCAATAGCACGTTGTGTCGATAATAAGGAAATCTGAAGACCAAAATACTCGATCGGAGATCCTCACAACGAACCAACCAAACTCGGTATTAAAATAATAACCGGACAGCTCCAAAATCCGCGAATAACAAAAAAAAAGAACTTTACTATACGACACCCGCAACCGAGAACGACAACACAATTCGATAAAGACGAATCGAGATCCACTATCGACGACGAATCCACGAAATAAACGAAACCAAGATTAACCAACAAACAACAGGAAACCAAAAACCAAACAGATCGAGGTGGTAAGCTCACGACGAAGGAAGAACGGAGGCAACACCTGTTCTCCGACAGCGGCGCCGGTCAGTTCCGACTGTTTCACCGGACGTTTCGCCGGAACTGAGCTACAACTTTTGGTGACGGTGAACGGCGACGGGTGTGACGAGCTGGTCGCGGTTTGGTCGAAAAGCCGCCGGCGGAATCTGGTGACTGAGATCTGGTCGGATCTCGGATCGGCGCACCGCGGCCGGAGCTAGTCGGATCTGACCGACGCGCCGCAGCTGTAGGAGCTCGGGTCCGATCGCCGGCGACGTTTAGAGAGAGAGTGTGTGTATATAGAGAGAGAAAGTTTAGAGAGAGAGAGTCTAGATTTTTTTTTTTGGATTTTCTTTTTTTTTTTTGTGTATGTGGGTGGGTATATATATTTTTTGAGGCTTTCTTTCTTGACAAGAAAAAGAGAGTGGGGGGTGGGGTAACGTGGGGTAGGGGGTAGTGGTGAGGTGTTATGTTTTTATTGGGTGGGTGGTTAGGATAAGATAGGTTTAGTTATTTTTGTCATTTTGTGGAGGGATTATCACACGGGTGAGGGTACACGGTAGGATAGGGTAAATAATAGGTAAAACGATATCAGGGAGGGACGAAATTAGGTGTCTACAACAATATATTTTTTCAGCATGTTAATAAATTTCCATCATGTTAAACAGTATATTTAAGCATTTTCAGCATGTTCACATTAAATTCCAGCATGTCCTCACATGTTAGTTCACTTTCCAGCACTAAAAACGCAATTTCAGCATGTTCATTGAATTTTCAGCACGTTGATATTAATTTCCAGTATATTAAGATTAGTTTTGAACATATAAAATGAGTTTTCAGTAATTAAACAAGTGTTAACATTCTTTTATTTTCTATCAGTGTTAAATAACAAATAATTTTCAGCAGTTGAATTATAGCCTTAATCATGCTAATTATTTTCTGCATTAGAACTTCAAGTTAATTTTCAATATTTCATTAATTTATGACACGTCTTTGCATAATTAATGGATATCACGCTTAGACATATTTACCCTTGACATGATTTTACTTTAACAACTTTATAACATCAGTTTGACATGAACAACAATTATCTTTCGTCATATTAGACAATTGTTCCACTTAGATAACATGCCTATTGATTTTAATTAAAATAAATAATTATTTATCTTGAATGTTAATCACCTTAATCAACTTCTTTAATAATCCAGAGGCTAATTTGGGGCAATTATGTGCTACGTAACGTCCTATTTGTTTCACGCTTCGAGTCTTAGGAAAATATAACTTTATTTTGTCTAGACCACACATCCAAAATAGAAAAATCCAATGCCTCTTGGACGATAAGTGGGACGATAGGTATTCTAAAAACGTTAGTTTTATCCTTTTCTTAGAACGTCTTTAGATTTGACAACCTGCCTAGGTGGGGTGGGACGGGTAGTCATTTGGAAGTGATGATCTCCAGAGACATTACACGACATTTGACATTGTTACTTGTTTAAGAATTTGGCCAGTGGATCAGATAAGGATTAAACAAGTTGGGGTTCTGATCCGAATGAAACCAAAATTTTCCTTTATTTGTTTTTTTTGAATTTATTCTTTTATTTATTTAGGGTATATGTTTATTACATAAGCAGTCCTCTTTGTTATAATCTACATCATTTCTCTCTCCTCGCTTGTCTTATTTGTATGTTTTATTGATTTTATCACTTAGATAATTAATAGCTAAAATAACTAAGTCAAATGTTTGTTCATTAATTACTTTATCACTTAGTCAACATTTAAGTTAATAATAAGTGACCTTTATTTGATCACATAGAATCCCCACGTAAAATACGAATTCGGCCGAGAACCACCTTTGTGGACCTCAAAAGGTGCCTAACACCTTCTTTTCGAGATAATTTAACCCTTACCCGAATTTCTGGTGAACTAAGACAAAACAACAAAATAGGTTTGTAGTTAGCCTAGACTGGTGCCCTAACACACCTTAATACATTAGGTGGCGACTCTTCACACTTCCTCCATAAACAATCCCAAAAAGAGCAGTCATGTCGAATCCCACTTTTCGCGTGAAAAATGGGGCGCAACAATAATTAAAGCATTGAAATTTAATTCTAAATTAGGAAATTTATATCATACACATGAAAATACGAAAATAGCCATGCAATTCATCAGCTAAATCACTTGAAATATCATAATCTTCAAATAGCAATATTTGGGTATGAACCCTAAATTGAAATTCATGAGTAATCATACAAAATCATGTAACTTGTAATTAAAAACTAGTTTTGGGCACAAAGATGAAAGAATTATCCTTGTTGAAACCCCACATACCTTAATTGGTGAAATTGATAAAGAAACTTGAACTTGAATTTCTATTTGTGCTTTTGAAAATGATTTCTTGAATATCTTGAATTGGGAATCTTGAATTTTGGGTTATCTTGAAAAAAGAATGGTGGAATTTGGATTTTTTGTGGATTAAGATTTGAGTTCTAGGGTTTCCTTGGAGTGTAATTTTGATGAAAATATGCATATAATGGTTAGAATAGGATTAATTATCTATTTTTGCGGATTGGGGCTTAGGGAAATGACGAAATTGCCCTTTAAAAATTTAACTCGGAACTGGAAGTCCCGATTTTGAGCCCTACCGCGACGCGATACAATCGTAGTGGCTCACTGAAAAAAGGACGAACGTCATTTTGGGCTCTGGCATGATACGGCATAATCACGTTGCATCATTGAAAAAGGATGAGTGTCATTTTGCACTCCATCACGCCGCAGTATCTGTCCAATTGAAATTTTGATGCGATACAGGCAAATCGCATTGATCTACTGGAAAGGAATGAACGGGAATTGAAACTTCTCCGCAACACGAGCTAATTGCGGTGCTCCACAGGAAATTGGACAATTGTGAATTTGTCCTTCACCGCGACGCGGTGCTTATCGCGATGCACTATATTTTTACTAAAATCGCCATAACTTCTCAATCGAGTGTCGAATTAAGGCGAAATTGGTATCATTGGAAAGCTGATTCAATTATTTGCATATTGGTGGGTCTAGAGATGGAAAATTCTATATGCCTCAAGAGTTACACACTTTTGAAGTTAACCCCTAAAGTACTAGGAGCTAAACTGAGCTAAAAAAATTACGGGGTATTACAAAAACACCCTACATATGTTTTTAGTCAATTCCCTACTCTATTTCTTTTTCATTTAATTTTTAGGATTAGATTAAAAAGAGTGTAAATAGGTGGGGTCGGTGATCTTTAAAATCATACCTTGATCCCATAAATTTATTCTCCATTTATCTAGACCCTTTTATTTATTTCAAAAATAAAGACAAGTCTCCAAGTACATTAAATTTTCACTACTCCCCTCTCTACTAGTCTCCACTCTCCTCTACTTTTGGTTCTCTCTCTTTCTCTTCTTTCTAACAAAACTCTTCATCTTTCAAGTTCTTCATTGTCAACTTCTTTTTTATCTCAACTTTTAAGCTTGGTATTTATCATCTCTTGTCACGATCCAAAAATGAGGGTCATGATGGCACTTGTCGCGGTGTACCTTGACAAGTAAGTCTATCACTCAAACTGATATGAAAAGAGGAAAAGACAGAAATATCCCAAGATAAGGCTTCTAGAACGAAGCCAAACCATATAAGTAATCATAACAATGCGGAAAGAACTTATCCAAAATACCAATCATTCCCAAAACCAGGTTTCAATAGTATAAGAACTACTAATATAATCCAAGAGTCAAATATATCGAAAAATAACCACAAAGGAATAATAACTGTCTCTGAATACTAATAAAGACATAACTACTATAGAAAAATAGAGGTGAACTTCGGACGCATGAATGTCCAACCGCTACCTTGGAAGCTCCAACAATTGCCTGAGTCAATCGAGTTGAGGCGCACTCGAGCTAGGACCTGCATCGCAAGGGCTTAGTAGGCATGAGTACGGTCCACTTGTACTCAGTATGCATCATAGGCCGACCAAGCAAAGTAGAAAATAAAGCATACAAAACATACACTAAGGGCACGTCACCTGCAATCAGAAAATGTTCCACAATGGTAGCCCACACCGCTTGCACGAACAGTTCTAATATATCTCACATATATTGTAACATCACACCAAGATAGAACAAAAGTACGTATTATATCACATATAAGAAGAACAGGGGGGAACATGTATGTACAAGATCATCAAATGAAAGTAAAAGAAAATATGATAAATACATAAATGACAAGTCAATATGCCAATACAACACAACATAACACAATAAAGTAAGTGCAATATATATGTTAATGATGATTATGATGATGCATGAGGTCATCGCACAACCTCCAGGATCGTCGCACAATCCCCGTATACACCTACGAAGCTAAAGCTTCCCGACGTAGGACCCATGGGGGGTTCGTCAACACGTATACAATCCACATATATCATATCTCTTTTCTGACACATCCCTCAAAAAGGGTTTTATAAGGTGTTACAATATCTCCTCCTCGGCACATCCCTCGAGGAGGGTTTTAAAAAGGTGTTGCCGGTGTTTCTCAGGTGTAGCTACGGTGGTACCAATGTTTCATGAATGAATATGATATGAGGATGTAATGCTCACAACCAATCACAATGAGTATTTTCACAACCAACCATAATGATATAGTTCCACAACCATGTGAGCCAATATTCACTCATTATTTCAGTTTCATCCATGAATTTCAACATGTCTCATATGTCAAATAAAGTATGAATATAATTATAATACACCAATGGTATCATATTAAGCATCTTCAAAACACAATACAATTATTCACATGTATTTAAGGCTATTAATATCACATAGGACCCCACACGGTCACACATATCACATAATAACTCAATTTCAATAATTACATCACATATAGGCTCCCGCACGGGCACAAAACATAAATATTCATTTTTCATGATTAATTCTCACCCTTAACATGCATTTTGTACCATCATTTACTACCCAGCTCAGTCTGAAAGAGTTAAGCCATAACCTACCTCGAAAGTCGAAATCGATCCGCTACACTTGAACCCGCAATCTTAATTTTCACAAACAATTCCAAACTTCACTAAAAACATCAAATATAAAATCTATGTGTCAAAACAAAACCAACGACACCCATATTGACTACTTTTGGTCCGGGGTCAAAACGGACCCCCAAAATGGGTTTTCAAAAAAGAAGGGCAAAATCGAAACTTTACTTCAAAAATATGTTCCTCATATTTTTAGGAACCTACAACTGAAAACCCTAGTTAAATAGAGTCAAAAAGGAGGTCAAATAGAAGAAAAACCATTTTTGAATTTTACCAGGTAAAATCTTTGAAATTCAGGTTAAAATCAAGAATCAGAGTTGTTTTGAAGGTTAAATTGATGAAAAACTAGTAATTAGAAGATGAAAAATATTATTCAAGTGAAAATGAGTAAAAATGGGATTTAAAATCAAGTTCTATGATTTTTGGGGTTTTGAGAAATTAATTAAAAAATTACTCAGAAAAGGATGAATTTTTACCTTAAATCCGTAATAAAACTAAGAAATGGGTGTTAATCTAGCTTCCCAAGCTCTCACAAACTTTAATTTTAAGCTCTCGCACTATTTTAGAGTTACTCCCAAGAGGCAAGATGAAAATGAGCAAAATGGGTCAAAAAGAGGTGAAAATCTGCTATTTATAGTAGATTTTCTGCAATAACAGTTTTTTGTTTGGTCGATCGGACTTCGACGGGGTGTCCGGGATTCGTACGGAGTACGATACATGCAAACGAACTATGCAACCATACTAAATTTGGCGTTTCGAACGCGATGGCGATACCAGATTTTTTAAAAAATATCGTTTTCACAAAGTTGACCTCCGAAACCCGAAATCATAATTTTCCAAACCGAGGATCGAAAAGAGATTTAAAAGTCGTAAAATCATACCAAACATGCTAACACCCTAAATTCGATATTCTGAATCTGCTAACAAAGTAGGATTTTTCATCCAGGGCCGTTTAGACCAAATGTGTATCCCACACCTATATTTTCAATTTTTCAACTTTCCGACCAGTAGGTCGAAATGAGCTCGGGTGCATCGGGACCCAAATCAAAGGTCTACCTAGCCTAAAATTGATATTCCGGAGTTGCTGGTGCAGTCCGTTTGGCCATACATCACACGGATCAAAAGATATCCACATAAGATCAAAATAAGACTCCTAAAGCCATCAAAAACCACAATATCACATAAATGATACCAAAATGCATCAAAAATCATGTCAATCACTCCCACACCTCAAAAATATCAAAATGCAACTACGAAAAGAGGTAAAACAATTAAATCACACAAAATCACAAATTTCACATATTTCATCAAATTTTTAGGTCGTTACATCTACAGACAAGTATTTTTATTTTTTCGCTCATATTTAGGTGTATTTTACACTAATTTTATTCCGATAATATTGTGGTTCATAAAATTAATTTTTTAAATATAAATTTTGGATATTAATCTATATGGATTGAAGAAAATTTGTGTTGTTTGATGCCTAATTTCTTGTTAGATTAAGTGATTTGTTAAAAGTTCAGTGATCATTTTCTAATTCGATTTCAATAAAATTTAGCAATTTTCTTAATAGTGTTCATGTAAATGAAACTGTAGCACATTGGAATATGAAATTTTGTGGATAATGTAATCTTATTTTAGTTGCGTCTTCTGTGAGTTTTCTGTTTATAGTGTTGCAGTTGATTAATGGCGATGCGGTAGATTAATATTATTTTTGTATTATTATTGACAAATATTGTATTCTATTTGTTGTAGATCATAAAGTATGTTGTTGTTAGGAACAGAAGGCTTGTGGAAATTAAAAAATCTGCAAAAAAGAAAAAAAAAACAATGGATAATTTTAAAAGTTACGTAGACAAATCGAGTGTTGAGGGTGGTGAGGATGATGATCCTCTGTACATTCCATTTTGTTCAAGGACTATTCATGCATAGGAGTATGATGCTTCTTCTACTTGGCTAGACAATTTTGGATGCTTTTCGATGAAAATATCAATTACGTCTAGGATAGACTTGTTTTATCAATTTAAATAAAAAGGTTTTAGTTAATCAGAAGCTGATGCGTAGGTTCAAACATTCTTATTTTAAACACTTTGTAAAAATTTTAAACCATCTCAAATTTCACGAACAATTGATCTATCATATGCTCCTCCGTCGTCTCGGATATGACGAGTATCCACATAAAAATGATGAGCCAACTTGCTTTGGCTTAAATGAGTTTGCTTTGATCACGGGCTTAAGGTGTTCATCATATTCCTGTAAATCAAAATTGTTAAAGATGTATAGAGACGACAAGGTGTTTTACAATAAGGTTAGCCTAAACAAGAAGGTTACGCCAATAAGTCTTTTGAATTTCGTTTAAGGTATTAGCCTAAAGAAGAAGGATAAGTTGAGATGTTTGGTGTGGTTCTGGCATGTCGTGTTGCTTGGAAGAGGTGCTACCAAGCCTGTGGATTCAAATTTAATAAAAATAGTGTATTCTCTGAATTTCTTTGAGGCATACTCATGAAAAAAAGAGCCCTTTGCATCCCCCCACGTTGGACTGCGTGAAGAAGATAGCTATGAGAAAATAGAAGAAAGCATATAAATAGACAGATAATGCATCTTTTGCTCTATGTGACCTCCCTTAGGCATTTATGGTATATTGTCAATCATATAGTCTATATGCATATATGATAGACTTTCTTTGATAAGTAATGTTGATTATTTCTTATTTTTTGTGATTACAGGTTTAGATCTATAAAGCTTTTTCTAATGTTGACAGAAATGCTAAAAAATCAAAAGATGTTCCTTTGTCCATGCCTAGAATTCTTAGATCTCACATCAAAAAAATTAATGATTTTTCCTCACGTCATTCATTTATTCATCTACGATGATTCATTTTTAAAAAGAATGATCTAGTTTTTTTTTTTTTTCAAAAAGAATGATTTCTTTCTTTTTTTAAAACACTTTAATTTTAATTTTCCATGTAGTTTATTTACGACCACAAGATCAAAAGACATTTTGATACATTTGACATAACTTTAAATTAGAACCACAAGATTCAAAAGTCTTCTTTATTTTTTTAAACTTCGTACCAAATAAAAATAAGTTATTCTTTTAAAAACGGAGGGAGTACACTTTCTTTGCAAAATCAAAATCTATAGCTAATAGCTAATGTTTTTTCTTATTTTAAAGTTTGTGCATCCTTTCCTCACCCCTACTGTGCGTGAACTGAAGGATATGCAAACACTTGCGCCATACAAGGATAGGGTGAAGGATATCTTAATTAATACCATGAAGGCTGATTTGAAAGGTGTCATTGTTCTTGAGTCACCATTAAGAAGTCGATGGAAGAAGCGAGATGATGATACTGATGACATGAATATTAATGAGAATCAATATGTTGAATTATTGAATCGGAAAGAATGCAGTTAGTTGTGGATTATGTGAAAGAATAGGAAGAAAGAAGAAGTGTGAAGAAGATGAAGGTGAATTAATTTGATTCTTAGCTATGTAATTTGATCCCTCAATGTTTAATTTATGTTAATCCTTTCTAAAAATGCAGGAAAAGTACATGTGGACAACCCCCCTTCATTAATCAGAGTACATTTTTGAAGCAAAGGAGACCCTCGAAGCAGCTGCTCAATATGAGGATTTGAATGAGGAAAGAGAAGAAGATGATGAGATGACATGATGTCTCAGTTGATGAAGTTGTTGCCGATGTTAATGTCCTAGTTGAAGAAGTTTTCAGTGTAGAAGAGGAGTTGAATGAGCCAAAGATAGTTGATGACTTCTCTGAAAAAGTTGCTCAAAATACAGTTGACATCGAGATTGTGCCTTATGAATCTATAGTGAAAGATTTACGACTATTTGAAATTAACAGTGAGATTTTAATGATTTGGATATTTTGAACAACATGAAATGTCTTTTTAAATATTTGGATGTTTTGATCTCCAATCTTACATCAATGTGATTATGACAATATTTTTGAATAATTTTTAAAATATATCTTGATTATGAAAATTGATGAATGTTTTGGAATGATTTTTGAATATAATTTTTCACTTGCAAAGAATGTTTTGGATATAATCTTTTTACTTGAAAATGTTTGACTATATAATAAATGTAGTGTTTATAGGTAGTTGATTATCAATGATATAGACTAAGAAGAAAAGGCTAAAAAGAAGCACAATAAAAAAAATAGTGATACAATCGACTGTAAGTGATTTTAGAAAACTTAATTCAAAAAAGAAAAAAATAAAATCTCACTAATACCTTAGTACATATTTTCAAACAGAATCTCTAATAAACATGGATAACATACTATCATAAAAAGAGATATAATATAAATCACTCTGGTAAATACTAAATCAGATCAAGCAGTGAGTATATCATCGATCGTGTAGTTGGTCTACGATAGACTATGAAAATATAATAATATATAGAGAACCATTATAAAATAATTTAAAATGTCAACAAATAAATAAAGTTAAATAAAAGAGTAAACTATATTTCAAGAATTGAAGTACTACCATTTACATTATATGAAAGTCCACATATATTTGTTGGGATGATTAAATGAGTTTTAGTTGAGCAACGATTGATCAAAGGACAAACAATATTTGTCAAAACATAAATTTGTTCTAAGAAAGTCATTTGTATTACTACTATTGTTCATCTTAAATCCATCTTGATCAACCAACATGCACTTCCATAGGATGTGATGGGTACTATGATAATATGTTTAAGTCGTTTAATTTTTTATTTAATTATTGTCTTTTCTGAATTTTTTCTTGTGATTCACTATATATTCTCAGGGTCTATGTAGGCGCACTATCTAGTCGATTATATATAGTCGATTATATATTCATTCATATACAACAACTATAAAATGGTTTTAAATGATAATAAATAAATAACATTAAATAAAGGGGTAAACTTCATTTTAAACATTAAAATACTACTAATTATACCATATGAAAATCTGCATACATTAGTTAGGATGATCAAATGAGTTTTAGTTTGAGCATGGTTAATCAAAGGACAAATAATATTTGTCAAAGCATAACATTATCCTGAGAAAGTCATTTGTATTATCATTTTTCATCCTAAATTCATCTTGATCAACCTACGTGCATTTTATAGGGTGTAATGGGTACTATTATAATATTTTCATGTCGTTTAATTATTGTCCTTTTTTGATATTTTTTTGTGATTCTCTATATATTCTCATGGTCTACTACAGACACACTAGCTGGTCGATTATATACTCATTCATAGACGACAACTATAAAATAATTTAAATTGATAATAAATAAATAAATAAAATTAAAAATAGGGGTAAATTTTATTTCAAACATTAAAGTACTACTAATTACACCACATGAAAGTCCACATACATTAGTTAGGATGATTAGTTTGAACAATGATTGATCAAAGGATAAGCAACGTTTGTCAAAGCACAACATTGTTTTGAGAAAGTCATTTATATACCATTGATCATTCTAAATCCATCTTGATCAGCCTACATGTAATTTCATGGGTGTAATGGATACTATTATAATATTTCATGTCGTTTAATTTTTTATGTAATTATTGTCCTTTTTTGATATTTTCTATATATTTTCATGGTCCACGTAGATGCACTATCTAGTCGATTATATACTCATTCATAGAAGAAAACTATAAATGATTACTTTATTTTTATTTAATTTAAATATTATGAGTTTTTGGTGATATCTACTGACTATCCATACATTCGTTTGGTCGATTAGAGACTGACTGCAAGATCTATAATATACCCATCCATATATATAGTCTATAAAATGGCTAATTCATTTGCTTAGATATTTTCTTGTGATTCTCTATGTATTCTCATGGTCTATTAGAGTTTCACTGTCCGATCGATTATATACTCATCAATAGATAACCACTATACAAAATGATTAATTTATTTTTATTTATTTTAATATATTAATTTTTATCATATTCTAGTCATTGCTCATATATTAGTCTGGTCAATTAGAGACTGACTACAAGATCTAGTACATACTCGTCTATATACATGATCTACAAAATGGCTATTCATTTATTTAGATATTTTCTAGTGATTCTCTATATATTCTCATGGTCTATTGTAGACTCACTGTCAAGTCGATTATATACTCATAAATACATAACCACTAAACAAAATAGTTATTTTATTTTTATTAATACTATCAGTTTTTAGTCATATTCTAGTGATTGTCCATTTATTCGTCTGACTTGATATTGCATATTTATAGCCTAGGACATGCTTAATTTGTAGATCATTTAAAACAGCTCTTTCATCATTGCTGACTAGCAAATACGGAAATTTAAAAACAAAGAAAAAAAAAGGCACAAATATAAATAAATAGATAATTTTATATATTGATAACTTATTCATTGCATTTGGGAACTACAAACCAACAAAAAAAAACTAGCAATGAACTTGTGGGGTGAGAATCCCATCAAGAGAGATGTGAAGCCTCTCCATCGATGCTCGTAAACAACGGGTCATGCATCAGACATCGTGATAGAGTAGGCACCGATCCTCGACCAGTCGCCAAAACAAACGATTGAAATTGTTATGGAGGACCTACAGATTATGGTTGTTGCATTCCATGATTTGGCACGAAAGCATCTTGTCATTTGAATATTTGAAGAAGAAGAGGAGGAAGATAGATGTGTAGTGAAATAGATAGAGGACATGTTTTAATATACTATTCTGGGTGATATGAAAGGTCTTAATCAAAGTCTCTAGTCAATGAGTATTTTAGGCAAAAAAGAGTTCCAATAAACTAATCTATAGTGAATTTTAATAAACTAAGATCGATTCACTCAACGGTCTAACCTATAATCAGTTTCAATAAACTAACATCGATGCATGCACTCAATAGTCAGTCAATATGAGACTTTTCACAATTGGAATGATCAAAACATTACGTAATCTACCTTAGAAAATTCTTCAATTGTTTATCCGCTATGCATAAATAAAGTCAATTAGACATTATTCGTCGACAAACATCAGTCTATTGTAAATGTATTAACTAGTGTATAATATGCGAGATTTCTACTGTTAGCTCACACATTTCAAACTCAAATAAAAATTCAAAAAATTTCAAGTTTTATCAACTCAAATTTAACATTGCTGCAATTGAAAATTGAAAATTATAAAATGAAAATTGGGAATAAACTCTACAACTCTTAATCTTATTAAAATAGAAATACTTCTTGTTGGTGAAATTACAATAATATTACAATTGAAAAATTACAAGTGAAGAAAAATAAAAGTTACCACTTCTTCTTCGGTTGAGGCGTGGATATCTTGCTCTCTTTAAGGAGCTTCAAGCCCATTGCAGCAAATTATTTTATCGGTCCAGCAGTAATCTTGTTGACTTGTTCCCTCCAGGATACAACAGTCTTCTCATAAAAAACAACTCAACAACTCTGGACAAGAGTTGGGTTCAAAACTCCACAAAAAGAACACCTCTCTTCAACTAATAAACACTCTTTTTTAGTAACTTTTGTGAACTTTGTTATATTGTACTTAGAAAAACATGAAAGACCATTTCTATTTATAGGTGAAGAAATTTTCCATATAATTAAATAGGAAAAGTAAATAGGAAAATAAATAGAATAGAGGTTACAAAGATTACAACACATAAAGAGTAGGATAATAGAGGAATAAAGAATGAGAAGTTATAAGAATTTCAAGGTAAATGGTGGCCAAATTCAGCCACCACTAACTAAGAAGCAATTGTCCTTAATAGGCATTACATGCAGCAAGAGAAACGTGCAAGATGCACAATAATTAAAGGAGTTAGTGCTGCCTTTGGTGCATAGCAATTAAGGTGAAAAGTTGTAAGTTCAGCTGCTTTAATAATAGGAAGAAATGCAAGATAAAGAAGAAAAATAAGCAGGAGTAATCCCCCCCCGCCCTCACCTCATGCAGTAACTCCCACGATATAATATTATTATTATGGAAATGAGATAATAAATTAATATTAAAATATCTCAAAATCAATAATCCCCCGCTC
Source organism: Capsicum pubescens (assembly GCA_030864215.1). NCBI lineage: Eukaryota > Viridiplantae > Streptophyta > Magnoliopsida > Solanales > Solanaceae > Capsicum > Capsicum pubescens. The sequence goes on along the minus strand of CM061548.1, from coordinate 72,757,171 downwards.
ATTTTAATATTAACACAAAAGAGTTTACTAACTGAAGGAAGATTACCATGCATAATGAAGGTGTGCTCTGCATTAAACCTTCACTTAACAAAATAATAATTTTTACTCTAGAGCCATAGTAGTGTCAAACTTGAACTATGACTGCTTAAGGAAAATAAAAAGTTATTGCTTACATATAATAGTGAAGGTGTTGAGATAAGCTTTATAGCCAGCACATTACGGCTTTGTGATATCCCGATTTCATAAGTGTCTTTAAGAATAAACCTAGTTCTAACAGAAAGCAGCCTACTTCTACACTCACATAGGTGAAATCTGTCAAGAGTGTTCCTATAATTTTAGCACCCCACTCATACAAGATACAGATTTTTATTAAGAGACATTACAGGTAAATGCACTCACACCATAGGGAGAGATAAAACATAGTGCTTTTTTTCACAACAAGTAATCATGTAATTCATTTTTCCCATTGAATCTGGTTATGGGATCTCTAGTCCCTAGGTTGGGTTTCCTCACTTATGACTCAAGATTCAATAGGCTTTAATCTCATCCCCTCGATATGCTCCAAATATTTTCTCTTGCTAAGGCCTTAGTCAATGGATCTGCAAAATTATCACAAGATTTGACATAATCAATATTAATGGTACCATGTGTCAAATATGATATCACATTACTGTGTTTTCTCCTTATAGGTCTGGATTTATCGTTGCAATAACGGTTTTGAACTCTATCAATTGCAGCGGTGTTATCACAATGAATTAAAATAGAAGAAATTGATTTTTCAAAAGAAGGTATTTGAAATAACAAATCCCTCAACCAATTTACTTCCTCACTCGCTAAAGCTAAAACAATTAGTTCAGCCTCCATGGTAGAGTTAGCAATTATAGTTTGCTTTTTAGACTTCCAACAAATAGCACCACTACTCAAAGTAAAAATAAAACCAGTAGTAGATAAGGAATCACCTGATAAAGTGTTTCAATTTGTATCACATAAGCCTTCAAGTACAACAGGATATTTTTTGTAGAACAAATCATAATTTTTTGTTCCAATGAAATATCTCATTACTCTCGTTATAGCATGTCAATGTTCATTACTTGGCTTGCTAGTAAACCTGCTAAGTACTTCTACTGTATATGCAATATCAGGCCTAGTGCAATCAGTCACATATCTCAAACTTTCAGTTATGCTAGCATATTCCTTTTGATTTATTACATCATTTTTACTTTCAACAGAAAATAAGTAAACACTAGAATCAAATGGAGCTACAACATGCTTGTAATTAAGGAAATTATATTTTTTCAAAAAAATTTCAACATAATGTGACAGGTCAAGAAAAATCTCATCACATGTTCTAGTAATTTTTATTTCTAGAATAAAATTTGTCTCGCCAAGATCTTTCATATCAAAATGGCTTCTATGAATTTTTTTAGTTTCTCCAATAACATTCATGTTAGAGCCAAAGATCAATAAATCATCAGCGTATAGGCAAATAATAACATGCAAATTATTTCAATACTTATGGTATATGCACTTATCACACTCATTTGTTAAAGCCATTATCGATCATGCAGGAATCCAACTTTTCATGTCATTACTTTGGTGCCTGTTTCAAGCCATATAGGGATTTAGTAAGTTTGCACACTTTGATTTCTTGGTCATCCTCAACAAAACACTCGGGTTGTTCCATGTAAATCTCCTCATTTAGGTCTCTATTTTAAAAAGTAATTTTTACATCCATTTAATGAATTTGAAAATCAAAAATTGCCGCAATAGCAACTAAAAGTCTAATGGATGTAATTCTAGTTATCGGAGAAAAAGTATCAAAAAATTCTAGGTTTTCTAGTTGTTTAAAACCTTTAGTCACTAGCCTAGCTTTGTATTTATCAACACATTCATCCGGTTTTAACTTTTTACGTAAGACCTATTTACATCCAATTGTTTTACAACCCGATGGTAAATCAACTACCTTCCAAGTTTTATTGAAAAATAGCAATTTCATTTCATCATTTACAGCCTTTTTTCAAAAAATAGCATCATGTGAAGACAGAGCTTCTTTTAAAGTGAGAGGATCATCTCAACGTTAAAAACATAATAATAAGGACAAAAATCTTTTTCTACTCTAGCTCGTTTACTTCTTCTTAACTCAAAATCATCATTTTCTTTATTTTTCAAAATAGAAGTGGAAGAACTATGTAGTGACAAAATATTTTCTTTAGTCCTATGATCCCCACTATTTTTAGAATCAAAAGGGAATTTATTTTTATGAAAAATAACATCACCTGATCCAATTATAATACTATCTTCAAGATAAATCTATAGGTTGTACCATTTGAAGCATAACCAAGAAAAGCACAAATAGTAACTTTTTTACTCAACTGAGAGAATTTAGGATCCATTAACCTAACATAGGCTAAGCAACCCCAAACTCTTAGATATTTAGTTTGATCTTTTTATGAGTCACACGATTCAAGACAAAATAAGCAGTCAAAAGAGCTTCACCTCAAAAATTTAGAGGTCCATTTGACTCAATTAGATAGCATTAGTCAACTCAACCAAAGTTCTATTTTTTTTCGCTACACCGTTCGATGCAAGAGAATAAGGAGGAGGAGTTTCATGAATTATACCCAATGATCGAACAAAAGAATTGAACTCATTTGACTCATATTCATAGCCTCTATCACTTCTTATTCTTTTTATTTTTCTATCAAACTAATTTTCAATTTCATGGAGAAACATTTTAAAATTCTCAAAAGCATCACTTTTATTTTTCATTAAGTAAACATATGTAAACTTAGAAAAATCGTCAAAGAAAGTGATAAAATATCTATTTTCTCTACGAGTTACAATTCCTCCAAGTTCACAAATATCAGTATGAACTCATTCTAATAAATCAGTTGTTCTTTTAACTTAAAAATGAGGCCTTTTTGTGATTTTTGCTTTACTACAAGCTTCACATTTTTTAAAATTCTTTTTGATCATTGGAATTAATCCTACAAAATTGATGATTACCACATAACGATCATTTATATGACACAAACGAGCATGCCAAAAATTAGTAGAAGAAAACATATAAATAGAAGTAGATGTTTTATTCATTTCAACATTCAATTTGAACATCCCATCACAAGAATGCCCCTTTTCCACAAAAATATTATTTTACACAATTACATACTAGTCAGATTCAATAATCTGTTTGAAGTGCCTGTTTTATTAAGAAGAAACTAGACATTAAATTTTTCCTCATGGAAGAAATATAAAGTACATCTTTTAGTATCAATATCCTTTCAAAAGTAAAACTTAACTTGACATCTCTCATTTCAAGTACTTGAGTTGTGTGTGAATCTCCAAGCATGATGGTTTTGGGCTCCTCAAAATTAGTATATTTTTTAAACCAATCTTTATCATAACAGACATGACAGTTTGCACCAGAGTCAGTCCACCATCCATCAACATTCTCACCATACTTATGTCTGTTATCGCCGCCACAAATGGTTCTTTGGTAACATTTGTCTGAGGTGTAGGCCCACATTTTTGAAATTTATAAAATCGAACAATATGCACACTCTTGCCATAGACAAAGCACGGTCTCTTTTTTTAAACATGTTGATTTTTTGCTTGGTTATTTCCACCACTATTGTCCTTGTGATGTCTACCATCATTTTTCTTGATGTTTTTCTTCTTAGGCTTCAAATTAGTATTTTTGTTAGTTTTAGGGACAATATTATTTAAAGTAGTTAAATTTACCTTTGATGTGATGTTGTTCTCTTTTATTTACAAAAGTGCATCTTGGCCCCTTGTTTTTTTTCCATACGGATTCTCATTATCAAAGTCTCAAGAGAAGTTTTATTTTGCTTTTGGCGCAGAGTTTTTTGAAATTCCTTCCACGAAGGTGGAAGTTTATCAATTATACCACAAACAATAAGGTTATCTCCAATTTTGACCTCCTCAGACCTGAGCTCGCCAACAATCATTATGAAGTCTTGAACTTGGTCTACCACTGATTTGTTGTCCACCGTCTGAAAACGGAAAAATCTGCTAGCCGCATATTTTTTAGCTTTTGCCTCCTCGGTGTCATACTTACTTTGCAATGTTTTTCAATTTTTCTATGCACTAGAGTAAGTTCTATCATAATAGTCGTAAAAATTATCAGATAGACAATTAAGTAAAAAGTACTGACACTTGTAGGAGTCACCATCGTATTTTTTAACTTTTTCCTAAAGAGAAATGAGTTCTTCATCACTCATGGAAGAGTTATCTACTCTATTTGGATTCTTCTCAGTTAACACATAAAAGACATTGAGAAGACTTAAGTAGAAAATTACTATACCCTTTCACCTTTTGAAAAGAGTACCATGGAACCGGAATGGCTTGTTGAGATCTTCCATCTTGACATTCGTAGATTTTTCAGTTGTTGTCATTGAATCTCCTTAAAAATGTTGGTAAAATTACAATAATATTACAACTGAAAAATTACAAATGAAGAAAAATAAAAGTTATCTTATTCTTCAGCTGAGGCGTGGATATCTCACTCTCTTTAAGGAGATTCAAGCCCACTGCAACAAATTATTTTATCGGTCCAGCAGTAATCTCCTTGACTTGTGCCTTTCAGGATACAATAGCCTTCTCACAAAGAACAACTCAATAACTCTGGACAAGAGTTGAGTTTAAAGATCTACAAAAAAAACGCCTCCCTTCAACTAAAAACCTTTTTTTTACTAACTTTTATGAACTCTATATTATCTTGTACTTAGAAAAACATACAAGACCGCCTCTATTTATAGGTGAAGAAATCTTCCATACAATGAATAGGAAGAATAAATGTGAAGATAAATAGAATAGAGGTTACAAATGTTACAAGAGTTATAACACATAAAGAGTAGGATAATTGAGGAATAAAGAATGAAAAGTTACAAGAATTTCAAGGTAAATGGTGGCCAAATTTAGCCACCACTAACTAAGAAGCAATTGCCCTTAATAGGCATTACATGCAGAAGATAAACGTGCAAAATGCACAATAATTAAAGGAGTTAGTGCTGCCATTGGTGCACAGCAATTTAGGTGAAAAGTTGTAACTTCAACCACCTTTAATAATAGGAAGAAATGCACCATAAAGAAGAAAAATAAAGCAGCAGTAACCCCCCCCTAATGCAGTAACTCCCACGATACAACATTATTATTATGGAAATAAGATAATAAATTAATATTAAAATGTCTCAAAACAATACTTCTTAATGAAAGTATAATTCAATAACAACTTCAAATATTACTTGTAAAATCAATTGCAACAATGACGGTGTGATTGGGTTGATGTTGAAGATTTTTTCCGAGGTCTCTCAATAACATTTATCTTTAAAATAGGCCTCCAACCATCAACGGCAATATCAAACATATAGAATCCCGCATATCTGTCATTCTTTATCAAGGATGGATGTATTTCTTCTCATTCATTCATCACTTAACAAATAATGGCGTTGCTACGATCACACATTTAACTCCCCGCTATCCATAACACTCGCAGCCATATTGTTATATGTATTGCCACAGGGCAATGGGAATTGTTACCTTTCTCAAAGATTTTCAAATTCAATATTTTGGAGTCTCCTCCCACTCACTCATGAAATCACCACCTACCACAACATATTCTACAATTGATATAATAAATTCAAACTAATCGATGCCTCAACTAAGATTATGGTCTATTGCGGTCTATTATTAATCGATGTATATAACACCCAAACAAAGAAGAACGAAGAAGAAAAAAGATACTAAAATTGAGGCTTACCAGTGATGATCAGACCTACTTTAATGGAGCCTGAGATAATAAAGTAGTTTAGCATTGCAAAACCATCTTCTACTGTAGATAAAGGAGCTGGAAAATTGAAGCTTTTTAAAACGCATTCAAGATTTATTGTCAGAAACTTAAAAAGCTCGGGGGTAACAATGGTGTTTTAGATAAAAAAAAAGAATTGTAATTTTGACTTCAAAGATGTTTTGGTTTTGTGGTTGAAGTGGGGTATTTTGGTGAAAGAAGTTCGAGATGATGGGGGAAGTTGAGTTTTTTTTTTTAACAAAATAATTAGGATATTTTTTAGTTAATGATTGAATGATGATTGACATATAAGCCCTCCCTTCCCCAGGGGGGATATTTTGAGTATTTTAAAACTTTGGGCTAATGTGGGGTGAGGGACTAATGGTATTATTTAAACGTTTGGGATTAGATATTAAGGAATTTGAGAATTAGGAAGATGATGTCATTAATGTGGGCATTCGGCTAAAGTTTCAAATGAAGTGTCTAAATGTCCAAAAGAGTTTGACAAAGTGGCCTTTGGCCAACTTTTTTGATTTATTTGAAAGCAGATTATACATGAAGACTCATAAAGAAAATATACAAGCCTATCACAACAAATCAAGATTTTTAATTTACTCTTAATCAAAGCATTATATTTCACTTTCATAGATTTACTTTGTCAAAGATAGAGAGAGAAAGAGAGAAAGTGAGAGAGATAAGGCTCTATATCGATAATACAAGTAAAGTTGCAAATTCTTGGAAGTGGTAGTTGAAGTCTTGAAGATTTCCACATACCCATCTATAATTAAAAAAATCAAGGAGTTAAGTAAAGACGTACAACTCTTGCAACATAAGAAGATTGAATTATGATTCACATTGAATCTGAATCGACATAAAATATCTGATGTCACTTGTTTATTGCTCTTTACTTTCTGTTTCTTATTACTTTTATTACCATCTTATTTTAGTCGACTATTAATCTATTTACTATCTTACTTTAGTCAATTATCAACCTAATTAGTCGGTTGAAGAGAAAATAGAAGGGATATAATTCACCCTCCTCTTATACTTTCAGATTTGATGTGCTCGGTGGTTGTCGATAAATTTTTTGTGAACAATTTATAAGGATTTAAAAGATTATATAAACTTAAACAATCTTATATATAATCCTACCAGTCATTCAGGAACGTAGAACTTAATGATTTTCACATAAACAAATTCAGTAAAGACTTACTCAACTGAATTCTCCATGATTTTAATGGAAGCATAGTAATTAGCGGAAGCAAACCAAGAGCAAAACGTATTATTTCTCTCTCTTAACCTTACTTTTCAAAATAAAATATGATGGAGCTTATTCTTCTTTTGGCAGAGAGATGACCTCTTTTATAATATGGAGAGCAGACAGTTATGTTTTCACGTTCCATCAACGTGATTTGTGGATATAATAATTATCCCACTAACAGACAGTAATTATCCTACTAGGAGTCAGTAATTATCCTACTAACAGATTAGTCAGTAGTTTAATCCTACAAGGTAACTTCCCCATACAGATTTAGGATTTAACTTATTCAATTATTATTAAACCAACAAATAAATTAATTATGTGGGCCATAGAAATTTATATTCTCCCACTTGGCACACACAATATTAATTTAGTGGTTTACTATGTACATCAATTATGTATACAATTAACGGTAAATCCAACATCATTTGTCATCGTTAAATAAATTAACTAAAATGAGTCATGGCGGTTGTACGTCACTTTACTGACATAATTCCTTTCATGTACTACAATATTAGTCTATTAACTAACATAACCTTTCAAATACATAATGGGTCCAAAGATAATAGTTAGAATCCTTTATTTAAGTCAGAACCTGTTATCATCATTCACAATATTATGTATACAAGAGAAAACATGTAACAACAGAAACATATATAATTTGAGCTCAAAGTGTCAATTACATAAACATAATAAAGTCTTTACATGAAATTATTCATTGCTATCAATAAGACCCATTCTTTCAACATGTTCAACAAATGTTTTGGACGGTAATCCTTTCGTCAAAGGATCAGCAATCATAAGCTTGGTGCTAATATGTTCAATTGACACTTTATGTTTCTGGACTTTTTCTTTTCCCGAAAAGTATTTTAATTTCATATGCTTAGCACCTTTTGAATACTTATCATTTTTAGAGAAGAAAACTGCGGCAGTATTATCGCAATAAATTTTCAGCGGCCTGGCTATATTGTCGACTAGTCCAAGTCGTGAAATAAAATTCTGCAGCCAATTAGCCTGGACTGTGGCCTCAAAGCATGCCACAAACTCAGTTTCCATAGTGGATGCAGCTATAACAGACTGTTTCACACTCTTTCATGATATTGCTCCTCCAGCTAACAGAGTCAAATATCCAAATGTGGATTTTCTTGTATCCACACAACCAGCATAATCTAAATCTGAATATCCAACCACATATATATGATCAGATCTTCTATAAGTGAGCATATGATATTTCATTCCTTGTAAGTGTCGCAACACTTTCTTTGCAACCTTCCAGTGATCCATTCCAGGATTACTTTGATATCGATCCAGCATCCCAATAGCAAAGCTGATATCTGGTCTTGTACATGTTTGGGAATACATAAGACTCCCAACTATTGATGCATAAGGAATATCTTTCATTTGCTTTCATTCCAAGTCATTCTTTAGACATTGATTGAAACTAAATTTATCTCCTTTCTTAATTGAACAGGGACTTGATGAGCATTTTTTCATTCTAAATCTCTCTAATACTTTATTAATATAGGTTTTCTGAGATAATCCCAACAATCCTTGTGATCTATCTCAGAATATTTCTATTCCAATCACATAGGATGCCTCACCCATATCTTTCATTTCAAAGTTATTAGAGAGATATTTCTTGGTATCATGCAACAAACCAAGATCATTAGTAGCTAGTAAGATGTCATCAACATACAAGACTAACATAATAAACTTACTCCCACTGACCTTCAGATATATACACCGATCAACAGTGTTTTCTTTAAATCCAAAGGTGACAATCGTTTCATTAAACTTAAGATACCATTGTCGAGAAGCTTTCTTAAGTCCGTATATTGACTTCTTAAGTTTACACACCATGTGTTCCTTTTCTTTAATAGAAAACTCCTCAGGTTGATTCATATAAACTTCTTCCTCCAAATTTCCATTCAGAAAGGTTGTTTTCACATCTATTTGATATAGCTCTAAGTCATAATAAGCTACCAAGGCCATTATAATTCTGAGGGAATTATTTCTAGAGATAGGTAAAAATGTCTCTTTATAATCAATGTCATCCTTTTAAGTAAAACCTTTGGCAACAAGTCTGGCCTTGTGGCGTTCGATATTGTGAGTTAAGTTGCGTTTGGTCTTAAAGACCCATTTACACCCAACTGATTTTAACTCATCTTTCATAGTATTTATCTATTTATCAGAATTGTTGCTTTCAATGTCTTGTGAAAATAAAACTGGATCATCATCAATTCCCAAGTCAGTTTCTAACTCATGTAGATATACCAAATAATCATCCGAAATAGCAGATTTTCTTTGTCTTTGAGATCTTCTTGATGCTACTTCTTGTGGTTCATCTACTACAGGTTCATCAATTATAGCTTTATTTTGATTAGTAGGAACATTAATTTGTTGTTCTTGTTGATTACTTTGTTGTATAACAGCTTCAAGAACAACAAATTTAAAAGAAGTACAGGGTAGAGGAATTCGCACCCTAACTTCTTTAATTTCTACATTACGAGGTTCTTCACTCCCACTAACTTCGCCATTCTCAATGAACCTAGCATTTCCAGTTTCAATTATTCTCGTACTATGATTAGGACAATAAAATCTATACCTTTTTTATTTTTCTGGATAACCAATGAAGAAATCACTGATTATTCTTGAATCCAGTTTCTTTTCTTGTGGATTGTATACTCTAACTTCTGTCAGGCAACCCCAAACATGGAAGTTCCTCAAACTAGGTTTCCTACCAGTCCACAATTCAAAAGGTGTCTTTGGAACTTCTTTACTAGGAACCCTATTTAGCAAGTAAACGGCAGTCCTTAAAGCATACATCCATAATGAAGAAAGTAAAGATGAATTACTTAACATACTCCTAACCATATCCATTAATGTACGATTACACATTTCTGCCACACTATTTTATTGTGTTGTGTCAGACATTGTGTATTGAGCACATATGCTACACTTTTTGAGGAATTTAGTAAATGGACCTGGGTGTTTTCCACTTTCATCATATCTTCCATAATATTCACCACCTCTATCAGACTTTATTATTTTTACCTTTCTATCTAGTTGTCTTTCAACCTCAGTAATAAAGACCTCTAAGGCATTAATCGCTTGAGATTTTTTATGAAACAAATAGATATATCCATAACATGAAAAGTCATCAATAGAAGTGATAAAATATTTTTCATTTGTAACACCCCGTACTTTTACCTAACTTAAATTCATCCCAAAAATATCAAAGACTTGATTTAAAGATGAATTCACTTTTATACATGTGTAATTTTCAAGATTTTGACTTTTTATTGTGTGGAAAATTGAATAACCTTTCCATTGATATAAAATTCGCTCAAATCCGACAGCCAGGCAAAGAGTTATGGCCATTTTAGTAAGACAGTACCATCTGAGCCATCAGCGCATCACGGAGCCAGCCAAAATGGCAATTGTCAAAAACCAGTGATCCTCCACGATATTGGCACTTCGCATCAAGGCTCAATTTCAGAATTGTCCTTTTCCAGTGTTCCAACGCGATACCACTGCATCGTGGTGAACTTCAAGGTCGCATCCAAGGTGGCAACGAGATTGTACCGCATCGCGCCACCATGAAATTTCCCAGTCATCATTTTTCAGTGGCCTAGCGCGATAGTGTCACGTCACGCCAGGGGTCCAGATTGGAAAATTTCACGAAAAATTAAGGTTGCGCCCAAGGTTAAAACAGTCATTTTCCATAATTTTATTCCGCCCAGATGTGGGATTTAAGCCCTAAAAATGTGTAAAACCCTTTATTATTCACTTTTCCCCAAAATCAAAAGGTAGTTCTCTCTCAAGAAAACAAACCCTAGCTCTCAAGAATCAAGGTCAATCTCAAGAATTTCTCTAAGAACTCATCAAATTAAGGTATGTTAGATGTTCACCCATGGATCCTTACCTTGCATGGAGCCCAAGAATCCTTTTTTAAAATACAAGATTTATGATTTTCATGTTTGAATTAGATTGAATTCATGTTCATGATGTTATTTGAGTTTTAATCCATGATTTAGATTACAAGTTCCAAGAATTGATTCTAGTATGTGTTGAATTACATGATATTCGTGATAAACCCTTCAATTTGCAAGTTGATTGTTGTAACCATGTTAACCCTACTAAGTGTTTATGATTTAATGAACCAAGTATGCTTCTTATGTGTTTAATAAATTGTCTATGAGAATGAAATAATGTCATTATAGCATGCTAACATGTATTCCCAATTCATGTACCAGTTAATGCATTACAAGTGTTTGATGGAATGTCTCTATGAATGAATTATGACCAAGTGAACATTGTTATGTTATTCAAGATTATACTTTGCTTTACTTTTCATGCTATCGAGTCCTGGGGGTATTTAATACCCAACAATTAACTGTTTATATAGAGCCAGTGTCAGTTATAGAATAGTATCAGTCATGTCACGATCAGTAGTACTCTTGGTACATTACAGAACTCAGTAGAACTCAGTCAGTTACAGAACTTAGGAAAATTCAGTAATCTTTGTATCAGTCCAGTTCAGTATACTCAGTTCAGTGTCTTTCAGTTGAGAGTAGGATTCAGCACCGAGCGAGCCTAGGGATGGGGGGCACACCTGTTAGTTAGGACTGGGTCCCTAGAAGCAATCCCTAAGTTCTAGAACTACGTAGCAAGCGTAGGTTAAGAGATGTCACCCGTTAGATAGGACTAACATACTCAGGGATCACCCGCTAGTTTAGGATTGATATCAGGGGTCACCCATTAGTTAGGACTGACTCCACAACAGTTGTCTTTACCCGTGGCACGGTACTGACACCCTTTCAATTGGGGTTACAAATTGGACCCCAGATCAGTTATCTTCTCTCATTTGGGGCATGTCGGTTAGATGATTACCTCCTATAGTTTCAGTTTTAGTCTCAGTCTTCAGAATAGAACTCAGTTCAGTTTTACAGAATCAGGACTGTCAGATACAGTCACTTAGTTATCAGAACTTCAGATTATCAGTGATCTCAGATTATCAGTATATTCAGTTATCAGTTATCAGATCCAGTTCCAATATACTTAGTTACAATATGCACACTATGTTCAGTAGTTACAGATCCTCCATGTATACTAATCCAGCTCTTGCATATCATTCAGTTAGTTATTGTTCATACATATAAACCCATGCATTCAGCCTTACCTCATTTAGCATACCAGTACATTCCCACGTACTGATCGCATACCCGTTTCTTGCGCTATGATATTTCATATCATAGGTTCGGACGCTCAGGTTCCTGATCGCGCTTAGCCAGATTCAACCAGCAGTAGCAGATTTAGCAGTGAGTCCTTATCTATCGAGGATGCGTTTTTTATTTCAGTATTTCAGTTTAGCAGTAGCTCAGTAGTCGGAGTTATTTGAGGGCTTATCCCATCAACTCCACTTTCAGACAGTTTCAGTTAGAGGCTTTTCAGGCTAGTTTCAGTCAGTATTCAGTTTTATAAATATTATCACATATGTTATATATTATCAGTATTTTAGATGTTTTGAACCTTATGACATTTCAGCCTATTGTTTCGCATTTATTTTTGTACTATTGTTCAGTGCTCACAACAAATATCATTCATGGGTTAGCTTGTGGTCCTTCGGGGTCGTAAGCACCGTGTAATGACTTAGGGTAGTTCTGGGTCGTTACATTTTTATTGAAAGATATGATATCAAAAAGGCCACATATATCAGTGTGTATAATTTCAAGAAGCTATGTGCTTCTTGTGGCTCCTTTCTTTGTGTGTCTTGTTTTTTTTTAATACAATCTACACAAATATTAAGGTCAGTAAAATCTAAATTTGAAAGAATTTCAATTTTAACTAATCTTTCCAGTCTTTCTTTAGCTATGTGAACTAAATGTTTATGCCACAAGTAAGGGATTGCTCATTCACCAAATTTCATTTGGTTCCAACATTATGATACAGAGTTAAGAGTGTTTCGACAAACAGATTATCAAGATTCAGTTTGTATAAGTTATCACAAAGAGTACAGTACCAAGGAGATAATTATGTTTAAACAAACTAAAACATCCATTATCAAAATTAAAGGAATATCCAGTCTTATCTAACTTAGACAAAGAAATTAAATTTCTCAAAAGAGAAGAAACATAATAAGTTTCAACTAAATCTAAGTGACGCCCAGTATCGAGAATCAGACGATAAGTCCCGACAGCTTCAACTGGGGCCTTCACTCTATTTCCCATGTAAATAAATCTTTCATTCGTGTTTATGGTTTGGATTGTAGGAATCCCTGCATAGTCTTAGAAACATGAACAGTACAACCAGAGTCAATCCACCAAGTATTATAAGAAACTTCAGTTAAATTTGATTTAAGACATGTAAAAGCACTAGGCTTACCTTTCTTCTCAAACCATGTCTTACGTTTCAGGCAATCTTTCTGAAAGTGTCCAGATTTTCCACAGAAATGACACTTACCATTCTTGTTTCCTTTCTTACGTACTTGAGATGAGGACTTATTAACATTAAGTTGTTTCTGTTGTCCCTTACCATGCTTCTTTCTTTTCTTTTCAACTCCTTGATGATTTACAAAATTAATGGAGTGGGTTCCTTGATTCTTCAGCCTCGTTTCCTCTAGAACTAGAATACCATGCAATTCATGCACGTTCCACTTGTCTTTCATGGTGTTGTAGTTCATTTGGAAAGGACCATACTCAGACGGTAATGAGTTGATGATAAACTGCACAAGGAAATTTTGTTCCACTTTCATTCCCAAAGACTTAAGTCTTGTTGAAATGTTTGTCATTTCAATGGTATGTTCATGCATAGTACGTGAACCATCAAACTTCATGGTTGTCAAAGTACCCATTAGTGTCCCAGCAAGAGACTTATCAGTAGTTTGGGAAGACTTCTCCACAAGTTTTAGAAGTTCTTTTGCATTTTCAGTTTTGGGAAGAGTAGTCTTAATGTTGCCCGCAATATTCATTCGCATAAACATTAAGCCTAATCTCTTAGACCGATCCCAATGCTTATAATAGAAATTTTCTTCATCACTGCTAGTTTCAGTAATAGCAATTGGCTTCTCAGAGTAAAGTGCAACATCAAGATCTAAGACCCAAGATGAAATTTGATCTGTTCACACCAATTTAAAAAGTTAAGGCCATTAAAAGTCGTAAGAGAGGCAGAATACGAATGAAGAGCAAATGCTGCAAATAGAACATGATCATTTGTTAATGCTTTGAGTTATGAGATTAAACATATTATCAAATTCAGAAATGGTTTATTTTCTTAAATGTATATTGATGTTCTCCTTTGGGCGAAACATCAACATACAACTTTAAACATAATGATGCTTAAAAGTATATTTAACACAAATCGATAATATTTAATGCATCAATTAATAATATTTATTATCTTTGGACAAATAAACAAAACTAACAATACATCAAAATTATCTCTTTAATATTTATTGGTCATACGAACAAACAATCAACCTTTGGGTGATCCACAAATGTCATATAACCAAAATTTTCATTTACCCATAATTGGTACATCATTTATAAGCATCAAAATTAATGGGAAATTAATTTAAATTTAATCTATATTTTGAAACTAATTTCATAAAGATTCGGCCACTTTAATGATTAACGAATCTTACATATATAATTTCAAATCACATTAAAAAACAATAAATTTTATTATTAAATACTACATTATTCTAACAACAAACAGTTATTTCCGTGATATGAATAATTAATTAGCAAGCCCTTGATTCCATAAAATTTATTACTAAACAGAAACTATATATATATATATATATATATATATATATATATACGAATAGTTATCATAAATTACATGCACTGAATTCTCAAGTTGGGCGGTCCCCACAATAATCATGTTGCATTGGCAGAGAGAAGAAAAAAGAGTTCACCAGTGGACTGAATTGAAATAAAAATGCATTCTTCATAATTAATATTTTATTATTAACAACAATAGACAACAAACAATGCATCACGAAATTCAGAATTCGTCATGTGACTATTACAGATAAAACAGTCAAAAAATTATTAGTTTTAATTAACTAATATTTTTTTTCTTTTCTGTTTTTGGGTCAAAATGCCATAAATACAGTAAATGACATAATACATTAATTCTGCCAAAACAACATCCTATAAATTTATACAATTTTCAAACCATACTACTACAACCAATTAATTATAGTTTTTAAAATTTTGAAAAACATACGTAATTCAAGTTCTTCATAGACACATAAATCATAATTTATCAAAAATTTCATTATTTCAATAATTGTTAAATTTCTAACAAATATAATTGGGGTTCACAGAATTAGAAGGAACATTAATATTGATGGAAAATCACTAGTTCTTAAACCTCGCTCGGATACTACACGTAAGGATTTAAAAGATTATATAAACTTAAACAATCTTATATATAATCCTATCAATCATTCAGGGACGTAGAACTTAATAATTTTCACATAAACAAATTCAGTAAAGAATTACTTACCTGAATTCTCCATGGTTTTAGCGGAAGCATAGCAATTAGCGGAAGCAAACCAATAGCAGAACGTATTGTTTCTCTCTTAACCTTACTTTTCAGAATAAAATATGATGGAGTTTATTCTTCTTTTGATAGAGAGAGATTCCTATAATATGGAGAGCAGACAGTTATGTTTTCACGTTCCATCAACGTGATATAATAATTATCCCACTAATAGCAGTTATCTCACTAACAGACAGTAATTATCCTATTAGGATTCAGTAATTATCTTACTAACAGATTAGTCTAATGTAACTTCCCATACAGATTTAGTATTTAACTTATTCAATTATTATTAAATCAGCAAATTAATTAATTATGTGTGTCATAAAAATTTACACAATTAACGTATATAAAACTTATTCATCCAACAAAACTTATAAATGTAATTTACAGAATAGGTAAAATGAAGATAGTATCAAGTTTGACCTTCGAAATATGACTTGTGAACCATTGAATAATATATGCAAATTTTGCAAATCGACTAACGTAACGAAATAACAGTACTAAGTTTTGATTAATATTACTGTCCACGAGAACAGATACCAAATTTTGATAAATAAACAAGAAAGCACATCACTTTTCTTGTACAATCTAATCAAATAAGTAAATCACAATTCATAAATAAGCTAGAATATTGTAAGACAACATTAGTAAATTACATATCTCCATTTTTTTTTTTTACATAAATAATTTTTCCAATTACAAATTTTTAGATACACATAATTTTATAAAGATTCATTAATTAACAATAGTAGTAATCAATTATTCTTTAGTATAATCTTTCACATGATACGTACAATCTCTTCACACCAAGCATGAGTCTTTTTTTCAAATTTAAAATAAATAAATTTTACGAAATATAAATTTATAGGTCAAGTTTTATTTTAAAAGATTTTGAGTTCACAATTTAAAGTTTCAAATTCTACTTTTTGACAAATATGAGATTTGAAATCATGATCCCAAATCACCATATTCAAACAATAACTTAAAATCATACTCTAATCGCATGTTAAACCAAGATCTTTGCCATTTTCCTTTATTGTCCTTCCTTCCCCTCGTTTTCAAATAAAGAAAAAGTTTCACCTTTTCTCTTTGGCAAAATGGCTCAGTGGATCCCTGTACTATATCGGTTTTGTAAGTTGGACACTTCTGCTTACATGTTTGTCATCTGAACCCTTGAACTCATTAAAAAGCAACATTTTAAAAACTTTTTTGGTGAGTGTAACACATTCTCCCATGTCAGCTGTCACATAAGCTGCCACGTGTGCCACGTCATTTTCAAGTGTTTCATTAAATTTCAAGTCATTTTTAAAATGCTACATGACAAATTAAATATTAAAATTAATTTAATTAAATAAAAAAAATATAAATTGTAGAAAATTTTAAATAATCATGTCTTAAATTAAATATCCAAATAAATAAATTATAAAATGTCATTTAATTTATTTTTTCTCACAAATTAAATATCAAATTCATTCCAAATAATTAAAATTCTTCTCCAACTAATTTAAATTTTTAACGATAAATTCATATATACAAACATAATGAATTTTCAAATTTTAAATTTGAATATCTTTAACAAATTCACAAACAGTTTAAATCTTTTCAAGCTTAATCCCAAAAATATATAAAAAGATTCAAATTTAAATTTTAAAAAAAAAAAAAATGAAAAGATATTCAATTGAGAGGAAAAACTTTTAAAAAAAATTGAAAGTGGTGCTGGGGAGGGGGCTGGGGTGCGAGCTGGACGGGGGGCTGGGGTGGGGAGGGGAGGGGGGCTGGACGGGGCTGGGGTGGGGTGGGGAGGGGATGGATGGGCTGAGATGTGGTGGGGAGGGGCTAAACAGGCTGGGGTATGGTGGGGAGGGGGCTAGGATGGGGTGGGGAGGGGTTGGATGGGCTGAGGTGGGGTAGAGATAGGCTAGGGTGGGGTGGGGAGGGGCTGGACAAGGCTGGGATAGGGTGGGGAGGGGTTGGACGGTCTGGGGTGGGGTAAGGAGGGGCTGGAGGTGGGGTAGGGGTTGGATGGGGATGGGGTGGGGTGGGGTAGGGGTTGGATGGGGATAGGGTGGGGTGGGGAGGGGGTTAGGGGAGGGGTGGGGAAAGGGCTGGGTGGGGTGGGGGCTGGGGTGAGGTGGAAGGTGGGGTGGCCTTTTTTATTTTTATTTTTATTTTTAAATTTATTATTTTTAAATTTTTTTAAATTTTTTAAAATATTTTAAATTTAAAAAATTGGAAAAAAGTTGACTTTTCTTCTTTCTTTTTTTTTAATTATTTTAATATAAAATTGGCCAAAAATTGACCCCCACTCGCACCCCAGACGAGTGACTACACTCTATTTGTCCTAGTCAGCATTTGAATGCCACATAGGCTCGGTCAACGGTCAAAGGATGCAAAATGTTATTTTTTAATGAATTCAAGGGTCCAAATGACAAACATGTAAGTAGAAGTGTCTAACTTACAAAACCGACATAGTATAGGGGTCCACTGAACTATTTTGTCTTTCTCTTTTAAGGCTCAAGTCATATTCTTTTCTGTTGTAATTATGGAAAAGACACAGAATGGTATTAAGGTAGTGCTAAAAAAAAAAAAAAGAGGCAATATCCTGCTTTTGTAGACGGTTACATTTTGCAATTTGAGTTGTGTTAATTAAGGCTATATTGTATAACTTGGCTCGTTTGATATAAGAGATAAGGAATGAATAATTTAGAAACTAATTTTAGGATGATCTTATCTCATATTTGATTGGGACAAAATCGCGGTATAATTTATCCCAGAGTTAATTATTTATGTATTGTAGTGTTATTTTTAGTACACATTAAAAATGAAATAAACAATACCGAAATAACTAATTGAGGATAACTTTTGTTACCCAACCAAATGAGCCCTAATAGAACTATTACATATATTCTGATACTCCACTTTGTCATCAAATCATATATATGCCATATGAATTTAGTACTATTTTATATGTCTTTGTCATCAAATCATGTATATGCCATATGAATTTAGTACTATTATTTATATATAGGGAAAACGCATCATTTTCACCTCATACTATACAAGAAAAGTCTAAGTCACACCTAAATTATATAAGTGACATATTACACACCTTAACTATATAAAAGTGATATTATTACCTCCCCGCGACCCCCATTCTAAGGCGCATGTGTTACACTTATTTTAGGCGCGTCCAGCCTATTAAATAACAAAAGTAAACGGCTAAAAACATTAAGGAAAAAGGCATCGTTTCCACCCCCAAACTATAGTCGAAAAGTCGAATCCACACCTAAACTATATAAGTGACCTATTACACACCTTAACTATAAAAAAGTGATATTTTTTACTGACGTGGTGCTGACGTGGCAACGCGTGTAAAACACTACACCACATGCAAGTGGTGATAGCCTGACAGGGTGTAAATAGTTTCACTTTTTTATAGTTTAGGTGTGTAATAGGTCACTAGTATAGTTTAGGTGTGACTTCGACTTTTCGGATATAGTTTGGGGTGGAAACGATGTCTTTTCCCTTTATATATATTTTGATACTTCAATTTGTCATCTAAATGATTGTGAAAGATCCTTGTGTCCAAGCGTTTTCTCAATTTGTATATGTTCACATTTGCATGCATATGATTTTCTCTTGTTTATACTAATATTTTTACTGGGTTTTTTTAAAGAAAAAGGACAGTTTAGTGCATTAAAGTAGAGCTGTAAATAAGGGTTGGCCCGGCCCATCCGAGTTAGCCCACACGAACTTTGGAGTTTGACGGGTCAGGTTGGGCTGGCCCATCAACATGACGGACCAGAGAATAGCAAGCCCAGCCCATCACACCGTGGGTTGCGGGCCGCCACAGGTCAGCCCATTTTTTAAACTATATTATTTTTATAATCTTAATTTAATTTTTAAATTACTAATTACATAAATATTTACAACATAATATCACATGAAGTTACTACTTGTTAATCAAGTTTCAAATTTACGAAGAAAAAAAACGTAATAATCTGTGAAATTAAATAACTTTTGATACCAAATTCAAACCAAATAGAGATGTTAAAACAGACAAAACTGTTAATGAGTAATAATATAACTAGCTAAATAGCAATATTAACCTAATTTTATTTTAATTGATTACAATAAAATACAAAGAAATGTCAATATTTAGTCCATTAAAAGTGAAAATGAACTCCCCAAACAAAACTCACATGACACTTATGGCGTATTCAACATCGTCATATCATCTTCATCAAACATATTTAATTTCTTAAAAAAATTAGTATTTTAAATTTTAATTATTTATATATTTTATAAACATATTTAATATTTAAATATTTATGATGGTTCAAATAGACTGAGTTTGGACTTTTTTTTTTAATTTTAGTACTCTATTCTATTTTTTAATTATTTTTTGACCCACGGGTCAGCCCAACCCATATTGCTCAAGCCCCACGGGTCAACAGGCTTATACAGGTCAGGCTAAAAAGCCCTATTCTTAAACGGACTGCAAAAGTCGTAGTCCAACCCTAACAATTTACAGAAAATTGCATGTCATAGACCCAAATATGGGTGGTTTTAGATATTTAACCCCAATAAGAAATGTCTTTAAAAATAATCTTCCTTACTTTTTAAGTATAGTTCAAGTACCATTTTGCGTCTCTACACCTCAAATATATTTTTAAAACTTTCCTTACTTATTTGTCTCTCAAATTTTATTTTTTATTATTTTCACTTTTTATTTTTTCTTTAATTTTATTATTCTATTTTTTTATTTATTCTTACTTTTTTATTTTTTTCCTTTAATTTTATTATTATTTTCCCTTTTTATTTTTTCATTTAATTTTATTTTCATGTTTTAATTCATTTGTCTCAACCTTTATTTTTTTCTCTTTTCTCTTTTTTCTCAAGCATTATCGATTTTTTTATTTTATTTTATTCAATTCATTTTTCTTTAACCTTTATTTTTTATTTTTATCAGTTCTCTTTTTTTTCCCTCATTTTCCTCAAACTTTATTTTTATTTTTTCCTCTCATTTTTTATTTTCTCAATTTTTTTAATTCTTCGCTTTTTTCTTAATCTTTATTTTTTTCTTGCCTGTTTTGTCTCACTCTCATTTTTTTTTATGTTTCTACTTTGTTTGATCGTTTTTTTCTTTTTTCAGATCTCTTTTTTCCCTCATTTTTCTCAAACTTTATTTTTATTTTTCCTCTCATTTTTATTTTTTAAAATTTTTTAAATTCTTCACTTTTTCCTTGTTCTTTATTTTTTTCTTTCCTTTTTTTTCAATCTTTTTTTATTTCTCTATTTTGTTTGATCGTTTTTTTTCTTTTTTCTCAACTTTTATTATATTTTGCTAATAAATAAAAAATTAGATAATCCGCAAAGGTATCTTCTTTTTTTGACATGAAATCAAATTTAAGGGCATGAATTGTTGTTACGAAGTTCTTTGAAAATTCTTGAGATAAGTCGTGTCTCTAAGGCGAGAGTTGTAGAATATCTCATAAATAAAGGCATAATGTGATAGTGTCAACTCTTGCCCGTGGGGTATAGTTTATTATTTGAAAGTCCTTGAGCTAAGTATTGCCTCTAAGGAAATTGTTGTAGAACATCTCATAAATGAAAACATAACGTGGTAGTGTCAACTCTTGCCCGTGGGACATAATTTGTAGTTTGAAAGTCCTAGAGCTAAGTCTTGCCTCTAAGGCAATAGTTGTAGAACATTTTATAAATGAAAACATAACGTGGTAGAGTCAACTCTTGCCCATGGGGCATAATTTGTAGTTTGAAAGTCTTTGAGCTAAGTCTTGCCTCTAAGGCAATAGTTGTTGAACATCTCATAAATGAAGACATAACGTGATAGAGTCAACTCTTGCCCGTGGGTCATAATTTGTAGTTTGAAAGTCCTTGAGCTAATTAAGTCTTGCCTCTAAGGGAATAGTTGTAGAACATCTCATAAATGAAAATATAACGTGGTAGTGTCAACTCTTACCCGTGGGACATAATTTGTAGTTTGAAAGTCCGTGAGCTAAGTCTTGCCTCTAAGGCAATAGTCGTAGAACATCTCATAAATGAAAACATAATGTGGTAGAGTCAACTCTTGCCCATGAGGCATAATTTGTAGTTTGAAAGTCCTTGGGCTAATTAAGTCTTGCCTCTAAGGCAACAGTTGTAGAACATCTCATAAATGAAAACACAACGTGGTAAAGTCAACTTTTGCCCGTAGGGCATAATTTGTAGTTTGAAAGTCCTTGAGTCAAGTCTTGCCTCTAAATCAATAGTTGTAGAACATCTCATAAATGAAAATATAACGTGGTAGAGTTAACTCTTACTTATGGGCATAATTTGTAGTTTGAAAGTCTTTGAGTCAAGTCTTGCCTCTAAGGCAAGAGTTGTAGAACATCTCATAAATAAAAACATAATGTGGTAGAGTCAACTCTTGCCCGTGGGGCATAATTTGTTGCTTGAAAGTCATTGGGCTAAGTCTTGCCTCTAAGGCAATAGTTGTAAAACATCTGACAAATGAAAACATAACGTGGTATAGTCAACTCTTGCCCGTGGGGTATAATTTGTTGTTTAAAAGTCCCTGAGCTAAGTCTTTCCTCTAAGATAAGAGTTATAAAACATATCATAAATCAAAATACAATGTGGTAGTGTCGACTCTTGCCCATGAAACATAACTTGTTGTTTGAAAGTCATAAGTCTTGCCTCTACAATATAGTAGTGTCAACTCTTGCGCATGAAACGTAGCTTATTGTTCGAAAGTCATAAGTCTTGCCTTTATAATGTGATAGTGTTAACTCTTGCTCATGAGATGTAACTTGAATGGAAGAAATCGAAGAAAAGAACAAAAATAATAAAAATTATCGAAAAAGAAGAAAATGAAGAAAAATATTAAAAAATAAAAAATCAAAGAAAATGTAGAAGTTGAGAGAGAATAGAAAAAAAATAAAGGTTGATAAAAATAAAAATAAAAGGTTAAATAAAAATAAAAATAAAAGGTTAAATAAAAATAAAGGTCGAGTAAATTTAAAAAGAAAAAAATCAAAGAAAAATAAAAAAAGTTTTTTTTTTAAATAAAAGTAGATGTTGAAAGGTGTAAAGAAAAAAAAAGTAAGGGTTGAGAAAAACTAAAAAGAACAAAAAAAAAAAAGAGGAAAGAAAAAATAAAAAATAAAAATAATATAAAATAAAAAGAAGAAGTTGAGAGGAAAAAAAAAAGTAAGGGTTGAGAAAATTAAAAATAAAAAGAGTAAAGAAAAATAAAAATCAAATTAAAATTAAAAAGAGAAAAAAAATAAAAGTTGAAAGATATAAATATGGAGTTGTTATCCATTATAAGGATCATTTATGTAATTTACTCCATTGATCAGGGGCAATTTTGTCCAAAAGAATATTAGTTAATAGGTAAAGGTTATTTTAAGAAAGCTTTTTTATTTGGGGCTAAAATTTAAAAGTCACCCCAATTTGGATCTATTTTTAAGATTCACACAACAATTTACGGGTTGGGCCGGACCTGACCCATATTGACGACTCTACATTAAAACTTTCGTTATGTGTAGGGTTCAAAGAAGGATCCCATCACAAGAATGTATTGTACACAATCTTATCTTATATTTCTGTCATAAGCTATTTCTAAAGCTTAAACTCGTGATCACATACAACAACTTCATCAATTACCAGCAACTTTATTGTGATATCATTAAAATGAATGATATTATAATTCATTTTTATTTCTGTTTTTTTGTTTTTTCTTCTTTTTTTGTTTTTTCTTCTTTTTTTGTTTTTTTCTATTTTGTTATTTTTCTTTTTCCATTTATTTATTTTCACTTTTTTTTCTTTTCTTTTTCTCTCTCTTCTATTCATAGACTTTTTTTCTTTTTTTGGTTTTTTTTTTGCTGTTTACGTTTTTTTTTTCCTTTTTTCTATTCTCATTTTTTCTCTTTTTTGTTTCTTTCTTTCATTCTTTTTCTTTTTGTTTTCATCTCTACTATTTGTAGCTTCTATTTATATTTTTTTTTCTTTTTTATTCTTTTCTTGATTTTTTTATTTGTATTTTTTCTTTCTCGCTTTTTTGGGATCTTATTTTACATTTCTTTTGTATTTTCGAAACACATGACTAAGTCGAGCACAAGTCATGAATGATAACAAAATATCATGACCGCTCATTATATCTATATTCATGATTATTTATATTTTTGTATTTGTTGATAAATAACATTTTTTGATACAAATGGAACCATCCTAATATAAATAATATGATTTAATACTATTCTATTTTCATTGATGCACTTGTATTTTAAAAAACTGTTTTCTATTTATATTTTGTAGTTGACTGTATATTGTAATTGTATTTTTTGAATTCATTTGTTTTATTTTGTTTATATATGTATTTAGATTGTATTTTCATTGTTGCACTTTTACTTTAAAGAAATATTTTAAATTTATACTTGTAAGTTGACCGTATATTATATTTGTATTTGTAATTTTATTTATTTGTATTTGTAGTTAGCTGCATCATTTGTATTTTTAAATAATTGAAGATGAACTGTTATTTTTCTTTCTTTAAACACTTGTATTTGTATTTACAGATACGGGTATTTAAATGATACAAAATGAACAATATAAATACAAACGCTAAATTATATAAATACAATTGTTATATTTATATTAAATGAAACATGTTTATACATCTTGAACCATACACATACAAATGATACTTGTTTATATATAAATACAAATAATAAATTTGACATATAAATACTAAAGATACATTTGTATTAAATGATACATTACATATTTGTATATTTTAGACTCAAGCAAATACAAGTAATCCATATACTTATTTGTATACAAATATAAATGATAAATAGAACATATTCACGGCTAAACTATCAAAATACAAATGATAAATTTATTTGAAAAAAAAAAAAGTGGAAAACGACCAAAAAAAAAAGAAGAAAAAATGAATAAGAAACGAGAAAGAAATGTTGTATTTATATTTTATAATACACATTTATATTTGTATTTTATAGTTCACGCTTATATTTATATTTTGTAGTTTGTACCATTATTTATATTTTATATAATTCACACTTGCATTTTAAAGAAGTGTTTTGTATTTGCATTTTATAGTTGACTGCATATTGTAGTTATATTTTGTGATTTTATTTTATTTGTATTGGATTTCATTTTCGTCAATGCACTTGTATTTTAAATAATTATTTTGTGTTTGTAGTTGTAAGTTTGCCGCATATTGTATTTGTATTTGTATTTGAATTTGTAGTTGACAACATCATGTATTTTTAAATAATTGAAAAAGAAATGTTATTTTTCTTTCTATGAACACTTGTATTTATATTCATTGATATGAATTATATTTTATTGATACAAATTAAACAATGCAAATACAGATGCTAAATTTACAAATGCAAATGCTACATTTGTATCAAATGATACATGTCTATATATCTTGAACCATACGCATACAAATGATACTTGTTTATAATACAAATGGTAAATTTGACGTACAAATATTGTCGATACATTTGTATTGAATGATACACTGCATATTTTATATATTTTAGACTCATACAAATACAATTAATTTATATACTAGTATACAAATCATAAATTGTCCATATTCATGACTAAACTATTTAAATACAAATAATAAATTTATTTAAAATATATAGTATGATATAAATAAATATAAAATATAAAAAATATATAAAATATGAAATACAACAACAATGAATAAAAAGGAAAAAAATACAAAAAAAAAAAAGAAGAAGGAAAAAATGACCAAAAAAAGAAAAAAAAAACTAAACAAGAGCGAAAAAATAAAATACAAAAAAAACTGTAAAGAGAAACGAAATTAAAATAGAAAGAAAAAAAAAATGAAACAACTAAACAGAAAAGAAGAAAATATAAAAAAAAATGAGAAAAAGGAAAAGGAATAAAGAAGAAGAAAAAAATAGAAGATAGAGAAAATTAAGGGAGAAAAAATATTTAAAAAAAATGATGAGGGATTGCATCTAATTGATAAAAAAGGCCAGGAATTATAATTAATTTAAATTTAAGTTAAATAAGATAATGAAAAAATTTATGTTTGGTAAATCATAGGGTTGCTTATCGGTTGGATAATTATGCTTAGCGGTTCGACTTATTGGTTATCGGCTTTTAAATATATTAATTCGCTAGCCTCCCAATAAGATAACGGTTGGTTCAGTATTGGATTAGCAATTAACAGACGGTTTTCGGATGGTGTAATGGATTAAGACATGAAATATCGAGCGATTATTGATAGTTCCTCAATTTCTCACCGACTAAGTTATTTGTATACTACGATTGATCTATTTATAAATCTTTTAGGCTTCTTATAGTTATTTAATAGGTTAAAACATAGAATCAAATAAGAATTTTCTTCTAAACCTAAGATGTATGTAGAAACATTTTTAATTACTGGGTCGATAGAAAAATCATCAAAACTTTAATATTATTTGAATTTTTATGTTTTATATTGTGAAGGGCACATTTGAGTTGTTTCATTTTTGTGCGGTCCTTTGTGTTGTCAAGAATAATTTATGTTTTGATTTAAGAATTATTTTTAGGTTTTCTTTACATTTTGGAGAGTCTGACTGTGTTTTATGGTTAGATGTCACAAGAAGTGACATGTTTTTTTCTAAATTAACAGGTGAATAGAACAATAAATGGAGTTTTATACGTTGGATTGACAAAGATACTTGATATATCTAGGGGTAAAAAATATAATTATAATAATTCTTAATGGGTTAACGGTTTGTCCGATAAGAAAATTGAGTAATCCACTCCCGTACCAATTAATTATAAAATGGGTCAGAATCATTTTCCCTCCCCAACTTTGTCTTAAAAATCAACCCCCCCCCCCCCCCAACTTTGAACAATAATCATACTCCCCCCTTTATCCTAATTGACTTTTTAAAATTCCTATTTTACCCTTTATCATCAATTTTTTTTAAAAAAATTTAACTTCTTTAAAATCATCATATTTTCATTTTAAAAAAAATTCATATAACAAATTTTTCATAAAAACATAAACATTATTCATATAACAAAATTTTCAGAAAAACATAAACATTATCTTCTAGCAAAAAAAAAGTAAGAAATATATAAGCTAATGATGATCTTTATGAAGTAAATTAGCATAATAAGAAAATTAGTTTTATTAATAATAATCAAAACTATAATATTTATTTTAACAAGTGAAAATAATAAGTACTACTAATTTTATAAACATATTTCAATGCAGAAAATACAAACAATAAATGAAAGAGATAAGCCTCTAGTACCACCCCGAACTATGGTCAAAGTTGTTACGACACACTCCAACTTCACAGGGGTCCTATTATCCCCTGAACTCAAATTTAGCGTATTTTTATCATTTTTTGTGCGAATGTGGCACCTTTATTACATAAAATGGAGCTCATATCAAAGGTGTCACGTCATCTAAAACGATTGACAAAAGGTATCACGTTAGCTAAAAAGATTGATAAAAATACACTAAAATTTAGTTTAAGGGGTAATAGGACCCCCGTGAAGTTGACGTGTATCGTAGCAAATTTGGTCATAGTTCGGGGATACGGGATATTTTTCTCGAATTAAAATAAGGTCAAATTTTAAAGATTATATTTATTTATATAAATTATAAAATATGTAATACTCTATTAATGGCAATCACAGCTTATTTACTGATATGGACAATAAATAATATCGTTTCTTATCACTTGATCCTCATGCTAAAAATAAATGTTTTAGTTTATCTGCTCAATTTGTAAAATCAAGAGAATTCTATTATGTTTTTTTCTATCCTTTAGTGTTAATTAACTATATAAAGTAACAGTATAGACAAATTTAAAGTTTCAAATTATCATTAATAAGGTTAATTTAGCAAAATATACCTCTAAGTAAAATTTTCTTAAGGATTGTGTTACATCAACAAAAAGTTAAGTAATATGAAACGAATTTTGTAAGAGAGTGATAAAACACGAAAATATACGCACATGCATGTACATACATATGTATATATACACACTTAGGGGTGGGTTGTTTGGAAACAAGTTATTTCGGGATTAGTTATTACAAAATAAGTTGTACTAACATGTATGTGTGATAACTTATCTCATCACTGTGGTATAAATGGTGCGACAAATAATTTTGAGACTACCTAATACATCTAATTAAACGCAGAATAAATAATCATGAACTTTATCTCTGAATTATTATAATTATACCTCACACCAAACGACTCTTTAATACATATAATACTAAAATAACGATCTTAAAAAATAACATTGAATTTTGTGATAAATTTATAAAACATATTAATTTGCGTATAAAGTTAATAAACTTAAATAAAATGCTACAAATATCCATGTTAAAAAAATATTCATTACATATAATATAAAAAGATATTACATAAATAAAATTAAAATTATAAGGACAAAATGGATATTGCATGGAATAGAGGAGTATGATTATTGTTCAATGTTGAGGGGGGAGTTTGATTTTGTAATCAAGGTTGGATGGGTGAAAATCATTTTCACCCATTATAAAATTTTGATCCATTCTCCAACCATTAATTTGAAAATTCATTATCAATAAGTTAATAAATTAACTTTGCGGTTGAATTAACGATTACGGTTTAATTTTGAGCACTAGTAAATCATATAGTTTTTCCTAAATTCAATCGGTAAAAATAATTGACAATCGAATGGTTATGGCCTTCTGCCTTTTTACAATTTGTGGCTACCCGGTTTGCGTGCTGCCTTTTCTTTTCTGTTTATTCGTTAGTTTCTTTTCCTTTTTTATTTTTATTTTTTTGCTCTATTTTAAGAATAAAAGAAAAATTGCTACCTTTCTTCTTTCACAACTCTTTTTTTTGAAAAAATATACTTTTTTAATTGCGGCTCTTTCTTAACAGTCAAATACAAAAAGAAAGTCCTTTTTTAAAATATAATTAAAAATAAAAAAACTGCATTAACACATAGTGAAGCAGATAGATGTACATTTGATGCTCGATAAATACATATCTATATCTATAATCTATATCTATAATCTATATCTATAATCTATAATCTATAATTTATATCATATCTATAATCTATATCTATAACATATTAAAAGTGTGAAGACCCTTACAAAAGTTATTTGAACTTTTTGTCCTTCATTAAAAGACTCTTCTTTTGACAAAACTGTCTTTCCACTATTTTTTAAATTTATTATTTAATTATTTTTTATTAGATTAACTAGACTTTCTAAAATATATGGTAGGAGAAGTAATTAACATTTTTCTTTCTACTGTTCAATTAGAAAAATACTGCTAAAATAGGACTCTATTAAGAAATACTTCTATAAATATTGAAATGTACGTTAAACTAGAGAATATTATGGTTTGCCTATTAATAGAATGTGATTGATGTTCATCTAACTTGATTCGATTGCATGTCTAGATTTGTGGATGCTTGATTTTCTAACCCCAACTTCTTCACTGTTTGTGTCAGCATAATAGAATTCAACGTGCGTGTATATATATACATATATATGTGTGTGTATATATATCTTCTTTGTTTTTATTCAAAATCATTCTTTAGGGTCAAAATTTCCGTTCAGACAAGAATTAGTTGGATCAAAATCGAAGCTTTGTGATCACTATTATATTTTTCTTTTATAGTTTACAAATCGTAGATAAATGTCGGTTGATTTTGAAGAATTTCTTGTGTAAAGGTTATGTTTAATTGTATTATTTTTATATCTTTATTATCTTATTGTTTTATTTTAATTTACAGATGCTAGATGAATGTGGGTCGGCTTCAAATTTTTTTTTAGTTAAAGGTTAGATTTAATTGTATTATCGTAATATCTCTATTCAGGGGCTGAGCTACATGCAAGTTAGGGAGTTCATCCGAACTCCCTTCGACGAAAAATTATACTATATATACATGGTTAAAATTATCTTTTATGTATATATAATAGATGTCAAACCTACTTCGGCTAGATCGTATGTTCACTTGTAAACCCCCTTGCTGAAGATCCCGGCTCCGACACTATCTCTATTAGTTTGTGATTTTGTGATAGTTTACAATTCGTAGATGAATCTTGATCAACTTTGAGAAAGTTTTGTGTGTAAATTTTAAGTTTAATTGTATTGTTTTGATATCACTTTTATCATATTATTTTGTTGCGGTTTACAGGTGATAGATAAATGTTGGTCGGTTTTGAGAATTTTTTTTATGTAAAGGTTAGGATTAGTTGTATTATTTTTATATCTCTATTATCGTATTATTTTGTTATTATTTACAGGTGATAGATGGGTGTCGGAGGACTTTGAGAAAATTTTTGTGTGTAAAGATTAGATTTAATTGTATTATTTTAATTTCTCTGTCATTGTATTGTTTTGTTGCAATTTACAGATGGTAGATGAATGTCACTCGACTTTTAAAAATATTTTTGGTAAAGATTAGGTTTAATAAATAAATTCTCCATCTTTACATACTTTAACTATTATATTCATCTTTATTATTTAAACAAATATCCTATTTAGTGTAATGTTTGAACTTATTAAAGTGATGTACACGCGCAAGGCGTGTACACCTAAACTAGTATCTAGATAACTGTATCTTTTTTTTTCTTTCTAATATATGGATACAACTTTCATATGTAGTGATACATATTAATACAATAAAATGCATATCTGATATAATACAATATACATTTAAGTGTCCCTAGGTATTAATACATATTGATACACATATATACAATAAAATACATATCAGATACATTGATACAATACTACATATCTGATACATATATATAATACAATACAATTGTGATACATACATCTTATATAATAATGAGAGAGTTTCTATCCACATTCTATATAGATACATATTTTATACAACAATTACAGAATTTTTATACACACAACAATTATATAATTTATATATACATTCTATACAGTTTTCATAGAAATTTTTTACAGATACATATTTTATACAATAATTATATAGTTCCATAGACAATTTATATAATTTCTATAAAAATTTTATATAGATACATACTCTATACAAGAATTACAATTTCTATACATATCCTATACAACTTTTGGCTGCATACAAAGACAGATTTTTATTACATTTTTAAAAAATCAGAAACAATGAAAAACGAACTCTACACCTTCACTAGGACCTTCGCTTGATGGCATCTCGAAAGAGATACTTCACAGGAAATGCCCTTGAAGGGAGAAGATGACATTGAAGAAAAGGACAAGGGACAAAGGCATCAAAATCCTTTAGATGGGCAAATGCTTATTGTAACACTCCTCCGGAAGACATGAGCCGACACTTGCAATGGATAAGACACCTAGCATCATAACACTGGCTATAGTACTATAGGAACATCCTAAGAAAACCCTTTCCACAAGGTCACTATCCATCTATAGTACCCCATAAATAGGGAATTCTCTACATTCTTAAAGCACATGGGAATACGCTTTCTATCTTATTCTTTAAGTTGTGCTTTTCCTTTGCTCTTTTTTCCGCATTCTGGCTCTCGTATTGGAAGGCATCTCTACTGTCCAAGGACGCTTTCAGGGGCTCACTTTGTTAATTTGTTTATTGCATTTATTTTGCTTTCCTTACCTTTTACGAATTTCTTCCTTTCTATAAATAATCAATTCATTGATAAATGATGTAAATATGACTAGATTTAATTCGTGTGCTCTTGACCTCATGTAGATTTAATTCGTGTGCTCTTGACTATTTTTAGGGTATACAATAGTATACAAAATAGCTTTTTTATTATAAACTTGCTCATGCTACTTTACAAGTGTGTATTAAATAAAAATTAAAATATTAATAATTTAATTCATAAATTGCATCTCCAAAGGTTGTCCCCTATCTTTTAAACAAAAATCCACGCAAGATAGCTTGTGGGTTTAGGAACGATACCTAAATATATCAAAAATAAGCAAAACACGGAGGAGAAATAGACCATAGCTTCCAATTAAGCAACAATGAAGAATGTAATAGAACATTCTTAGGGGATATAGAGAGCAAGGGAAGTTTGTGCTATGAGAATTTAATTCCATAATCTACTAAGGGTCATTCCAATAAAATTAGTGACCTAATATCAAACTTAAACAAGAGGCCTTAAATATATAAATATACATACAAAAATAATAGTATAATAATTTAGAGTTGTTTTATTGTTGTTGTATATTAGTTATTTTTGGTGTAATATTTTTAAAAGACACATAATATTTAACTTCACATATAATAAGATTATTTATTGATAAAAGAAAGATTCATTCTAGTTAATAAGATGTTAGCCATTTGTTTGCAATACATTAACTTGTATGTTGTTGTTAAAACATTAATTATTATTATGAAGTTCGAGTTGTTTACAAAGTTCTAAAACATTTCTAGTAAAAACTAGATATATCTTTCTTTCTATATTTTTGTAAGATAATTTTTAAACGTATTTCACAATCTTCATATTATTTCAAGTGAAGTTGAAATCATAAAATTACTTCTAATTTTTTTTAGGTCTTAAAAATTGTGGAGGCCTAAAACAAATGTTTTATTAGTATTATCCTTGAACAACTCTTGAATCATCTTGGGTGACCATCTATACAAAAAGAAGGTATACAAGTAGAATAAACTACAAGAACCTGAATATGATAATCTAGATTAACCATCTTTAATGACAAAATGTGATACCAAAATGACGTATCAAGAGAGAATCTGATAGATAGAACTGGAGAAGAAGAGAGAAGGAAGAATAGAGAGAGAAGAAAATAGAGAGAAGTAGAGAGAAATTAGAAGTGTATTGAGATAATGCTTCAAATCATGTCTTATAAATGTGACTCAATCTATTAGTACTATGTAGAAAAAGAAATGAAAAGGAAAATACAATACACAGTGAAAATGCACACACTAACAACTATAACTACTTTTCCGCCAAATTTGTGATCATGTCAAAAGTGTGTGATCGTCCAACTCAGCAATCCAGTATGGCATTTCACACCTGATAGCAACTGATTAATGTAATATGTGGCTCATCTATACCAAATTAGCATTATCCCCCCACCCATCAATGGAGCAACACCCTTATCCTCAAGGATGAGTGAAGGAAACTTGGTCTGCACAATAGAAGCTAACTCTCAAGTAGCATAAGATTGATCGAGATCAGACCATTGAACAAGCCACTCAGCTACTGCGTTATTACCACACTTGACCATGCGACAATCCAAGATACACAGGTTCAGGATAAAAGGAATTGGATAAGTCAATGACAAAATGGTGGATTATAATGAAGGGAAGTTCACGAGAGAATTTAAATTGAGAAATGTGGAAGGTTGGATGGATTTGCACATCTGCAGTAAGAAAGAGTTTGTAGGCTATAACACCAACCCTCTCTACAATTAGGTAGGGACCAAAATACCTTGAATTAAGCTTGTGATAAGGGAAAGCAGATGTAGGTTGTCTGTAAGATTGGAGTTTGACGTACACCCAATCTCCAACCTTGTACTACTTATCAGATTTGTATGAGTTGGCTTGGGCATACATTCTTTGTTGAGCTCTATGCAAGTAAAACTTAGCTAGTTGCAATTTGAACTGTCTAAGCAATATTATATCCTCAATAAGGAACATAAAAAAGGTGCGGAGGTGGTGGATAATCGTAAAACAACTCAAAAAGAGACGTGTGAATAGCAGAATAAGGGATAGAGTTGTACTACCATTATGCCAATGCTAAGTAAGATACCCAATCAGCAGGTGCATCAGTGCAAAAATACCTAAGATAAGTTTCAAGGAACCGATTTACAACTTTAGTCTGACCATCAGTTTAATGGTGGCAGGCTATAGAAGTCTATAATGTCACTCCTTGAGCATATAAAAATTCTTCCAAAAAATACAATGAATATAGGATCTCTATCGCTAGTGATAGTAGCAGAGAAACCATGCAACTTAAAGATGTTATCTAAGAAAATGGGGATAAGAGACTGAGCACTATAAGGACGAGATAATGAAATGAAGTGGCCAACCTTGGTCAATCAATCAACGATGATCCAAATAACAAACTTACCTTTGGAATTAGGCAAGCCTTCAATAAAATTCATGCAATTATTAGTCCAAGGAAAAACAGGAATAGGCAATGGTTGGAGTAATCCAGGAGAAGTTGAAGTATCATATTTATTCCTTTGGCACACAGCACACTTGTGCACAAATATAGTTGTGTCTTTCCTAACACCCTTCCAATAGAAATAAGCCAAAATCTTCTTAGTAGTAGTTTCAATACCTAAATGCCACCAGTAAGGGTAAAATTCCACAGAGATAAGATTTGTTCTTGAGAGTAGCATCATCACCAATAACTGTTTTCTCTTTTCTCCTCATCTGATCATTAAGCCAAGTGAAATGTTTGTGAGGTTGAATTTTTAAAGACTGATAAGAGCCTGCAATGTAGGTTTCTTATTACAGCTAGCCTGAAACTCATCTCATAAATCAGCTTGGACTGAAGAAACCATCATGGACATGAGTTCTGCACCTTGAACTCTAGATAAAGCATCAACAGCTAAATTTTCCTTACCCCTCTCATACAGAATTTCAAAGTCAAAAGACAATAGCTTAGCCACCTACCTAATCTAAGAATCAATGTATAATTTCTGCTCTAATAAGTACTTAAATGTCTTTTGGTCAGTTATAACAATAAAGTGTTGGCCAAGTAGGCAATGAGACCATTTGGCCACAACAAACACTAAGGCCAATAGTTTCTTTTCATATAGAAAAAAGTAGTGTGACATGCAGATAAATCTCTGCTAAGGAAAGCTAAGGGATGATCATTTTGCATAAGTACAACACTAATATCAGTACCACTAGCATTTGTTTCAACAACAAATGAAATGGAATAATCAGGTAGAGCAAGGATAGGTGCAAATATCAGTGCAATTTTAACTCACTAAAAGCTTGAGTAGCATTGTCAGACCATAAAAAAATATCCTTCTTCAACGAATCAGTGAGTGGTCTCTTATGCAACCATACCCCTTAATAAATTTTCTATAATAACCAGCAAAACACTAGGAACATGCCAACTCTTAACTGCTTGAATCTTTCTTGATTTGTTGCAACCCCTTCATAAGAAATAAAATGGCCTAGTTACTCAACCCTAGATATACCAAACACATAATTGGATTGCTTTTCCAGCAGCTGGTGATGGATCATAAGGTCAAAACCTGACCTTAAATGGCTAAAATGATCCTGTAATGATCTTTTATAAATTAAAATATCATCAAAAAATACTAACACAAACTTTATCAAGTATTTCTTGAAAATATGATTCATCAAACATTGGAATATGGAGGGGACATTTGTTAAGTCAAAGGACATAACTAGAAACTCATAATGTCTCATATGTGTTTTAAATATAGTTTTTACAACATCATCACCTACCATCCTGATCTGGTGATAACTAGGCCTCAAATCTACTTTAGAAAATATCCTTGTTCCTACTAATTCATCCAAAAGATCATCAATAATAGGACTAGAGAATTTATCCGTAATGGTACATTGACTGAGCTCTCTATAATCCATGCATAACCTTCATATACCATTTTTTCCCACAACAACTACTGAGGAAGAGAATAGATTGTTGTTATACTAGATAACACCTTGTTGGATCATGTCATTGACCAACTTCTCTTCAATATATTTCTTAATAGTTGAATATCTATATGGTTTGATATTGACAGGATTCACTTTTATTTGTAGAGGAATTTTATTATCAAAGGGACCTCTTTGTAGAGGTAAAGTTATGGGCTTAAGAAATATCGTTTAAACTGGCAACGTAGTTCAACTATTTCTAGTGTTGTAATTTCTTTTTTTAACAATTGTAGCAGACAAATTTGTCCTCCAAGCTCAACACCACATTGGACCGATACCATTTATAACATAAAAAACTCAACTTCATTTCCTGGCAACTTGTTTATAGCCTTTGAACTCGCTTAAGTGCGATCTTCATGCACTCCCTTAAATACATGTTGTTTTCCTTGGTGAGTGAAGGACATAGTGAGATCATTAAAGTCCATAGTCACTGGACCTAATGTCTTCATCCACAAGGCTCCCAGAACTATATTATACCTTTCAACAGGAATGACTATTAAGTCAGAATGATATGTTGTGCCCTGCAGCAACCACTCAAAATCCTTGACCACACCAGTTATAGCTTCCGTAGCATTATTACCCAATCTCACATAACTTTGAAGGGTAGGAACAACAGCACATTCAACTTTTTCACTGCCTCTTTGTCAATAAAGTTATGTGTAATTCCTCCATCAAGTAGAATTTTCACTACCTTTTTTCCACAATAGACTAGCATATGAAATAGTTTAAGCACACTAGATCCCAACAAAAATACATAAGGAAATTACTGGATGTCACTATAGATTATGGTTTCTTTCTCACCATCTCTATTATCATTAGGAGTTGGTTCTAATTCCTGTTTATCTTCATCTGTCTCGGGGGTTGTCTAACTCCAATATAAATAATTATTTAAGTATGTTGCATTTATGTCCAATGTTATACTTTTCATCACAGAAGTAACACAATCCCTGAGCCCTTCTTGTTTGCATCTCGTCTAGAGAAATAGTCTTTATAGGCTTGCTTTCATTAGCTCCAGTAGTAGGGGTAAAACTAACCTAGTCCCTTGATTATAGAGGTCTGATGAGGCCTTGTAGCAGGTGTTTCATGTTGCTATTTTTTAACAATTCCTCTATGTAACCCCACTAATCTTTGGGATCTAGTACTATCCAGCTGAGTGGCTTCGACTAATCTGGCCCACTTGTATACCCGAGACAAAATTTGAGGTTTATGCATTAATGTAGTTTCAACCAATTCGTCCTTCAATCCACCTAAATAACAAGTAGCTTAAGCAGTAGTTAGGTCATATTGTGCTAACAAACTATCAAATGCCATCTAAAATTCCTAAAAGATCCAGTTTGCCTCAATTGCTTGAGTTCAATCATAGGATCAGCAAAATCATCATCAAAAGTTTCAGTAATTGCGCTCAAATACTCTTCCCATCCAGATAAATTATGTGGATCCCTACATCTTAAATAAGCTGGATGCCAAGCTAAAACCTCATCCTCTAAGTTCATAGCAACCAACCTTAGTCTATGATTTATCGGAGTTTCATCTATAGCAAAATATTATTCTATCCGATACAATCATGTTTTAAATTTTCTCTATTGAAGCGAGAAAAAAGAAAATTATGATTACGATGAATGCCAGTATAAAATGGATTAGGATCCAAAATTCCATGACATATAGTTGGTGGTGGCTTAGTTGAGCTGGAAGTAGAAAACCTCTCCTTAGCTTGCTACTGCAAATGAAGTCCATCAATTGAGTCTTTTAATGCCTGCACCACACACATCATCTCCAATTATTTACGCTCCAAGTCCAGCTTCAATTCCTGATGTTTTTCTTCCACAACAGCTCATAGATTTAGCTGTTGAGCATCAAAATCCTCAAATTTCTCCTGAGCATTGTACTCCACTACTTTTGAAATGGTTTTCCTACTTTTTTTGTGGCCCATGACTTGCACATAACCTGACTCTCATACCAATTGATACCAAAATGAGGTATCAAGAGAGAATTTGATAGATAAAACTGGAGAAGAAGAGATGCGGAAGAACAAAGAGAAGAGAAAAGAGAGACAAGTAGAGAGAAATGAGAAGTGTATTGATATAATGCTTTAAATCATGCCTTACAAATGTGACTCAATCCTATTAATACTATGCAGAAAAAGAACTGAAAAAAATTGCAATACACAGTGGAAATGCACACACTAACAATTATAACTACTTTCCTGCCAAATTTCTGATCATGCCAAAAGTGTGTGATCGTCCAGCTCACCAATCCAATGTGACATTTCACACCTGATAGCAACTGATTAATGTTATACGTGGCTCATTTATATCAAATTGGTATCAAAATGATTCTTCTTAGGGTGTGTTTGGTATGAAGAAAAATAGAAAATATTTTCCTAGAAAATGTTTTCATGAAAAAAAAGTTGGTTTCTTACTTATTTTCTTATGTTTGGTTGGTAAGTGAAAAATCTCTTTCATAAAATATTTTCTAGTGATTGGTTGGTGAACGACAAAATATTTTTCAAAACTACATTTTAGTGTTTAGATAAAGAGTAGAAAATACTTTTTTGAAAAATAATTTTTGACTCCGAAAAATATAGTTTTTACGGTGTATTTGCTATGGAAGAGGAAAATATTTTCTAGAAAATAAGTTGTTTCTTACTTATATTCTTGTGTTCGTTATGCAAGCAGGAAAATATTTTCTAAAATATTTTTATATATTTAGTAGAAAACAAATAGGGTAAGACATTTGATATATTTTTTAAAAGAATTTAAAAAAAAATAAAAGTTATTTTTTTTTTTTTTTGGGGGGGGGGAGGGCCGAGGGTCAAAATAGGTAGTAGGGGTGGGGTATAAGAAAACAGTTTTGAGTTGTTTTTGAAAAAAAATAAAAATAAAATTCTTTTTGAGGGGGAAGGAGGGCGACTAGTAGGGGGTAGGGGAGTGAGGGTAGGGTAAGAAAAAAATTATTTTTTTAAAAAAAAATAAAAATTATAAAAAAAAAATTGGCGGGGGAGGGGAGAGGGGGGCCAGATAGGGTTGAGGGTCGGGTAGGGGGTAAGAAAAAAGTTTGAAATTTTTTTAAGAAAATTAACTATTTTTTTGAAGGGTTGGGGGTTGGGGTAGGAAATGGGATAAGAAAAAAAATTGAAATATTTTATTTTTTTAAAATATGTTTTTTGGATAGGGGGTGATGGGGTTGGGGGTGGTAGGGGATTGGATGTCAGGGTAAGGGCGAGTGAATTTGAGAGTTGTATGAACATTTCAACTTGAGAGTAAGATTGAAAAATAGTTTTAGAAAATATTTTCCTTAATTTTTCAAGGGAAGTCATTTTCCTTAAATTAGAGAAAAATAAATTAATTTGAAAAATACTTTCCAGAACGTTTAAGCCAACCAAAAATATAAAATAATTGAAAAACACTTCATACTAAACACACTCTTAGTTCTGAATCTGAAATGTGGGAACCAATCTATGTCCAATCTGATGAAGGAACCAAAGGTTGTCCTCTTTAACTCTTTTATACTACATATTTTATTGTCTTCTAATGTAGGACATATGTTTTGCCAAAGTTTGTGGCGAAAAGATCTGTCACAATTTTGTCACTAGCATTTACCTTCGCTTACTAAAAAAATTGTAACGGAATCAAAAGTCTGACCCCAATTTGTGACGAAATTGTAGCAGATTCTTATATTCTGTCATAAATTTGTGATAGAATTATGATAAACCATCATTTCCATCACATATTTGTATCTGCATTGTGGTAGATCATTATGTTCGTCACAAGTTTTGTCCACATTGATGAATTCCATCACAAAATTGTGATGAACTTTTCGTCACAAATATTTTCGTTTCAATTTTGTATTTTTTGTGTGATAGGGTGACATTGTAATCACTAAATTTGGAGGAAAAAACATGGGCAAATGAATGATGGTCATGACCACGTTAATAAGTAGGCCAATTATGTGTGTGCCTTTATAATAATGTGTAGCACCACAATGGTGTCAAAGGGGACCTCAAATTAGCATGCAAAAAGTGAATAAAAGTGGTCGTTATAATCACATACACTAATCATGAAAATGAACATAATTATTTACTCATATCAGACACCACCATATCTAATATCTCTACACACTACTAAGATTTTAGGCTCTTTGTTTAATTGTTTTCTTTGTTGGCTGACTTTTACAGCTTAAATTGCGCCAACATGGGAGCTTTCTTTTTATAATAACGTTATCTATTTCATTATTTTTTACCTTCAATAGCGAAATATTACAATAGAAAATATATAGTATAACATAATGTGAAAGATTAATTTCAAAATATGATTGTTATAGTGAAATGTTGTTAATACAAGGATGGAGCTAGCTTGGGGCTGGGGGGTCACCCAAATCCCCTTCGGTGAAAAATTACAGTATTTATATATGAGTAAAACTATATTTTTTATATATATAGTAGATGTTGAACTTCCTTCAGCTAGTTTTTGTGTATACTTTTAAATATTTTGAATCTTTTAGTGAAAATTTTGACTCCGTCATTATTCTTATAATAATAATTATTGTAAAAGGGTCTGATCATATGTCTTGATCCAGCTCTTACGCTAACACAGTAACACGTACTATATAAATTTGTGTTAATCTAAAAGTGAAAAGCTTCAGACCAAGATGTTAAGAAACTAAAATATCCCGTAAAGTTGATGGACCAGTATACTATTTTATTATGCATGAATAATAATGCAATAAACAAAAGTGACAATTAATTTGTATTTACCAAAAGAAAAAAAAAAGACAATTAATCTGTGGTGAAAATTTGAATTTGTGTCGACATGGGAGCTTTCTTCTTCGATTCCATTTTATTTTGTGTCTTGGTCCACATTTTATACCCTCTTTTTAGTTTTTTCATTTAATGTATCAATTAATTCAAATTCATATTGTGCAACTCACTATTAGTTTTTTTTTTTTTATATTCAAAGCTTAACTTTAAGATCTCTGATTAAGGGTAAGAAAGGAGTCTATCTATCCTGCAACTAGGGCCGCATATCGGTCGGTTCGGTTCGGTTTTGAAAATTATCGGTTTCACTTATTCATTATCGATTTGTATATATGCTAAACCGTTAAAGAACCGTTAAGATATTGGTTAATCGGTTATCGATTTATCGATTTTTCATTGTTATCGGTTCGGTTATCGGGTTAACCGTTAACATTAAACATTAAACATTAAAACTCTAAGTCACAAATTAATTTAAAACTGCTAGTACAAACAAAATAGAAAAATCCAAAGTTACAAGTCACATGCTCACAAAAGTTGAAAATTAAGTTCAAATTCCAAAGTCCAAACATAGTAACAATACTAATTACTACTCAAGTCTGAGCACGATACTGCATCCTCTCCAAACAACGATCAACATGATTCCTCAAGCACATAGTCCCAGTATGTCGTGGATGGTAATTAAAAACATTACCACAATGAATACACTTCACTTTGCACCCTCCATCATCATCTTCTTCAAGCTTTTGATAGTGATTCCAAACAGGTGATCGAACTTTAGGACCACGACGTTGAGACATGATGAAACCTAATTAATAGATAAACAAAAATATTAGAAATACCCCAAACAACTTTAACTATATAAGATAAAAGAAAAAACCAAAACCAAAATACTATGATGGACATGGTCTCTATGGATAGTTGTCTTTAGATTACCTGGTTGTGCATAGAAAATAAACTATTCTAATGTATCA
Organism: Capsicum pubescens; assembly: GCA_030864215.1. Classification (NCBI taxonomy): domain Eukaryota; kingdom Viridiplantae; phylum Streptophyta; class Magnoliopsida; order Solanales; family Solanaceae; genus Capsicum; species Capsicum pubescens. The sequence goes on along the minus strand of CM061548.1, from coordinate 72,716,142 downwards.
TATATTATTTTGTTTTTTCAAATTGGCTTGTAGGGAGTGAGTGTTGCTTCTCACATTCACAGCAGCTAATGATACATTGAGACTTCCAAAATGCCTTGATGGTTCCAATGAACCCAAAAAGGAAAAAAAACAGAAAGTCTCAACTAGTACCCCTATATCCTATGTTTCAGTTGAGCTGGTTTTGATTTACTCAAAAAATCATTTACTGTATGGTCATGTGGGTCGTGGGAGGCAATGATATATGCCTTCAACAGAAAATCATACATGCCTTCAACATACATACATATATTCAACATACTGCAAACAGAAAATCAGTGAACAAAACATACTGCAAATTCTAAAAACCAGTGCAAATTCATGAAAATAGAAAATCAGTGCAAATCACTGCAAACAAAAAATCAGTGTACAAATCAAAAACTGCAAATCAGTGTACATACATACTGCAAATTCCAAAAACCAGTGCAAATCTATGAAAACAGAAAATCATTGTAAATGACTGCAAACAGAAAAACAATGTACAAAACAGAAACTGCAAATTAGTGTACATACATACTGCAAGTTCATGAAAATAGAAAATCATTGCAAATGACTGCAAACAGAAAAACAGTGTACAAAACAAAAACTGCAAATCAGTGTACATACATACTGCAAATTCCAGAAATCAGTGCAAATCACTGAAAATAAAAAATCTGTGCAAATCACTAAAAACAGAAAATCAGCACACAAAACTGCAAAAAATTCAGAAACCAGAAACCATACATTCAGTGACCAGTGTGCAAATTCCATAAACTAGAATCCAAATGCAATATTCTTTTCTTACCTTTGTTCAAGTTGCTATATGTCATCAATGCTTGGTTCTTTTCCAACTTTGGACAAATCTAAATAAATTAAAAGAACAAGTCAAGACTCAAGCAACAAAAATATTAAATAAATAATTCACCAAATACAAGGTTTTTTTTTTACCTTGTTCAAGTTGCTCAAGAGAATCTAAATCCTCCTCGATACTTATAGGTTGTGATTCACTTTGAAGCCAATCTTGTAGACACACTAGAGCTTCTACCAATTTAGAAGTTAATGAACTCCTAAATGAATCAAGAACACGCCCCCCGGTACTGAAAGCACATTCCGATGCTACACTAGAAATAGGAATAGCTAAAATATCTCGAGCCATCTCAGAAAGAAAGGAAAATCTAGCCGAGTTATACTTCCACCAAAGTAATACATTAAAATCGGACGTTCCAACTTCAGTATCTTCTGCAAGATATTTATCCAAATCCGACTTAGAATTCCCGGCTCCACTCCCAGATGTGTGTCTACTCAACTCCTCATAAAAGTCTCCAATATCAACCATAGAACTTGAACTAGAAGCCTCCACTTCTGAAGATAGTTTACCACATTTGTCTTTTGAAGCAGACGATGAATACTCATTAAACAATGATTTCATGTACTCTCGCACATCTTTTTCTATAGTTGCTCCATTATCCCCAAACATCTTCTTAAGTGCAAAACTAAGAGTGGTAAACTTGTGACGAGGATCCAAAACACAAGGTATAAAAAGCATCTTATTCATTTTTGTTGGATCACCCCAATATTTTTCAAATTTCTTCTTCATGTTTGTTGTCATTTGAGCCAACACAATATCATCACTTGATATCAATTTTGACAAGAAAAAACCAACTTGACAAATTTCAAGAAAATGAATATTTGATGTAATATATAATGATCCAGAAACCTTCAAAGTGAGCTTAAAAAATAATTCAAGAAATTTTGCAATCCTTTTAACGCTATCCCAATCACTACACAAAAGTGAACCTACAAGTTGTTCTTCATCCACAATATCACTATCACCATCACACACACAGATATGGCCAAACTCGAGATGATGTGCCAACCCAATATCACGATCAGCATAAGTCAAAATTGCACCCTCATATTCAATAGCCCTATTCAACATCAAGTAGGTGGAATTCCACCTTGTGGGAACATCTAAGCATAAAGATTTTTTTGCAAGATTTTCATCGACACAACATTCCTGAAAGTTCTTCCATCTAGCAGGAGATTGCCTAATGTATCTCACTGCTTGCCTAATTCGTTCAATTGAAATATTTGCTTCTTTTATGCCATCTTGAACGACAAGGTTTATTATATGCGCCATACACCTAACATGAAGATGCTTACCACCTAAAAGATTGGTCCCCCACTTAGTCAATTGCTTAGACAACTCAGCCACACACACACTATTTGAACTAGCATTATCAACAGTAACCGTGAAAATCCGATGCAATCCCCACTCATGCAAACACTTAACAATGCCTTTTGCTAAATCTTCACCTCTATGGCTAGAAATTGGATAAAAATTGATAACTCTTTTATGCAAAGTCCAATTTTTATCAATCCAATGAGCAGTGATACACATATAATTAATTCTTTGCACAGAAGTCCAAGTATCAGTCGTTATACACACTCTTTGTTGAGTTTCCTTAAAAATGCTCCTCATTTTATTTTTCTCTTCATCAAAGAGATCAAAACAATCACGAGTAACAGTTGTACGAGAAGGAATTCGAAACAAAGGTTGTACCACTTTCATAAATTGTTTAAAGCCTTCTTTTTCAACAAATCTAAAAGGAAGCTCATCAAGAATTATCATACGACACAATGCTTTTCTACACTCTTCTTGATCAAATTTCCATGAAACAATTGATACATCACCCTTGTTACCCCCCGTAACCGGTTGAAATGCTATCTTTGATTGCCTGGTATCAATATTACAAGGTATTTTTTTGCATTTTCCTATATGACCAAGCATTGCCGTCGTACCATGTTCTTTTGTATCAGCTAAATACTCTTTCTTACAATAATTACACACACCTTTTTTAATTCCTTCCGAATCAACTTTACTAGTAAAATGATCCCATGCAACAGATCTTTTTCTCATTTCTTTCTTTGCTTTAGACTCAACTATTGAATTTTGATTCACTACATTCGAATCAGAAGCTACACTCTCACCAATCACTTTATCAACTCTAGTATCTTGTGACATGTTGTATCAATGTGACTGTAATTTTAAAATAAAAATAATCAAACAACAAGCCAACAACAAAATTACAACATAACATGACCAAATCACCAAAACTTGACAATGTGCAGTTGTGCATAGAGCATGATAGAACACACGACCACAGAATATCAACATATAAGCATTAAGTACTGAGCAGTGACTAACAGACTTCAGAACAGCCAATTTCATAACAAACTTATACATACCTTACAAAGCAACTAAAGTGCATATAAGAAAAATCCATCTATTTTTCACTTCAACTGACAATCATATCTCGTTCAACAATAAATAATAATTCTAATATCCATAAAACAAAATTTCTTCTGAATATTTAACTTCAGACAACAGTAAGACAAATTTCTTCTTCTTTGTGCTTCAATTTACTCATTTATACCAATAGACAATAATTTCAAGCAGTTAAATTGTTAATAGGATTAGGCATTAGCGGTAGCCTTAGTTTTAATAAAAAATCTTATGTTAACACTGCCCCATCATGGAATCTTCAATCTTGGTATTTTTAAGGAGTATTCTATAGTCATATGCAGGAATTGAAGATGAAGCAGATTAGCAGAAGACATCTAAGAATGAAATCGAGTAAAAACAAAAATTCTTACCTGTTGAGTGTTGACCACTTGACTGTTGAGAGAGACTGGGAGAGGCTGAGGCGGTCTTTGAGCCGATGAGTATGAGTGAGGCAGACTGCAGACAGATCGCAATTCGCAGATATGAAAATTGAAAAAAATCGCAGCGTGAGTGTCTGACTGAGGCAGACTATAGCAAGAATTCGCAAAAAAGACTTCTAACAGTCTTACCTCCGTAGTAATATAGCAGTTTGTTATATGCATATGGGACTCGGTGAATATCCTAGAGCGATCCACGAGTGTAATTTCTCTCTTGAATGATGTTCCGATAGACGTTCCACGAGTGTAATACGTTGATCCACCTCTTGCTTCAAAGAAGAAAACCAAGAAAGTTGAGGAGAAGAATGAAGATGGTATTGATGGGAAGGCGGAACTTCTACGGACTAAGAAGATGAAATATTGAAACGAAATGAAACCCTAACTACTCTTGTCTCCCTAGGTCTCTAAGTAGTAACTAGTAAGTACGGGTTTGGGGCCGTTTGGGAATTGGGCTTTTAGAGTTGTTTTGGGCCAGTCTGGGCATTGTCAATAATGGATATGCTACCTGTAACGAATATATTGTACATTCTTTATCGGGTTATCGGGTGGCCCGATAAAAAAATAAGTAGAACCGAGGCCCGAACCGATAACCCGTTAGTTGAAAATATTAAACCGACACCCGACCCGATAGTGGAAAAAACCGAACCGCTAACCCGATAAAGTAATTATCAGTTCGGGTTAACGAATTGAATCGAAATTTGCACAGCCCTACAATCTTTATTGTTGGTTCAGATTATAAGCTAATACTAAATGAACTATATAGTAAAAGATATAAAAGAGGGAAGCTTTGAAACAAAATACTCAAAATCCCCTTTTAAAGTTAATGGACATTTATGCCTTTTTAAAACAAATTAATTTATGCCTCAATGTTAAATTTCAAATGTATAACTCCTAAGATTCATATTGAAATATTTTAAATATGGCATGGAAATTCTCAAATCAATATATATATATATATATATATATATATATATATAAGAGATCAATAGCCAATCATATGTGGCATGACTTAGAACCATCCAAACCTATTTATTTTTTTTGTGATTTTTTTAGATATTTATTGAGTTTTCTCCTTATTTTAAATATTTGTATGCTCAAAGAAAAATCAAAAGTTACCAAATTTAAACTCTATTTACTATGTAATAAAAGAAAAAAATATTTGAGATAACTCATCTATTTAATTTCTACTAATAATATTTGTAACTCTCAAGCTATTCATGATTTTATATTTATAACCCCTAAATATTTAGTACAAAAGTTAATGATACCTTATGGTATTCATTTATTTTTATGTATATAAATTCATATTTTTTGTTTCATGAGATGCTATCCAAGTTACCCTTCATTTTCACTATTATATTCATGCTTTTGTTTATCTTGAAAAGAAGAAGAAGACTTCTGAATGGTGATAGGCTTGTGAAAGTAGATATCGAGATATTTATGTATTTCTTTCTATAGAAGTTCATTTGTTTTATTTCATGCGATTTTACCCAAGGTTATCATTCATTTTCACTATGATGTTTATGTTTTTATTTCGCTTGAAAAATAAGAAGATGCTCTTAAATGATAAAAGGCTTGTGGAAGTGGATATCGACAAGAGCTCGAACATTTGATTTCAGCTTTCTTATTTCTATATCTATATATGATGCCTCTTAAGTTCAACTTTTAAGTCTATAATTTCTTTTGGTTAAATGAATAACTTTGTAGTTGGAAATTTGCTAATTATTTATTAAGTTTCTTAATTTATAATTGATTTTTTTCAGGCTTGTGGAATTACATACCGAGACATTAATGTATTCATTTTGTTTTTCTTTCTATAAAAGTTCACATATTTTATTTCATGCGATTTTACCCAAGGTTATCCTTCATTTTCACTATGATATTTATGTTTTTATTTGAATTGAAAAAGAAGAAGATTCTCTCAAATGGTGAAAGGCTTGTGGAAGTGGATATCTGCAAGAGCTTGGACAATTATGCATTGGCTTCATCTTTCTTTTTATTTTTAATTAATGATTAAAAATATAATAATATGTGTATTGTCTTATTTCTATATCTATATATGATGCCTCTTAAATTCAATTTTTAAGTCTATAATTCCTTTTGGTTCAAATGAATATTTGTAGTTGAAAATTTACTAATTATTAATTAAGTTTCTTAATTTATAATTAATTTTTTTAGCTGACTAGCTTATTTCCATTAATCACATGTAAAACAATACAAAGCAACCGACATCCATCGATAGCTAAATAAATTTTAATAATTAAAATATACTCGTTATTTGTTCTTAGTTATAATTAAGTTTTAGGACTATCAATAAATATGCATGGCATAAAATTTGAGAAATATAAAGAAATATGGAGGCGAGGGAGGAAAATGAGTTAATTAATTCTAAAAAATTTATATACACAAAAAAAGAACCATTTATGTTTTGTTCTTTTTTTTTCTTTTTAATTTTAAGAAAAAAGTGTATTTATCTGATTTATTTTTAAAAAATTATATACTTAAAAAAAAACTTTATGTTTTATTTTTTTCTTCTTTTTCTTTCTTTTTAACTTTGAGAAATAGTGTATTATCTGATTTATTTTTAATTATTATAATTACAAGAATAAATATCTTGCTCTTCACCTTCTAAAGTAGATGATTACATGTTGTTAACATATTTACTCTATGAATTGTACGTGTATTATTTTTCCCATTTTCCTATTGGAGAATTACATTTATGTGTGAAACAATAACTTCAGGAAAAAATGTTCTCAAACTCAATAAACTATATATGTAACCAATATGAGTTGTGGTGGGACTATTAATCAAAAGTTCGAGGTTTGAATTCTTGATATAAAAAAAAAATATGTTGGGAGCATTGTCCCTCAAGATGGATCATACAACGTGTAATTCGAATATAATGAAACTCCACTGTGAATTCTGACCACTGAATGATCCCCACCCCCTACAACCACATACAACAATATTGTTATGAATCAGACCAATCCAATACGTATATCAATTACGATGGTGTCATCCAACTAGATATTGGGTTTAGAAGTAACAATATATAGGGTTAGACCCTGATAAAGGCAAATTTAGGATTCAAGCTGAGGGCATAATAAATAATAAAAGTTATACCTCTCAATAGGTCATTGTAAATTTATGTGTTAATGTACGGTCTGTCATCCTCAATTCTCTTTGGGCATTATGATTAGTGAAGGTTTAGCTCAGGACTCCACTATTCAACGTAATTCATTTGATATTGCTATCGGCATGACTTCTAGATTCATGATATATCTCATCCCCTTTTCTGAGTCTATCTTATCAACCACTTTTGGTAAGTACTTATCCCTAATTACTTTACTTATTTTGATTATAATCACTCTTCAAGTTTATTAATACCGGTTGATAGGCCGACTAATGCTTCATTGAATTTGCCTACTGTTACATATATAGAATCACCAAGTCAATTAAAATCATATTTTTAAATCAAAATCTAACATTCAAAATGTGTATTCAGTATATATTGATAATGAAAGTAGTAAGAGGGGTGAATACTCTTATGGAATTGACAGCCGGCTCACTTATACAGATAGTCAACTATTGAAGCGGTAAAGTAATATTCAGAAACTAAAGTGCTGAAAAAAAATAACACCAGATATTTTGTACTGGTTGGTAACTTTAATAGATCTTACTCCAGTTTCCTTGGGTTGCAAGGGATTCTACTAGTTCTTTGTGAATCAAATCAAAGTACAAGAATTGAGTCGCTTTTTGGTTATGACTCTCACTATTTTTTTTTCTCATTTTTGATACAATGCATCACCAACTATGTGCTTCTCTCCTCTCTTTTTAACTACACAGTAAAACTCAAGAGAATACAATGTTTGAATAGAGTAAAGAACTAGAGAAAGTTGAGACAAAAGTATATCTCTTTCTTAATCTTTCATTTCTTAAATAGTAGTGGTTGGACTACTACTAGCCGTTGAAATATCTGAACCTAAAGGCAACCCAAGAGATTTGCTCCTTGGAAATGGAATATGAGAATCTTATTTCCAAAAATAAATTTGGATCATATTAATGATCCTCAACTACCCAAAATTCATTTTCTTAAGAGTAGCGGTGTATTTAATTCAATGTACAAGGTTTGGTACTCTTTTCCTTGAATGAAAAATATTGTAATTAATTCTTGAGGGAGAACTTTTTTTATTTATTTTTGACTGAATCTTAAAAGTTCTTTCTTTTTAATTATTATCCTAGAATCCTTGATTAGGTCTTTTTCACCTTCAAAGAAGTCATTCATTAAAACCAAACATTATCAATCTCTCCTTTTTTGATGGATGATAATATTTAAAAAAATAACCTAGTCAACTTTCCTGTTTAAGTATAGAAATAGTAGCTCCCCTTGAATTATTGTATTTTGATCACATAGGAGCTCCGCTTGAGTTGTTGCACTGCCATGTAGTTGACTAATTTGTAGCCTTATCTTTCCTTTTGACATCCATCAAAAGGAAGAATCACAAGAACATAAACAATGTCTAAAATAACAAAAAATAAAATAACGCTTTCATGGGCTTATGCCCAGGTATAAGCCAAAATAAGACAATGTCTTAAAAATAAACAATCAAGAAACAGTAGGAGCAGGGTTCTCAAAATAATGAAAGAGGAAGGTAAAAGTTTGAGCAATGGCATCCTTCAGATTAGAGAACTGGGTGGTGATAACAGTGAAGAAAGAGTCAATAGTGGTCTAAATCTTGACAGCAATCCTCCTAGCCTTTTTGATAACCTGATCCAATCTTATCCTAAGACGAGCAATATTTGTGCTAGTTTTCTTGCTGACATCTTTGTTTTTGTCAAAATTAAAATATGAGGCAAGGAGGAGATCTGTAATGGTTTCCAACTTCAAATCAATATCAGTCAAGCGGATGGTAACATCAAGTGAATAGGAGCTAGGAATAGAAAAAGGAGAAGACTTAGACTTAGGAGATGGGGGAGTACCAACAGATCCACAATTAGGCTTAGGGACCTAGATATCATTAATTAACACATAGCCCATACTACCAAAAGTTTTGAAATTATAATATTTGTTTCACCATTACTAAAGGAACGGCCTCAAAAAGAATATTGTTTGCTTCCAAAATACGGATAATGATAAGTTCATAAGGAAGCCTAGAGGGATTAAGCGTAGCTTCAATCATATAATTTATAAAGAACGAGGAGATTTACCTTACGCTGAGAGATAAGATACTAAGTAAGCAAGGTATCACACTGAGATAAAGTGGATAGAGAATCAACACAGATAAGGAGAGTAATAGCCACAATGTAAGCGATAACATGAATTTCAAACGAATAAAAACTTGAGACTAAGAACAGAAGCTAAGAAGTCAGTGTTGTCAAGAGCAACAGATCATTTTTCTTGCTCAAATGAGACATCAAAATCAGAAGGTGGGGGGTTCTTGGAGGAAGTAGAAAATCAGAGCAATTAATATCAAACGGAGCATCAAACATGGCACAGTCCATAAAAATATTCTTACCCATAACTAGGATTTCAAGTTCACCAGCATGAATAGAACAAATATTAGTTAGTATAAAACAGCCTAATAAGAAGCTCATAAGTATACTTAGGTGTGTTATAAAAAATATTATCTCACCCCTGAAAATAAAATATGAATTTAATATGACAATGCAGAGATTCCAAAAGATTCAGGTCTATAATTTTACCATGAACCGCAGATAATTCCTTCATAGAGTGAAAAGAAATTTCATTTAAAGGTCTCCAAAAATCAAGTTTGACATTAAGAGAACTTTTAAAGTTAAATTTTACTTTTTTCTTGAAGCATTTAGAGATGATGTAGAAGAACGATTACCCAAACTAGAATCAGAAGAATCTGAGGAGGCTTGAGAATTTTGATCAGAGGCATCAGAGTCAAAAGGAAAAAAAATGAGGAAACCTTTCCTTTTTTCTTGAAGCGGGAGCTTTTCCTACTACAAGAAGAAGAGTTTTTTAAATGCTTATACATAAGGTAAAAGATGAATAGAAGTGAGTGAAAAGGATGAAGAATTCGAGAAGAACATAAAGGACAAGAAAAGAGATGATGGAAGGGAAGAGATGCCTAGAAAAATAAAAAGTTTCCATAACTACTTACTGTACACCGAATAAGTGTCAGGTGGAAAAAGAGGAGAAGTAAAAAAAGATGCATACATTAATCAAATCAAGTATTAATTAAAGAGACTTTACACACAATCGAGAAAGGAAGAAAATCAATTAAAAAGATTTTGAAATAATACCAAAAAAAAATCTTAAAAAAGCAAAATCTTTCTTCCAACAATGATTTTATAAGATATCCACTAACTGAAATTCAGTCAATATTATCTTTTAAAATACGATCTCCAATAAAATGATTCTTAATATCAATATGTTTTGCTTTAGAGTGATAGATATTTAGATAGACAATTAGCACTAGAATTATCACACAAAATTCATAATATTGAGCTGATGAATCATTCAAAGAATTTGTACACAACATAAGTCAATATAAATATATTCAAACTCAATAGTGAAGTGGAGGACAATTTTATTTCTTACTGTTTCAAGATATGAGAGAATTTACTATCAGTTGGCATGAGCCACTAGTATTTTTGTTGTCATCCTTATCACCTACATAATCTTCATCTGAAAATTCGTTTAGCTAAAAAATAATTGATTTATAATACCAAAGTCTAAGAGACACAATTTCAATCAACTATCTAATAATTATTTTAACAACAGTCAGATGAGACTCCTTAAAGATGACTGAAATATGGCATATTTACAAACACTATATAAGATATCTGGTTGACTTGTAGTAAGATAGATAATAGAGCCAATCATATCACAATATTTAGTTTCATCATCATCATCAGATACAAGAGTGCATGTAGGGCCTCATAGGAGTGCTAGAAGATTTGGCATTCTTCAGTCTAAATTTCTCAGTGAGTTATTTGGTGTATTTACTTTGACAAATGAAGATTCCTTCAGTTGATTGGGTAGTTATAGTCTCAAGAAGAAATTTAACTCTTCAATCATCCTCATTTCAAATTCACTTTACATTAACTCAGAAAATTTCTTGCATAAGACAGCATTAGCACTTTCAAAGATAATGTTATCAACATAAATATGGATAATCATATTTTTGGAGGAAGTTTTTTTGATAAAAAGAATTATATCAATTTTTCACTTGAAAAATTATGATCAATTAGAAAATTGCTCAGTCTTTCATACCAAGCTTGAGGAGCTTATTTTAAATCATAGAGAGCTTTTGAGAGTTTAAAAATATGATATGAGAATTTTAGATTTTCAAAACCTGAATTATTTTACAAAATCATGTTCATCAATAAATCTATTTAAAAATACACTTTTGATACCCATTTGAAATAATTTAAATTCTTTATAAAAGTGTAGGCAAGTCAAATTTGAATTGATTCTAACCTTACAACAGGTGTGAAAGTTTAATCATAGTCGACTTTCTCTTATTGTGATTAGCCTTGAGCAACTAGACAGGATATATTTCGCACAACTTTACCTGATTCATCCATTTTATTTTTGAAAATTCACTTGATTTCATTGATTGAGCATTCTTTGATTTTGAAATAATAGTCCACACATTAATTTTTGTCAAATTGTTCAAGTTCTTCTTCCATTGCTTTGATCCGACTGTCATTTTTTAAGGCCTCATTGACTTTTTTTTATTCAAGTTGAGATAGAATGGCTGCATTTGCATTTTTTTACTGAAGCCCTTGTCTTCATGCTTTCATTTGGATTATCAATGATAAATTTCTTTGAATAATTGGATTCATTTCTCTATTTATTTAAAATATTTTTTAGTACAAAATAATCACTTGAGGCAGCAGTTGGCTGATCAGTCTCAGTATCAATTGACTTTGGGGTAGAGTCAGCTTCAGTGAAAGTGAATTAATTTTTGTTTACCTGTTCAATCTCATTATCTACATAACTATCATTCTTCACGACATGATTAGTATCATCAAAAATAACATGCACGAATTCTTCAATATAAAAAGTGCATTTATCGAAAACTCTCTAGGATCTACTAGAATTGAATTTCATAAAAAATACCTTCATCACTTTGTGGATCAGACTTGTCAGTATTATTCTTACCATTATTTTGAACAAAAATATTTGAATCTGAATGCATGAAAGTACTCAATATTGGGTCTTTCGTTGTTTCAAAACTCGTGAGGAGTTTTTAAAAAAAAATTGATCTAATGAGATACCTGTTCAAAACATGGCAAGAAGTATTAACAGCTTCTGCCTAAAATTTATGCGGTAGAAAGTGTTCACGATCATGATTCGAGCCGTGTCTTGAAGAGTTTTATTTTTGCATTCAACCACATCATTTTGTTGAGGAGATATTAGAGCAGAGAAATTATGAGCGTAATCTTGATTGTTATAAAAGGTTTAAAAATCTTTGTTCTTAAATTTTCCTTCATGATCACTTCTAATGACAGAGATATAGTAACCTTTGTCTCTTTGAATCTTTTCACAAAATACTTCAAAATTCTGTAAAGTATCATATTTGTTAGAAAGAAATATAATCCAAGTAAATAGACAGTAGTCACCGATAACTACGAAAGCATACATTTTACCATCAATGCTAGTAGTTCGAGTAGGACCAAACAGGTCCATATGGAGTAGTTACAATGATTTAGTAGTAGAGACAATATCTTTATAAGAAAAGAATTTCTAATTTGATTATCAAGTTGACAAGCATCATAGATGTGAGTCTTTTTTAAATCAATCTTTGAAAGATTAGAAACAAGTTCATGTTTGAATAGCTTTTCAGTTTGTCTCATGCTTGCATGATCAAGCTTTCTATGCCAAACTCAAGAATCTTCAGATATTTAGACAAGATATATGTGTCCTTCTATTTTTTTGATAGAATCCAGGACAAACATTTCTATGTTTATTTTCTGTAAGAAGTTGTCTTTTATACCTTTTAATTATACATTCATTCTTTTTAAATTTTATCTCCAGACCAATATCATATAGCTAATTTATGCTCAGCAGATTGTACTTAAAGCTTTTAACCAAATAAACATTAGTGATATCACATACTTCATTAAAAGAGATAGTATCAATGTCTATTACTTTGTCTTTGGAGTTGTCTCCAAAACTTATATATCCTCCATCAAAGTCAGCTACTATTTTAAAGAGACCTTTATTTTCTATCATATAATTTGAACATTCCCTGTCAAGATATAATTTTTCTTTAGACTTTGAGTGGTGTTCCTGTAAAATATTTGCATTACTTATTTTTTGATAACCAAGTATTTTTGAGTCTCTATGGATTAGTACTTGAATTTGTAGATTCAATTTTGGATCTTCAAATTCATTTGTTAGGAATTCTAGCACGAATTCTATAATTATAGTATTTATGATCATGTTTGTCATAATAATAGCAAGAATTTGAGTACTATTCAGTGATTGAGCAGGTATGATAGATATTATGACTGTGGCTGATTCTTTTAGTCGACTGACTATAGTAAGTTGATCGTTGAGCTCTTTTGCAGTTATAAGAACTATTTTGATAGAAATTATGAGTGTGACTGCTTTTCTTGTTCAACTTAATAGAGTTAGTTAACCGTTGAAATTCTTTACAATCATAATATCTCCTATCATGTATGGATCGATCACTATTAGATTTGTCAGTTGACTTAGAGGTGCTAGTCAGCTAATTTGATTTGATAATACTATGGCCAAAAAAAAATTTAAAATTGTTAATTTTGTCTTTTAATTCATCAACTTCTTCTTGCAAAAAGTATTTTTTAATTTTACAAACTTCAAGTTTAAGTTTTTAGTCTTTTTGTTTTTTAATAAGGCTCTTTTTTTAATCATGGGCTTTATTTAGATCAGTTATGACAACATCTTGCAAATTTTATAATTTAGAATATTTATTACAAAAATTAATTCTTACTTGACTAGATTCTCCAATTGCCATGAAGCAACAATCTTTAATGTTGTCATTTTTATGATCTGATTGTTCTTCATCACCCCAACAACTGAAAGCCTTTTGGCTTTCTTTGGAGGGTCCTCTTCTAGCTTTTGGATAATCATACGCATTGTGACCATATCTGTCACAGTTATAGTGCTTACCTTTATTTCCATTATAGTCAGCATTTTGCTTTTCTTTTGAGCAATTTAATTTTCCCCTTCTTTGACTTTTGAATCTTCTGTAATTATCCACATCTGTCCTAGTAATGAGTGCAAGTTCATCGTCATCTAAGGCATCATCTTCTTCTTCATCTGTAGCTTTAAAGGTCATAGTTTTCTTTTTATCATCTTGTTGTTGATTCTTCTTATTCAGATGGGCCTTTTCAAAGGTAATACGATCATCTCTAACTTTATCATAGATCATTTTATTCAAATTCATACTTTTAAGAGCCACAATCTTGAAAAGTCATTAAGGAGACAAACTTTTGAGAATTCTAGTGATCCGATCTGCAATAGGATATATTTTTTCTGCAGCTTTGAGTTTACCAACAAGTTTATCAAATCTGACAAATGTTTCTTCAACGGACTCTCCATCTTTCATTTTGAATAATTCATAATCATAAATCACTAAACTCACAAGAGTTTATTTGACTTTCTCAGTTCCTTCATATAACATTTTCAATTTATTCTACATCTCTTTGACAAATTCATAGCAAGAAATCTTCTCATACTCTTCACCACTGATGGCATTTATAACATATTTTTTGCCTTAGAGTTGATCTGAATAATTTTTTTTTATTCATCAGTGTAGTCCTTCAAAGTTGGAATATTGTTAGTAGATGCTTCACCATTTTTTGATTTCTTCTCATCTTTATCTTTATTGGTAGAGATAAGTCTAAGATCACCAAGTTTGATCACCCTTCATACTTTAACATCAGAAGACCTGATAAAAAATTTCATCCTTATTTTTCAATGAGAGATATATTTTTCATTGAAGTAAGGAGGTTTAGTTTTAAATGTACTTTCGAAAAAAAGAGTTGCAGCAACTGTTTGGACCATGATATTTTCTTACTTGATGCTAAGCAAATAAATGTAAGTCCTTATTTTCATACCAATTAAAAATAGTAAGAGGGGGTGAATTACTCTTTTTCAAATTGACAGTCGACTCATTTACACAGATAGTCGACTATTGTACACAGATAGTCGATTATTGAAGTAGTAAAGTAATGTTCAGAAAATAAAGTGCTGAAAATAAATAACATCAGATATTTTATACTGGTTGTGACCTTTAATAAGTCTTGTGCCAGTCCCCTTAGATTGCAAGGAATTCTTCTAGTTATTTGTGAATCAAATAAAAGTACAAGAATGGAGTCAAGCTTTTTGGCTATGACTCACACTCTTTTTCTTTCTTTTTCCCTTTTGAAACAATCCTTCACCAACGATGTGTTTCTCTACTCTCTTTTTTAGTACACACTAAACCTCAAGAGAATACAATATTTAAATAAAGTAGAGCAAAAAACTAGAGAAGATTGACAAAAGTAGATCTCTTCCTTAATATTTCATTGCTTAAATAGTAGTGGTTGGACTAATACTAGTCGTTGAAAAATCTAATTAAAAGAAAACCTAAGAGATTTTCTCCTTAAAAATGAGATATGAGAATTCTATTTCCAAGAATATTGGATCATATTAATGATCCTAAACTATCCGAAAATTTCTTTCTTTAGGAGTAGCGGTGCATTTAATGCAATGTACAACGTCTGATACTCCTTTCCTTAGATAAAGAATACAGTACGTAATTAAATCTAGAAAGGAGGTCATATTCCCTTGACCTTAATTTTTAGCTGAATCTTGAAAGATCTTTCTTTTTTATATTAGGCAAGATTCTTGATTAGCTCTTTTTCATTATTTCTGCAAAGAAATTATTCATTAAAATCAAACATTATCAGATAAGTGTTTCGAGCATAAAATTTGAATTTATGGATATATAATTTTGACCAAAAAAGATTTGATCGTCACCAATTGTTAAAAGCTACATCGCTAAAGATTAACGACCGGCTGGATGGTAATTCATTTATTAATATAATTTATTTATTAATAATATTTACTTTTTTTTATTAAAAAACACTTAAATTATTTTATTAATATAATTTTTAATAATAACAATTTCTTTTCTTAATTTTATTTTATTTTTAAAAAGAAAGCACCTCCCCCTCCCTAGTTCGTCTTCTTCTTCCTAAGGTAAAAAAAAAATAAAAAAGTAACCCCCCACCCCATCCGTCATCTTTTTCATTTCTGAAACCCCCCCCCCCCCCCCGGTCACCCTTAGTCGTTCTCTTCTTCATTTCTTTTTTCAAGTTAGAATTATTTTTCCGCTAAACTATTGCCTCTTTGACAAAGCTTTCACCTCTTTAACATCATTTTCGATCACCTCTTCGCACACATCACCAAATAATGTTGTCTAATTATCTCAATTTTCTTACTTTTTTTATTTTCACCTTGACCTGAGATTGTTTCAACCCCGCCAAACCAAATTTATTTGGGATTTGAGATTGTTTTAACCCCGCCAAATCAAATTTATTTGGGATTTGAGATTGTTTTAACGTCCACCAAACAACCCCAAATTTCAAAACAGACCCAAAAAAGTGATTGAGCAGGCCAAATAAATTGAAAACCCCAATTGAGAAACTGATTTTTAAAAATGCTAATAATTGTAAGCTTTTTTTCCATGGAAGTCCGACATAAAATCCACTCATGAAATTTGTTATTCTCACAATAGCCATTGATGACTTTCCAATATAACCCTACATCAGGTTTTCATCCCTGAAATTTTATTCGATCGACAATATCTCAGGCTTCTCTAACTTTTCCATCACCCTGTTATGATATTATTGACCTGTCGGTGAACTTCCGTTCTCCTTTACTCTTACACCAGTCTCTTCCTATTTCAGACTACTCAAATCTAAAACGAATAAGCTAAACGATTGAGTTCTGTCGTTGAGTGGCGGTGTCGACGGGGAGAAGAAGGATGAAGCTTATATTCAGGCAAAGAGAAATGGGAAAGAAGGTGTTGCAGTGGGGTTGAAGATGTAATAAATGGGATTTTTCTTTTATTTTATTTTTAAAAATTATTTTATTATTTTTATAATAATTATAAATTTAAAAAGCCACATGTCTTTAATTGATTTTTTTATTTGCCACATCACCCGCTCATGGGTTACACACATTTATTTTGAATTAATTATCAAAAAAATGTTTTAATAGGTATTTATTTGTTAATATTAAAGTATCTAATAGGAAAAGAGATAAGTTGAAGGGTCAAGTGAAATTTCAAAATAAGTTTAAGGTATCAATGACTTAAGTCTATTATCTTTTGACCAATAAATATATATTTATGTAGAAAAAAGTTGTATATGTTTACTACTGATAAATTGTGCCCAACATATATAAATGGGTTCCTTAAGAGTTGTACTTTAATTTCTTCAGAAAAATATATGAATTGTTATTTCTTTAAGAGAAATCATTCAGCAAGATTTGTTTCCTTCTACCTTAAGATGATATTCAATAACTCTGTTCAAGATGTGTCTACGTGCGATATGTACGTATTGCAATAACTTTTATACCACAAAAATAATATTCATATTGAAGGGTTTGGGTGGGTTGCTCCTTGACTCAGAAAACTGTTTCCAGAATCATACACGCAACAAGAACTGAGAGGAAAATGCAGTAAGTAGTGCAGGAGTATAAAAAGATAAAGAAATAAGATTTTTACATGAAAAATCCTTACTCAAGACAGAAAAACCACGACCTGCCTCCAAGATTTTAATCTCCACTGTATATATTCAAGCAACACCTTGAATACAGACTCCAAGGATTAACCTCTTAATCTTTTGTTTCCTAGCAATAACTTTATTACAAGTAAACCAAGCAATAACTCTACTGCTTCCACCTTAGCTAACTCTGGCTGACAACACCTCCAGCTAACTCTAACTGGACTCCTCAAGCTAACTCTAGCATGGACCCAATCACTTAATCCACATAAACCACCCGGCATTGCAGCAACATATTGAAATATATACCTAATCCACAGAGTCATAGTTTGTACATTGCCTTAGACTTTGTCCGTCTAGCCAAGCTGTCAAGTTGCTTTCTGTTCATGAAAAATCATCATGATCAATCACTCGGTTATGAAATTCTTCATGTTGGATTCGTTGGAAATACTAATTTTCGGCGAGCTGTTAAGGTGCCAACTGATGACTTGCAGAAAAATGAACGGAATTATAGGAATAGCAAGAGAACTGAGGTTTTCTTTAGAAATGGAGTTGGTTATTGGATTTGCTTTGTTGAAACTGCAGCCCTTGGCCAGGATGATATTGATGTTTTGGATATGAAAAATGATAGTTATATTGGTCCTACTACTTTTCCTAAAGGTTTCTTTCCAAAGTTGAGCACTATTAATCTCTTAGATTGAAATGGCCGTCTCTCATTTGCTAAAATAGTCAAGGACGAGTTACATGTTGGTGCTAGAAGATTACCAAAAATGAAATGGGCTCAAACCAAAGGAATCATCAGGCTCATGACATCGTTCCATAATATTAAGGATGCAGTTGTTTGTTTTCGTAAGTCTGCATTGCTCTTTCTTCGGGAAAACAAGGAATTGCTCCGCTAGTATGACATCAATACTGGCATGTTAACAACTCTGGTGCCAGACCAAGCTTTTTGCGCTGGTTATGAAGTCGGAGCTATCATCACGTTTTATCTTCACTGCTCTTAAATTTTCCTTATGATTGAACGAATAAGCAGTACGTCAATTAGTAGGGTAAATCAGTATACAAGTAGTGAGTTAA
Organism: Capsicum pubescens; assembly: GCA_030864215.1. NCBI lineage: Eukaryota > Viridiplantae > Streptophyta > Magnoliopsida > Solanales > Solanaceae > Capsicum > Capsicum pubescens. Next base: position 72,697,590 of record CM061548.1, on the reverse strand, counting down.
GAAACTACATCCATTAAAAAGAAAGATAATGTATTCATTTTTACGTTGTAAGCTTTTTAGTAGAAGTGTAGCACAAAGGCAGGCCTATTTAAGGCCTTGTTGTTGTCCTACATCACTGGAACCAAATTTCAATCAAGTAGTTTGTCTGGGTCATTGTTGTCCAAACCTATACACTCAAATAACGAGGAAGTAGAAGTTTGTTTTAAACTACTTAATTCTAATATTGTCTTAATTACCTACTGTGTTGAGTATACACTCGTTAATGTTTACTGATACGTAAATGCTAGCATTGTTTTAGTTAATATTTATTGATTAATCTAGCAGTTATCACTGTTATAACCCATTTTAGCCAGGTCAAACCAGAGTACAACATATTGGTGATTCCTAAATTAATTTTCATAATTTAAGTCTTATCACTAAATAAATTACTAGCATAAATGGATAAAAATAGCACTCAGAGAAATCCTTTGCTGGGGATTCAAATTTGCGCTCAAGAAAAAACAGATGTTTGTGGTCCGTCATTCGTGTTTCATGAAGTACCTGGCTTATGCAATGCAACCATGGACTGCACAGTGTCTACTGGACTCTTTACGTTATTCCATCTGATAAAAAGTTTCTTTTATGGTGCGGCCTCCCTTTTTTACTTTCTTTCCGATCCCTTCCTCTTTTAGGGAGATGTCTTGTCTCATTCTCCCTAAGGTTGAGGCAGAGTCACTGTTTGAGTTGCAAGTGATATGGTTTCGCGTGTACATAGATAGAGCCATGAGCATTTTGAATTCTCTCTCCGTTGTATCATCCATCGCATTGCCATTCCATTGAGAGTAGTCTCCAACTCCTGATTGGTTTTCCTGTTACTTTGTTCGGTTCCTTTGTTGGATGTGACTTTTGGGCTTGATTGGGTCGCTGATTTTGAAAGTTCTGCCTGGAAGGCTTGCCATGGAATCGACAAAAGGCAGAAATGAGGACGTGCGAGTCTTTTTCATAGGTGAGGCTAGAACGAAAGGCATGAACTTAACTACATATGTACCTGGCTCATTAGGAGGTCATCTCATCATGAGTTGATATATTCTATTGGGTGATGGCTTGTTGAGCTCGCATTTGGTTGACTGATCGCCTATTTTTTGAAAATCATTTTTGGGGGCTTACGCTTTACCTGCGGAAATCCAAAAATCCACCCTGCCAAGTGGAAGACATTATATAAGAATCTCAAAATTTACTTCAAAAGTTTTGTCAATTTGAAAAACATGATCCTATTTTATTAATAGTATGAAATGATCAGAAGAATGGGACCTAGTAGGCTGTCAAGTGTATCAACAAAGATTACACCACATATAGGAAGAAAAAGAATAAAACTTTTACTTAATATAACCCAGCAAAAACTAGCTGTGAACAGGACATGGTTTGCAAATTGCAATTTAAAAAAAGGAGAGAAATGATTGCCAAACAAGCTACAGAATAATAGATATATGTAGTACAAATCATGTTGAAATTACTTTTGTTTAATAAATCCCCTTTAATTGATGTGATGTACAATCTCAAAACTCATTCAATATTAGTATTCCCTAGTGATGTCCTAATCAATTTGTGCCCAAACACGCCAGGAAATCTTCTACTAGTAACATTTTTTTTAATTTTTTTGTTGGAAATCGAATATGGTATCTTATAATTTTCACATTAGTATAATTGGGCGTTATGCTTGGACCTTCGAGTGTCCTAAATTAATTCAACTAAGGGTGTGTTTGGTATGATGGGAAATGTTTTCTGGAAAATGTTTTCCTATTTTCCTTTGTTTGGTTGCAATAAAAGAGAAAATGACTTCCCTCATGGGCCAAGGGAAGTCATTTTTCAGAAAATGACAAATGTGACTTATGACCCCATCCCCACCTCTCTTCCCCACCCCAACAACACTCAAATTCACATGACTCAAAAAATTCATATTTCTCAAAAATTTACATTACTCAGAAATATTTTTCACTATGTTTTGCTTCAATTTTTCACTACTTGAAATAAAAAATAGTGAAGTCCGAATTTTCCCCATTTCCAATGTTCGTTGAATGTACTGTTATTTTCATATGCATAGAGGAAGACTTATCTATGTTACTTTTGCTAATTGCATATTTCATTTTGTCATCGATGAAACTTGTTTCACAAGGTTGAATAAACTTGTCGTTTCGTTATATTTCTATTGATTGTAGTATCTTGAGATTGTCCTAACAAAATATTGAAAAGTGTCTCTTATATTTGCTAATTAATAGTTGCTTAAATTTAGTGATTGTAATATTTTAGTATTCGATATTGATATTATTTGTTATGCTTAAATTAATTCTTACAAATTGTTGAGTTGCTAGAGGCACTGATACACTAGTTAACAGTTAGTAGTATTTTCTAAAAAAATATTTTTTCACTCACCAATCAAACACTAGAAAATATTTTTCTAAAAAATACTCTACTCACCAACCAAACACCATAAAATATTTTTCGAAAAATATTTTCCATTCACCAACCAAACATGAGAAAATAAGTAGAAAACCAACTTATTTTCCAGAAAAACATTTTCCAAGAAAATATTTTCCATTATACCAAACACACCCTAAGTTTCTAATTTTTTGTTTTTTGATTTTCCATGAATTACTAAGACAATGAAAGGTGTTCAAACAATTTGTAAGGGCAGCTGAATTAGTGCACAGTAGACGGTATCTCAAATGAGAGTTGGGGATCGCATCCTCTTACCAACACCTTCTTAGTCGAGTTCGGTCGCATCTGAATTGCATGCCTAGTACGGTTTCTCTCTTATGTAATTTGCGAGTTATTACACAAGCAAATTTACCCAATGCCTACCCAAGAATAGCAGCCGCAAATTTTTCGGGATTCCAACCAAAAAGAGAAGAGTTTAAACGTCCCGTCATTAAGTTCGCAAATTGTGCAGGAACAACTGTGCTGTCATGCCGAGAGGAAATTAATTTATGCACAAGCAAAGAAATCGGTATTTTTAAAATTTTAGAAGAAGGCAGCAAAAGCAATACGCATCAGTGGCACGAGGACGGAGTAAAAATTTATATGCATCGGGTGTATACATTTAACTCAATTAAATTAACTATGGATAATAATTAAGTTTTAAAGTCCCTACTTTTAACGAAGAAAATTAAATAATTAAAAAATATAGAAAAATTCAATTACTCATGCATGAACGTAATCAATTAAAAAAGAAAGTAAATTAAAGCTAATACTTTTAATCAAGAAAACGATTAAAAATGAAGGGATATTCAATAACCCAACGGCACTAAATAATTAGAAAAAGGAAGGAAACTAAAGCTAATAACCTAATTTTAATGATTGTTGTCATCATTTTAAAGACTGTTGCCATCGATTTAACTTTTTTTCCAATGTTGTGGCGAATTTTCATTCTTTTTCTCCTTGTTTGAAATATTAGAATGTCAACTTTTGATAAGACAAATAAAGTAGAGAGTGACAAAGAATTATTAGAAGATATTAGCATGGGAAATGAAGATGAGAAAAAAAAACACATAATGAAGTTGAGGAAGATGACATAATTGAATTAGAAGGGAAAAAACAACTTCTTGTATTAAAGTTGAGACACTTATAGAAGGAGAATGATGAATTTGTTCACAATAAAGATTTGGAACACCTCATTTTTTACAATGTCTTACAATTTGCTTAAGGACATAATTTAGTAAAAATTTTGGCTCTATCACTGCTCACCGAAAAGGTGGTAGGAAAGAAAGAAGACTGTAAATTTATTGCTCTTGTCGAGAAGCAAATGTGGGTTCTTGTTGAGAATGTTGCATGTATTAGTTTTGGTATGAACTTAAATCTTGTGCATCTACTATGTAGTTCTATTAATGTTGACCTTACCTAGATAGAGGAAAATATTTTTATGATTGGTTTGATCAAAATATTTCTCTAGAAAACTACACAAAATTAAAAAAAATAAAAAATTATAGGAATTTAAGTTTTGAACATTGTCAGTATACACAACTTAAACTCTTTTTCTAATGAAAATAGAAAAAACAAGTGACATTAAGATATTAAAGGTTAAACAGAAGTAAAGTAAATAATTATGGTGATAAATTTATAAAGTAAATAAACATGATGACAAATCTATAAAGTAATATGATGATAAATTTATGAAATAATATTGTTAACTATGATTAAGTATTGATATTTATATTTAAATAATGTGACAAGTGTCATTTATTTATTAGTTAAATATATACATCCACCATGTATAAATTTTACCGACAGACGAAGGCATCTTCAGAATTTAAATTTTATGAATTTCTCATTTTAGATTATGTTATAATAAAAATTGAATCAACAATAAAATATTTGTTGATATATTTCACGTTTTGTAATGAATATACAGAGTAAGAATAAAAATTATTGAATTTACTTAATTCGTAAACGGATCTCTGGATCCACCCCCAGCACATGGCTAGTTTGTGATTGTGTAACGCTAGTCATGGGTAAGAAAGCCATGCAATTCAAATTTTTAAAAGGTAAATTTAGGTATTATGCCTTATGAAAAAGAATAATTATCCTATTTAATCCACATTTTTCATTTTAATAACTTCAACTTTGTGGGTTAAGCTCAGAAATTAATGGCCCTAAAATGAGTTGGTTTTAATTTTTTGTTCTCATAAATTTTTTTTTTATAAATATGGACTTTATATTTCAAGACAACAAATTTGCATAATTGATCAGAAGCTCTACTAGATATGTTGCACAATTAGGAGGTCAGAGTATGTACATGCTAATAGCCATGAGTGTTATCCTTATTAGTACTTGTAATGCTACACTTGTAGTTCTTGTTTTTGGATTTTTACTGATATATGTTGTTTTGAATAAATTCATTTATAGTGAATAGATTCGTTTGTAGTCTTATTTTATGATAGTATTATTGTGTTATTTTATATTATCTTTTGTACTTCTACTAAATCTTTTTTTAGATTGTTTTTTGTCTTGAGTTGATCGTCTTCTAGAATCAAACTCTTTACCTCACTTCTAAGGCAGTGATTAGGGATAGCAAAATTAGCCCAAATTCAAATGACCCGTCCAAGGTTTGATGGGTTTTGGGCAAGAGTGATTTTGATAATGAGCTAATTTGGGCTAGCCCAATTCAACCCATTACAAATTACCAGTCCAAATAGACCCATTATGATGCTCAAACTTAAACCATCAAATTACTTAAATTTTTTACCAAAACCTTATTTTATTGATTGGGGGGGGGGGGGGGGGGGTTTACAAAAATATCCTACGTTTCAACAAAATGAGAGTATTTCTAGCCTAACTTTTAAAATTACTACTTATAGACTTTTTTTTTCTTTTCTGTGTTTTTCCTCTGTTCTGTCTCTAGCATCTGCTTTTCTTTCTTCTTCTTCTTTTTTTACTTTTTCATTGTTCATTTTTTTCTTTTTTCTCTTTTTCCTTTTTAATTTTCTTTTTTGTTTTTTTCTCTATCTCATTTTTTTTATTTTTGTTGTATTTTATATTTTATATTATTTTATATTTCTGAAAAATATAATTACATCGAGTAGAAGTCATGTATAATGACAGATACACCATAACAGATCGTTGTATTTGTATTCATCATCATTTTTTTCTTTTTTCTTTTTTCTTTTTTTATTTTTTATTTTTTTGTATTCTTTCTCATTTTTTTCTTTTTCATATTTTTTTCCTTTTTTGGTCTATTTTCTTCTTATTTTCGTTTTATTCCTTCTTTTTTTTCTATTTTTATTTTTTCATTTCTTTTTTTTTGTTTTGCTTTTTGTTTCTTTTCTTTTCTCTTTTCTGTCTATAGCTTGTATTTTTTTTATTCTTTTTATACTTTTTGTTTCTCTTTTTTTTTTATTTTATTTTATTTATACTTTGAAAAATATGGCCATGTCGAGCAATGGGTGATAACGAAAATACTACAATCGCTTATTGTATTTATATTTACACTAACATTTATATTTTTGTATTTATTGATACAATTGCATTTGTATTTTATAGTTGCGCTTGTATTTGTATTTATATTTATAATTCACATTTGTGTTTGTATTTTATAATTCTACTTGTATTTGTATTGTATAGTTCACACCATCATTAATATTTTTGTATTTGTTGATACTTATATTTTATAGTTTGCGCTTGTATTTATATTTGTATTTTAAAGTTCGTATCTGTATTTGTATTTTAAGTTCACACTTATATTTGTATTTTTATAGTTCTCACCATCATTTATATTTTATACAATTTATATTTGTATTTTAACGAACCATTTTGTATTTATATTGTATAGTTGACTGCATATTGTACTCGTATTTTGTGGTTTCACTTTGTTTGTATTTGAATTTATTTTTGTCGATGCATTTGTATTTTTAAAAGAACTATTTTATTTATGTATTTGTTTTATTTATTTGTATTTGACAACTTTATTTGTATTTTTAAATAATTAAAAAAGAATTGTTATTTTTCTTTCTACAAATACTTATATTTATATTCATTGATACGAATTGTATTTTATTAGTACAAATTGAACAATACAAATATAAATTATAAATTACAAAAATAAAATGTTAAACTATACAAATACCACATTTACATTTGTATCAAAGGGTACATGTTTATACAACTTAAATCATACGCATAAAATGATACTTATTTATATGCAAGTGCAAATGATAAACTTGATACACAAATACTAATGATATGTTTGCATTGAATGACACATTACATATTAAATATTTTAGACTCAAGAAAATACAATTATCTCATATAATTATTTGTATACAAGTAAAAATGATAAATTTTATTCACAGCTAAAGTATTCAAATACAAATAATAAATTTATATGAAATATATAGTATGATACGAATAAATATAAAATGTAAAAAAGATATAAAATATAAAATACGATAACGACAATAAAAATGAGAGAAAAGAAAAGGAAATACAAAAAAATAAAAAATAAATAGGAGAAAAAAATGACAAACAAAAAAATGAAACAAGAACGAAACAAAAAATAAAAAAACTGCAAAGAAAAAATAAACAAAAACAAAAAAATAGATGAAAAAAAGAAAATATAAAAAAGTAAGAAAAAGAAAAAGGAACAAAAAAGGAAAAAAATGAAATAGAAAAAATATGAAAAAGAAAAAAAAGGAAAAGATAAAAAGACAGAAAAAAGGGAAAAAGAAAGAAAATTAAAAGAGAAATTATAGATTGTATTTAATTTAGAAAAAAAAAATATGCTCGTATTTTAAAGGAATGGAGATATATAAATAAACAATAAAATATTTTCATCATATAAATATTTTAAATTCCTAAAATCCAGAACTTATAACTTGAATTTGCGTTTACTGTTGTATTTATTTTGAAATATTTGGTTGTTAATGTTTGTTAGTATTTTTTAAACTAAAAATTACACATTACAAAAAATCTCAACTCCCTAAATATATTACAAAAATCTCAATATATATAAAGAATGCTATGTATATGTCGGTTATGTTATGTATATTAATAAAGAGAGAGTAAAGCAATTAAAAAAATGAGAGAGAGTGCAATTACTTCCAAAAGAGTTGGTATTTATGTTATTTATATTTTTTAAAAACTAAAGAAGAAAGGGTGGGTCAAGTTAGGAAAATTGGGCTACAACCCATTGCTTAGCTCATTTTGACTCGGCCCATATTATCCCAAATTATTTTGGGTAATGACCCATCTATTGATGTAGCCTATTTTGATCTGCCCAAATTTAACCCAAGCAATTCATTTGTCACCCTTGGCAGTGATACAAACTGCTTTGGCAGTGATACAGACTGCTTTACTCTATCCTTCCCAAATTTCATTGTATGAGAATACACAGGAATATTATATTTTCTACCCCTCATTAGTCATCCGCCTCTTTCTCTTTTTTCTCCCCTCAAATGTCAAATCCATTGATAGATCTGAAAATGAACACAACATGTCTCCTTCTCAAGCCCTACTCACCCACCTTTCTGTTGGGTTCGAAATCTAGAGGACGTCATGCGGAAGCTATTAGTTGCAAACTATTGAAACGATAAATCAGACGACAAAGAAAAACATACTAAAAACATAATATTATTATGTGATTTGGCCAATTGACCTACATATAAAACCTAATATTAAAAATAATATTAAAAAGCATAAAACTAATGAGAAAGAAAATCCCCCCCTAAACGAAACTTCAAAAGACTACATCGTGAATGCTACTATGTTATGGCATGAGAATGGAGGTCTTTTATTTATAGATGTCCAAAACTTTTCCTCCAAGAAAGAGGTTAGCCAAATATGAAAAAGAATTATATTTTTTTCTTTCAGGAAAAGTAAAAGTAATTATGGTAACTTTTATTTTCCTTTTACAAAAAAATAAAACTTAAATATAGTAAGAAAATCAGGGCAAAAACCCTAACAAATCTCCCTTTTTTGGCTTGATTTTCTTCACTTGATCCGTTTTCTCTTCGTATCACGTGCATGAACTCGTTCTTGATATAATCTTCATAACTGCTGTTTGTCATGGTTAAAAATAAGATTTAAAATATCATGTTTAAAAATTAATTTAAAAGTAATATTTTATTTTTATTTTTAAAGATGCAGCAGCAGGAGTATGAAAATATGGTTGAAACTTGTTCTCCACATGTAGTTCGACAAAAATCTTCATTATCATCCAAATTGTTGCAGCTTGATTTTGAAACCGCTTTGAACCTGTTTAATCTCATCTCACCACACCATTGGACCATTGAACCATAAGCTTTGGTACCACTTGTTGGGTTCGAAATCGAGAGGGCGTCATGCAGAAGCTATTAGTTGCAAACTATTGAGACGATAAATCAGACGACAAAGAAAAACATACTAAAAACATAATATTATTATGTGATTTGGTCAATTGGCCTACATATAAAACCTAATATTAAAAATAATATTAAAAAGTATAAAACTAATAAGAGAGAAAATCTCCCCCTAAACGAAACTCTTAAAAGACTACATCGTCGATGCTACTGTGTTATGGCAATGTTACTGTGTTATGGCATGAGAAGGGAGTCTTTTATTTATAGATGTCCAAAACTTTTCCTCCAAGAAAGAGGTTAGCCAAATATGGAAAAAAATTATATTTTTTTCTTTCGGGAAAAGTAAAAGTAACTATGGTAACTTTTATTTTCCTTCTAAGAAAAAATAAAACTTAAATATAATAAGAAAATCAGGGCAAAAATCCTAACACTTTCTTCACAAAATTTTTTTAATTTGAATGAGGCACAACCAAAAATAGTTGTACGAGGGTGTCCTTTATTTTTGACAAGTGTTCTTGTGGGTCTGCTTTTGTCAATAAATGCTCCTCTCTCCTCACCTCCTCATATTTTAATTCGTGTCCTGTTTGAGAAAAATCTTGATTTGAATGATGCCCAGCCAATATTTCTTCTTCACGAACTCAGCAATCTATAGTTTCTCCGTTCCTTTTCTTTTTTTTTTTGGATATTATTATTTTTCAAGTGTTTCCGTTCTCTCTTCCCATTGCCATAATTTTATCTCCTTCATATTACATGATCCATTTCGGATGCAGTTTTGTGTTTGAAGTTCACAGGAGACAAATGTAGTTTTTGTACAAATGTGTATAACTTTATTTAACATAACAGTGCATCCAAACACCTTTTATATGCTTGCTTAAATACTTTTATAAACGGAGGACAAATTATAAGTGTATAATACTGTTTATCGGTTTGTATAAGCACTGTTGCGAAGAAAGAAATTTGAGTATGCATTTATGTAAACTGAAAATAAACTACGCAGGTGTAATATGTTATGTTGGATTGTATATTTTATGAAAATCCCTTTCTAAAATGCATAATCTATTTTACACAACTCCTTTTATCAGTTAAAAGTGTTAAAACTCAAAATCCTTCATGCTATGTTGTGCAAGAAATTCGCAACATCTCACGTAATAACATTGATTTTGAAGAAGACTATTTGACTTTTCACTGTTTTTAATCAGTAGTGTGCTATGAAATAAGTCGATAAAGCACAAATAAAATTTCAAAATTTGGAAGCAATGAGAGCCTTAGCATAACGTGCCAACAACCAAATTATTGTTTGACAATAGAGTAGCTTATTGGCATCATAAAAGACAACTAGGCAATGTTTATTGTGTCCCAGAGGAAGTAAAGCGCAGGCAGCAACGTGCTGTCGTGCAGTCCTCTAATATAAAGAATTTAACAATGGGCAAAGGGAATGTGTGGTCCTAGGGATTCAGTTAAATCTATATACACCAGCTCACACCCATGCTACTTGCCTCATAAAGGAACAACAAATTTGATAAAATAATTTGCGTTAACCAAAAAAATAAAATTAATTCCATGATACATTTTGATCAACATTAAATTTAATCACAACGGGGACGTGGAGACATCGAGATAGCATCGCAAATCAACCTTCATTTCGGATCCTACACTAAAACCAAAACTATTCAACTTGGAAGAACACCAGGAATGATTCACCATAATGGCATTGTTACCAGTATATGTACCAGAGCATCAGAGTTAGTGGCATTCGTCTATACACCATTAATCACTGCTTCATGTACTGTTTTGCCATCTTCCACAATCTTCCCGTTGATTTGGGTTCTGGGCCTCTACAGAAAGTGCAAAAATCAATGTCAAAGCTAATATCATAAGTTACAAAAAGCTATCATCTGTAAGACAGAAATGCATAAATCTCTATATACCCATTCTGCAGGATCTCCCAAGTTCCCATTCAGCAGTTTGTGATTCTCTTCTTTAGACTTGCTATCCTTGGTCACCGGAAGCAACAAGGCACTAGTGCGATCAGGCAGTTCTACAAGAAAGACATGGTGCTTCAGCTATTTAGCGTTTCTTTTTGTGATAACCAATGTTGCGAGGAGAGAATGGAGGACGAAAACTAGATAAAATAACTCTTCTGAAGATAAATTTAGAATTGAAAACCAACCTGGTAATGATTTATCAATGAAGAACACTACAAGGTTGACAGTGTACCTGTACACCAAATTAATATGGCTCAATCAGGTGTCACAATAACAAGAATATGCTGAAGAGCACATCAAGCCAAAAATGAACGTCACTCACCATGCTACAACAACGTCAACAGTGTAATGCTTGCGTGATGCAATAATCAATAAGCTTTGTGCAATAACAGCTAACCAAGCACACTGTTTTATAAACCTGCAGAATAAAATCAAGCAATCAGAGACGAATACAAGCTGCGCCAAGACAATTAAGAAAACATAGATATGCAGCCTAAGCAAAGGAAGCAGAAAGTTCTAGTCACTCAGTTGACAAGTAAGATATCTGCACCCCACAAAGCAGTTTTTAATTATTGTACCATGAAAATATAAGAAGTTCAAAAAAAATCCCTCCCAACATGCACTTACAGAACCCAAGGCAGACTTATCTTCCAGGTAAATGATTGAAAGAAAAGGAAAGATGAAAGTGTAGGAGTACCATCCCGCTCTACTGAGCTAAACACATTAAGTAAAACTCACACTGATGATTTGCCTAGTTTCATAATCATCCGAACTAAGATTCGAATGATTATGAGATACCAAAAGTCATTTAAATCATTATTATTGTAGTACCTTCGTGTTCCATATTTCTGGTACGTTCGCACAAAGACTAGGGAGAATATCATATGAGATGAAAATATTAGATCACCACAACCATAAAGCACACCACGAGGAACTGCACATTCATAAAAGTCACATAAGTGTCTACATTAAAGAATGACGTTTTAGAAGCCAAAAGCGGGCAATTAGTTAAGGAGAATGCAACCTACCAATCAATAGCGCTTGTAAAATATTGTCAGGAGGAGGAAGCGTGGCAAGCTTTGAACCCTGGTAATTTGCAGGGAAAAGGTTAGTTGAGGCTTTGCCAAAAAAGATAGAAATAAAGTAAGCTGAGGCACAGCTGACAAATAGCAAAGCAAAAAAAAAATTATAAAAATCCATTAAATGAAAACAGCTTTTACCTCACGACAGTGATAATTAGGACCAGGAAGCTGTGTAGAATAGAACGTTAGGATCCGAAGGAGTTGACAACCCTGTTACAAACATTTATTTATCCAACTTAGAATATACAACGGATATCAAGATTTCTGCTATTTGTTATCTTGTAGTAAGAACGAATAGTAACTGAAGTAGTACAAGCGAAAGTAATCTTGGCAAAGAAAAAGGGGCACTTACAACTAAGAATGCCAGCACCCTGCACCATATCAGAACTGTGTAGATCTTTTTGGTCTTGAAAATAAAAGGATGGAACGTCCACTGTAGCAAAGCATAAGAAAAGCGTTAGAATAGAAGACACTAAATTAACTCCGCAACAAAATAAAGATTAAGTCTACCACATCCCCAATAACCATTCCACAGTAAGTGAAAATCTGGTTGACCACCACATCAAGATAATTAAATTAGTATTCAGGGTTTTCCTGATTCTAAAGCCTGAAGCAGCTTGGCATCGCGGTTTGCCTAAAACTAATGCAAGTGTGCTTTTTATTAACTTAAATTTTAAAGGCATAAATACAAATGACATACAGAATCCAGTTTCACTTGTAATCTTGCGAAGAGAAGATGAGAAGTTATAGAGAAACAAACTCACCAAGACAAAAGATAGAAAAATGGTGGTGAATACAGTTTCACTTATGTAAGCTCTATCTTGTCCAAGCTCCTGGAATTTTAACCCATACTGAAAAAGGTCAGTATGCATCCCCATAACAGAGGTGGGAAACAAAAAAAAAAAGCAAAAAACAAGAAGACCAACCGGAAGAAGATAGAAGCCAACGTCCTGAAGAATTGGTCCAGGCCGATGAAAGTAATGCACCCCTCTAGCAGCAAGTCCATGAATGTACTGAAGAAAGGAATATAGAAGTTTCACAACTCAGGAATCCAAGATGCAACATGATCAGGCATAAAAATGACAGTAAAGCAAAGAAACATAAAATAATCACATTATTTGCCAAATATCATATACAACAAACATAGGAAATGTACAAAAAGCATGCACAAGTTCTATGATTCGGTAAGAGGTCAGAAAGAAAATATTTGACAGCTCCCAACTTCCCATCACTCCAGACAAACTCTAACCTGCCTTAGACCAAGGAAAAAGAAAATATTGCTGAAGGAAACATTGGGCAAATCGCAAAACCAGTTGACTACGAATGACGGATTTTATAGTAACACATTGCAGAATCAAAAGCAGTTGAATTTCAACCAAGCTTATAGTACTTGCTACTCTGCAAGACCAAAGCAGAAAAACTATACCCTCTTTAAATCTAATTGTCCAAATTTTAACAACTAATTGACTACAAATGGAGGACTTTGTGGTAACACATTGTAGAATCATAGAGGTGAAAGTTACAACCCTAACACCCCCTTCCTTCCCAGGTCCCTCAATTATCCACTGATGATGTAAAAATTAACTACAACCGTACAACATTTAAATTTGAAACTTCTAGAGCTCTCAGTAAATCTTGTCCTTCGATTTCTGTTACTCTCTGTCGTTCCTTGTACCTCAATTATCATATTATGGTATTACAGTTTCTGTTCGGTTACTATATGTTGTTTTTCATTATTCTCTGATGTTTCTTGTACTTTCACCACCTCTTTTACTGCATTGTTTTTCCTTGAGCCGAGGGTCTATCGGACACTCTACCTTCCCGAGACCCCACTTTGTGAGAAACTACACTACACTGGATATGTTGTTGTTGTTGTTGTAAAGCTCTAAGCAAAGTGAAACTACAATTCTTTATAACAAATATGCTATATGACCGTAGATTGCATCACTAAAACCTGATAGAACTTTTAGATATCCAAATCACAATAATAGTACCAAAGGTCCATGCAATCAAGCACACCCAACAACAACAACATACCCAGTATGGTCCCACAAGTGGGAACTCGCAAGGGTAGAGTATACGCAGACCTTAACTATACCTGTTTCCAAAAGACCCTCGGGCACAAAGACACAACATTTATCAAGACATACAACAAAAACAAACAGGTAACATAGTAATTCATCAAAAGCAAGAACACATAAATAAAATATACCTGACAAATCAAACCACCAAGAATATATTTCCAATTTTCAGCTAGAAGATTGATCTCTGTTGTCACCTCCGCACAAAATCTCTTCCACAACTACTCTCCACCAAAAAAAAAAAATACAACAACCAACACAATCAACAAAAACTGGATCTTCACCAAAACAAAATTAAAAAAAAAAAAATCACACAAGAAAAAGGCTCACCTTAGATGCCTCGCGACCAATGTAAAAAGACATATCTTTATCTGTACCAACCAAGGCCATATTACATCACAAACCAACCATCTTGTTGGTCAAATTCTTTCAACCTAAAAAAAAACCTCCTTTTTACTTCCAAGCAAATTCTAATACCTCCTTTTTCCTTTTTCTTTTTCTGTCACAAAAAATCAATTCAAACAATTTTTTTCAATTGAAAATAAATAAAACTAGAACCCGATCGGCACCGAAAAAAACCTTAAATCGATTTACAATGAGTGTACAAAAACGGAAACTTTGGTAAATTTTCTCCGAGAATAATCCGGTACAGTTTGATTATTTCTCTCTCTAAAAAGTGGGTTTGCGATTTTTTCTCTCTCTAGAAACTACCTTCTCTCACCCTTTTTTGATTTCTCCTTTGTCTGCTAAAACACGAGTTCAACACGGAGGACAGTTGAGAAGAGAGAAGAACAAATATATATGTATATAAAGATTTTTGCTTTTTTTTTTTTTTTTTTGAAAAGAAGGGGAAAAAGATAAAAGAAAATTCCAATTGGGAAAAAGGGAGGAAATTGGAGACTTGATAAAGACATTTCAAGTTTAAAAAAAATCAATACCTTAAATATATAGTCAAACTCTTAAATTTTTTATCAGAATAAGTACGTAGTATAATTTTTTAATAGGCAGTATATAACAAAATTATTTTATCATATATTTATTGAGAGACTGTAATAATCTAAGTATCTAAATAAAGTAATTACCATTTAAATAACTGTTAATAAATTCCGCCATAAAAAAAGTCTATACCTCTCATAAATTAATTATTTTTGTATGTTATTTCAAAAAATATATACGAAAAACTTTATGAGGTAATTAATAGAACTACTCCGTTCATTGGATCTGAATTATTTTGTGTTTCTCAATTTATATGAGTTATTTTTTATGTTAATTTATTTCTAAAAAAATGATATATTCTCTTATTTGAGAATAATTTAACATGGATTGTAGTGCAGTGGTGGGACTGCTATACCCTTAACAAGAGGTGAGTATGAAAAAAATCTTGTTGGTAGTGATACTTCGGACCCTGCAACGCGTGATCCAAATTAATTGAAGCTCCAATGCGGACATCGAACATCGGATGAAAAAAAATAACTATAAGATATTTTTATTAAATAATTGATCACACAAATAACTAGTACTTATTTTAGACTTCAAATTAAAAAAAAAAAAAGTATCCTAAATTTTGTTCCAAATCAAATTAACTCCCATAATTGTAACACACGGAGTAGTAATACACTACAATATGAAATTTGAATTGTGATAATTAAATATTCAATAATTCACTTGACTAAATAAATTTGTCCTTATTCTCTTTTTGTTGCTCTTTAATTATTTATGGGGATATTCTAAATATTTCTTTTTATAATTTCAAATTTAAAATATTATTTTTAAATTTTAATTAGATATAATTATTAACATGTACATTAGTTTAGATCAGTAATCATTGAACTTCCTAAGTCAATGGTTGATGATATAACCAAACAACTCTATGTCGTTTGGTAGAGTATATAAGAATAATGTAAAATATGATGTGTTAGTAATATTTGTATTAGTAATGTTCGTGTTAGCTATACTTGCATTAGTTATGTTTGTGTTTTTGTTATGCAGTGTTTGGTTTGATGTATTAAAAATAATATGAATTAAATAATTTCTTTAAAAAAAAATTATAAAAATATCCTCCATATATATGTTAGAAAGAATGTGAAAATTTTTTTGAGGGATAATAGTGTCTTTAATCATGTTAATGCATGTATTGGATCCATTGCATTGCTAATACCATAGATTTTGAGGTATAAGTAATACACACCTTAATACACAATAGAGTGTGCATTAGTTATACATAGAGTACAAAAGTATACTAAACAAGGTATTAGTAATACACATTAAACTAATGCATGCATTAGTTTTCTAATACACTCTACCAAACGACCCCTTAGTTATGTAGAAATTAATTATATAAATTAAATCATGTATTATATTATAGTTATTTTATTATCTATCTAACATAAAGTAATTATATGAATTGATTGAAATTTTTTACATATTTTATTTATGTGAATTGTTAATTAATAACTTACAACATATTTGATATGCTGATTTTTTATAAAATAATTTTAAAAAAAAATAGTTTAATATATGAATATTTTTTTCCTAACCAAATAACCAACGTACTTCTTTCTTGTTACGCTAATTAACATGCTTACAAACACGATCTTTTGTATAATTAAAAATAATAAACTTAATCTCTTTTAATAACCTTTGAACGTTGCACGCGGAAGCTATGATTGACCAAATTGTTTTCTTTTCTTCAAATAATAATACTAGTATAAAAAAAGAACGTTATATTCGAGGAAATGGAAATTAAATAAAAGATAGTGCTAAATGATCATAAAAATTTGATCTAAATTTAATTATAATAATAAAAAGACTATATTATTTTTTTCTTTCAAATAAATAAAGTTATTTAATTTTTAAAGTAAAAAAATAAAATGTCTAAAAATTAATTAATTCATAATATGAACATAATTTTTTTTATTATGATAAAAATATTATGGCCAAAAGAACTTTTCCTTAAATAAAGTTGAAAAATCCTACTTTTTTCTTAAGCAAAAATAATAATGTCAAAAATAGAAAAAGAAAAACGAATTTGTTTTGTAATTGTTTTGGCGGAATTCTAAGTCACGAGGCTCGCGGCTCGACGACCGAGAAGAAAAACTCAAATTTTCTAACACAACTGAACAACTTTATCTTTTAATGCAGTTTTCGATATTAAAATTTCAACTAATTTGAATTGCATATTTATAATTAACTAATATTAGTATCCGTATGATGTGCAGATAATATTTAAATAAAAATAATTATTAAATAAAAATAAATTAAAAAATAATTTAAATTTATAAATTTATCAAATAGTAAAGCATAAAAAAATATTTTATTGACCAATAGATGAGCCAACATAAACTAATGAAATGTAAGTCAAAATTTCCAATCAATTATAATTTCTTGAATAGTTCATAATAAATTACTTCAAAATAAAAAAAAAAGTAGATAAAATCAATTTGAATTTGTTAAAAATATTTACCTATATACGAATATTGAAAGGAGACCAAGTATAAAGAAAAAATATTATCGCTCTAGTTATATCATTTATAACATTCACATTTAAGTCAAAATAGGATCATAAAATACTAAATATAAAAAAGAGATAAAATTTGTCTCTTAAAATTTTAAAATTTTAAACGAATAAATCATAATAATCTCAAACAAGATCTTGAAATTTTTGTTTTTCATTCGCGTAAAAAAAATTGATATATTTTTAAAAATTTATTAATAGATTCATTATTTAGTGAGACTATATTATGAAAATTTGTATTTGGATAAAGAAATCACTAAGGTAACAAACTTGTTTTTCTCAAGAAAAAAAAACACTATGAATAATTAAAATCATTTTTAACAAATAATTTTCTTGTTTCAACCCTATATTGTTTGAATATATAGTGACCTTCTCATAGGTTTTTTCTTCTTGAAATCTCATTATTAATTAGTGACAACACTCCTTCAATATGCGGATCTTTTACTATACCAAAATATGATATTGAATAACAGTTAATAAAATAAAAAAATCAATCATGTTTATATCATAATTATGCAAGACCTCAAAATAATATATAATCAAGAAATTATATTATTCATAGTATAAATTTATATTTGTATAAAGAGATTAAAAAATTAACAAACTTAATTTTCTTGAGAAAGAAGAATCACTACGAATAATTCAAATCATTTTCAACAAATGATTTTCTTGTTTCAAACCTATGTTACATTGTGATTACATTGTTCAACCTTCTCATATGTATATTCTTCTGTTGAACTCTTATTCTAAAATATTGATAACATTTCATCAATATGTGTGATTCTTATTATATCGAAATTTTTATATTTAAAGCCTGAAATTTATGAAGAAAATTTTGAATTAATATTTAGCAAACTATTGACAATTCTTATTTCTATATATTCATAATAAAAAACTTGATAAATATCAATAAGGCTAATGATCAATAACAATAACATAACGTGTGCGAGAAAGAGAGAGAGAGAGAGAGAGAGAGAGAGAGAGAGAGAGAGAAGAAAAGTGTGACAATATTTATGTGTTATTGAATTAGTATATATAGCCATATAAGGTCAATTTTTTCATATAATAAAAATAGAATGTAAATTATAAATTAACTTTTTCAAATTAGTACATAAATTAACTTAAATTATAAAACTTAAGATATTTATTTTTTCAAAATTTAACTTTTCCATATAAACATCACTGAATTGATATAAACAGTATTTTAAAACATGATAAATGAACTAAATAATCTAAAAATGTTGTGGCATTATATTTTTTTGTCTCTATTTTTTTTAATACATAAGAGATGCTAAATCCATACAATTACTCTATTTAATTGTGGAGATCTTGTTGAAGACTAATACCCCACTAAAATAGATTAATGCATATTGATTTAAAATTTCAAGAAAATAGTCTCCTTTCTTTTATAGTCCAAACTTATCATTTAAAAATTATTTAATTTTAATTAATAAGTTCATAGTAGATTGCACAAAATAAGTTAATTAATTATATGTATTTTCATTAAATAAATAATGTACAACATAATTGTAATACGACTACACAATCAACTAATTAATTTCAATTAATAAGAATCAATTTTATAATCATAATATATAAACTCAAGTTCCTTAAATTTAATGTTGTAAATTTCAAAATATATTTATGGCTAAAGTAGTAGTCAATGTTCGTTGTTTTTTTAACCAATATATGTATATCAATTACGTAACTTTGCATATATTTTTTGTTAAAATAATTCTCAATATTAACTGATTTTTACATCAATTTAATATAATTAATTTGATGAAAAAAATTATTATTAATATTATAAATATCTACTTACCATAAATTTGTCCTAAATGTACAATTACATAAATGACTCAAAAACGGAAACAATTGATATTAGTTACCTTTATGATTTCGGAAATTCAATCCCATGTATTTCTCATATTTTTATAGTTTGATTATATTAATTTGATATTAGTTACCTTTATAATTTGGGGAAGAATTTAAAAAGGTAACAATTAATTTTTTTTCTCAATTACTGATTTATATCTCAAAAATTTCTTATAAAATTATAATTTGACTATTGTCAATTGATTATTTAATTATCTTTATAATTTTCTAATCACTCAAATAAGGTAACAATTATTTTCTTTCCTAATTATAGATTTTCTTATATTCATTTATTGTTTTACAAAAATTGGTCAAACTTATTTGCGATTAAGGTTGAAATATTTTTTTTTTAAATGTCAATTAAACTTTTTTCATATAAGTTGTTTGGTTGCTAATTGATCATTAATTCACATTTTTTTCTTGTAATACTTTCTTGATTTACTCAGTTGTAATGAAATCATAATTTTCTTATATAATATCATTATTTATATTGTTTGCACATTTTGAGGGATGGCATCTATATATTTTTTTTTTGGTTTTTTATCTGGTGTTCGGTGCCCTCGTTGGAGCCCCAACTAATCCGGATCGAGCATTGTAGAGCCCATTAAAGTGGCAGCGCTCCCTAAAAAGTTTTCTCTATACCCAGGATCAAACCCTCAACCTCTTATAGTCCAAACTTACCATTTAAAAATTATTTAATTTGAATTAATAAATTCAGTATTAGTCGAACTTAGTTGATTTATATATACCATAATATGAAAATTTTGAATAAATCTATAATATTAATGTTCCTTAACACTTAATATTTTTCATCCAATATAAATAAAACTTAGTTATTTTTTATCACTATATAAAATAAATATGAAATAATTAATTATTTATAAAATAGTTTTTTATTGTCAAAATGTCAAGTGGCTAGTTCTCAAGATGTCACTTGGCTTAATTATAGGCTAAACTATTCTTCTTTATTTTGTATATATATATGTATGTATATATATATATATATATATATATATAAATAAATAATTAACTACTATTCTTAATATAAATAATTGAACAATCATAATAGTTTTCATCTAATAGAAATGAATGTTAATTGATTTTTACCACAATATGAAATAACATTAAATGAAATAATATTAAATCATAATAGTTTTCCTCTAATAGAAATGAATCTTAATTATTTTTTACCACACTATGAAATAATATTTTGAATATGAAAATTTTGAATAAATCTATAATATTAATGTTCCTTAACTCTTAATATTTTTCATCCAATATAAATAAAACTTAGTTATTTTTTTATCACAATATAAAATAAATATGAAATAATTAATTATTTATAAAATAGTTTTTTATTGTCAAAATGTGAAGTGGCTAGTTCTCAAGATGTCACTTGGCTTAATTATAGGCTAAACTGTTCTTCTTTCTTTTGTATATGTATATATATATATATATGTATGTATATATATATATGTATGTATGTATATATATATGTATGTATGCATGTATGTATGTATGTATGTATAAATAATTAACTACTATTCTTAATATGAATTAATTGAACAATCATAAAAGTTTTCACCTAATAGAAATGAATGTTAATTGATTTTTACCACAATATGAAATAACATTAAACGAAATAATATTAAATCATGATAGTTTTCCTCTAATAGAAATGAATCTTAATTGTTTTTTACCGCAATATGAAATAATATATATATAAAATAAATAATTAATCAGTAAAATAAATTTTGTTGCCAACAAAATAGATTTTTGTTGCCAAAATACCAAGTGGCTAGTTCTCAATATGCCACTTGGCATAATTCTATGCTAACTTCTTTGCTTTATTATATATAGAGATATGAAATAATATATATATAAAATAAATAATTAATCAGTAAAATAAATTTTATTGCAAACAAAATAGATTTTTGTTGCCAAAATACCAAGTGACTAGTTCTCAATATGCCACTTGGCATAATTCTATGCTAACTTCTTTGCTTTATTATATATAGAGATATGAAATAAAATTTAATATTTAAATAATCAACAAAATAGCTTTTTGTTATGAAATGATAGTTTTTTGTTATAAGAACTCAAATAGTTAGTTCTCAAGATGACACTTGTCTTAACCAATAATAATTATGTTAAATATGCATTTTCTTTTATAATTATATAATTTTTTTGCAAAATTAATTAGAATCAACTATGATCAGAATATATGATGAAAATATATTACTTTTTCATATAAAATTATTGCCTCATGATTAGTTGTATTACAATTTAGTAGCACTTACCACAACCATATATGGTAATGATTGCAGTGTAAAGGTTTGATTTAATATATATACGATTCACTTGTCATAGCCATCTACTTTTCATCCATGGGAGTAAGGAAGTCTACAATTCACTTACCATATCCATTTACTATTTGTATGATCTTCTTAAATCACTTGATTGATTGAAAATATATATTTGAAAATTCGAATACAAATTGTGGAATTAGGAGTATCGTTTGATTGCAATATATATTTGAAAATTGGAATACAGATTGTGGAATTACTTCTATAGCTTGATTGGAATATATATTTGGAATACAAATTGTGGAATTACTCCTAATGATAGTGTAATTAGAAGTAATTGACGGATGATCTTCTTAAATCACTTGATTGATTGGAATATATATTTGAAAATTGGAATACAGAATGTGGAATTACTCCTATAGCTTGATTGGAATATATATTTAGAATAAAAATTATGGAATTACTCCTAATGATAGTGAAATTAGGAGTAATTGACGGATTTTTTATGTCGTATTTTTAAAATTTTTACATATCTATGAAATAATCTATATACTAATTAAATAGAAGTCAAACTTAATTATTTTTTACCACTATGTGAAATATATAAATAACTATAATACTGTTCATTAATAGGAGTCAATTCTAATTATTTTTTGTCACAATATGAAATAATAGATAAAAAAATAAAAGTATTCATCAAACATTTTGCTTTATTATAAATATAGAGTTAAAATATATAAATAATTATAATAGTATTCATTCATAGGAGTCAATTATAATTATTTTATCACAATATGAAAACATGAAATAATAAAATAAAATAAATAATAGTGTTCATTCAATATTTTTTTACCACAATATGAAAATAGATATGAAAATTTTAAAATCTATATATAAAATAAATAATTAATCAATAAATAAATTTTGTTGCCAAGAAAATAGATTTTTGTTGCCAAAATACAAAGTGTCTAATTCTCAATATGTCACTTGGCATAATTTTATGCCATTTTTTTTGCTTTATTATATATATAGATATGAAAAATAAAAAATCTATATATAAAATAAATAATTAATCAATAAATAAATTTTATTGCCAAGAAAATAAATTTTTGTTGCTAAAATACCAAGTGGCTAATTCTCAATATGCCACTTGGCATAGTTTTATACAAACTTCTTTGCTTTATTATATATATAGATTTTGAAGTAGCATTTCATCAGGAATTTTTTTATACTTAAAATTTAAATTTAAAACTTTTGATTAAGAATTGAACAATTTCATCACAGCACAATCTATATTGATCCTTCTCTTCCTTTTTTCTGCTTGTCTATAATATTCAATTAAAATTAAAATATTTGTCTCCCAATTGTTGCCTGTCTTTTTGTCTTTTAATATAAATTTGAATATTTTATTTTTAAAATTTTTGTCATAGATTTGTACAGTTGAAAATATTTTAAGTTTTGAGTTTTATCCAACTTAATAAATAATTTTTAAAAAGTCATAAGTATTCAAATGAATAAGTCTTATAGTTTGTTTTGTCAAAATGCTAGAAAGTCAAAAGTGTTTGATTTTTTTTTAAAAAAATTACATATATAACGATATGCATGCTTGTATTTACTAAAAATCCCAACTTTTTTCAAAACCTCATAAAATCTCAACTTTTGGCCATTGATGATACATGTTAATTAACTTAGATACATATTAGGGATACATGTTTTAATTTAACTAACTAGCACGTTTTAAGGGATGTAACGGATAAATTAGCATTAAAACAATAATTAATCTAACTAATTGTGATTAAAATAAAATAAAATCCTACGATTTATGACAATTGTTTTGTTATTCCACCATTCTAATAAAAAACCATCAACAAAATCTCTTTTGAAATTGCGAAAACTTCATACACGACATAATCAAAAACTTCATACGCGACATAATAAAAAACCATCAACATAATCTGTTTTGAACAATCAGAAACTTCATACCAGCATAATCTCATTCTTTCTTGACGATGTATTAGCTCATTTCGTTTCTCCTAAAATTTTAAAAATTATACTCGACTGTACTTTGCCATATGGATATTACTTTCCGGTACCTAATGATGCACGTGATACAAAAATTGGTGAATGACTTAGTTTGGTTGTTGAAAAAAATTTAGAACATATATTATGTTCAGACGAAGAGAATGGAGATTGCATGTTGCCTGAATCTTTCTGCACTTGTTTGTCTTTGATAAATTTAGTTTTTTCAAGTTGTTGCTTTGAACATGACGTGGTTGTATCGTGAAGGTGTCTGAAGAGCATGTATTTTGGGTCTATGGGGTAGGGGATGAACATATTGTGAATGAGTTATCGGGTTGTGCTGCATTGGAAACTATGAAACTGTGTTTTGTTGAGGATTTTTGTAGTGTCGGTGTTAGGTCTTTGAAGTTAAAGAGATTGAAGTTGGATCGTTATTCGTTGCTTGATGATGGAAGAGATCGTACCTTGGATATTATTTTACAGTATTTTTTTGTCCTTATGTTAATAAGGTTGAGATACATTTTTAATGATAATGATACATTTTGCTCACTTTGTATCTGAGTTTATATAGTTCTGATTACTTATGTATCTCATTTTGTTTAAGTTTTATCTATTACAACATACGAAACAAACATAAAAAATTTATTTTAGATACATGTTATACATGTTTTTGCAATTAATGTATCTAGTAATCTGTTTTTTGACAGTAACTGAAGAAAAATAAGTTGAAGTTTTATTTTTATTGATTCAGCTATGTTCTACGATGTCGTTTGAAGGATTGTGTTTGGACTAAAGAAAAACAGGCACAAGAAATCAAGTGAAACAATGACATCGAGCAATAATTATTGCGGGGGATGTGGTTATGAAGGTCACAACAGGTGTACTTGAAACTTTTTTTTCAAAAGAGGAGTGACAATGTAAATGACTGATGAATAATGTTGAATAATTACTCAGCATGTTGCTGGGTTTTTTAACTCTCTGATTCGATATTTTAATTGATGATATTGTTGTTTTTTAAGAATTTTAAGTAAAACAGTTATCGAAATAAATTATTGTCTTCGTACCTTTGTTAATTAGTTATATATATATATTTATGAGCTCATTGTCGTGACACATCATATAGAAATTAAGATACATTGAACTGATAATGTTATTAAGCTGTATATTAGTAGCACTGCCATTGTAAATGATTGAAAAGAGAAATATTTGTATAAGATGTATCTACCATAAATTTATAGATACAAGTTTACAAAATTTGTATCTAATGTAAAATATAATTTGTCAGTATTATTAAGATTTGGTACTATAAGTTCTTATACTTTTTGCTATGCAGGTTAGAAACAAACATGTATTCGGATTAAAAAAAAAAACTGTTACAGATACATAATAATGCAACGTTGTGTTGCTTACAATCATTATATAGTAAAATACGTTTTCTTATACTAGATACATACAATTTAGTAATATGTATCTCATACAAATTTTTAGATACAAGTTTAAATAATTTGTATCACTTGTAAAATCTAATATGTTAATAGTTTTAAGAGTTTGATCTATTAAGTTTTTCTATAATTTGTTATGCACTTTAGCGACAACATGTCTTAGTAGGAACAAAAAATGATTACAGATACATAATAATACAATGTTGTGTTGCTTTCTGCCATTATATTGTATTATATGTTTCATTATTCTAGATACATACAATTGTAAAATATTGTAAAATATGTATTTGATACAGTGTCTTTATAAAGTGTAAGAAAAACGTATATCGAAACATTATTATACCTTTAAATGCTTCAGCATTGCGTTAAAATAGGTGACAAAGTAGAAGTTTTTAATCATTAAAGAAACATAATGTATGTTTATCAAAACATTACTAACATCATCAAAGTTTATAACATCATCAATGATTTTAATATCCAACTAGCAAACAAATAAGCAACTACTGAATATGCAAAACATGGTCTGTTTGTTTTGGTGCGAACTTGCTACTTGTCCTTGGTGGATCGTCATTCTCACTAAAGTATTCATTTTCTGCTTTTTCAGATCCGTACTTGCACAAAAATCTAGCATATCTGAAACGATGGTATTGCGCATCAATACCAGAAGATACAATGCATAATCCCTTGCTCAGATACTCAGCATAGATAGCTACAAATACACCACAATTCCTTCATAGCAATCACTAATTTAATTAAAAACACCTATGTACTCATATATAGAAACATAATTATATCTTTAAATGTTTCACCATTCTTGAGTTACAAGTTCCTTAGCAACGTCAGCATTATAGTAATTCACATAAGTTGTATCGATGTACACTTTGAAAAAGCAATTCATGATAGTGTATCTGTTGGTTGAAAATTCTTGTTCTTGTACTTCTTCCTCAAGTAGTATATGATGACATCCAGATGATATTCAAATTGTAATCAAATGGAATATATGTTATGGCAGGCAACTGGAATGATTATTACTTAGATACAAATTAAATTATTTTTGTATTTAATGTGATTAAAGATAAAATGCAGGAAACTGAAAGAGCAACAAATGAAAAAGATATATATTAATATATGACGATACATCTTTTGTTATTATGTATCTAATACAACATAAGAACAAAATAAAAAATCCAAATCTGTATTGCAGCACACAATCGAAATTGACAGAAGCAAGTTGCTTTGCACATTTTTTAATGAAAAATAAGATAAACAATGAATTTCTAAACGTATCATACAAGCCAAAATATGTATCTCGGCCTAACATTCAACAGATTTGAATATGCAATTACCTTGGGAAGCTCATCTCTAGAAATTGCTTCAATAATTCTTTCTTCTCTTGATGGGAGCTCTGTTGGATCCCCTTTTCTTAGAATCACTTTTTTTTCTGGTCCTTCTTAGCATGCTTTTTTCACAATTTCTTCATAGTTTGGGGATCGTTTCTATGCTTTGATCTATTTTCATCAAAGCCAACAAATTCGTAGTCAAAACTTCCAGGAACGAAATTTACAACTTCTTGAGATTCTTTGATACTTTCTTATTGAGAAAAGCCAAGATTAAAAGAATTTCAATAACAATTAAACAACACTAGATACATTTCAAGGCATTAACAGTTAGTCCCAAATATAAGTTAACACAACATGTATCTATGAAGTCATAACTTGTATCTCTTACAATAAGACTGTTAGTAAAATTTAAACACCAATAGATACATATCAAAGCATTAACAACAACTCACATATACAAGTCAACATAACATGTATCTATGATAAATTTGTATCTTTTGTAATACGACTTTCAATAACAATTAAATAACACTCGATACATTTCAAGACATTAACAGTTAGTCCCATATACAAGTTAACACAACATGTATCTATGAAGTCATAACTTGTATCTCTTACAATAAAACTTTCAGTAAAATTTAAACACCAATAGATACATATCAAAGCATTAACAACAATTCACAAATACAAGTCAACATAACATGTATTTGTGTACTTAAAAATTTGTATCTTTTGATATATTAATTCAATATAAAAATAAATCACAAGATACATATAAAATTAGCTACAAAGAACCAGATAAACAATGAATTTTCAAACGTATCATCCATAATATTGAACAGATCTGAACATGCAATTATCTTAGGAAGTTCATCTCTACAAATTTCTTCAACAATTCTAAAATAAAACTTTTATGTTTGTTTCGTATGTTGTAATAGATAAAACTAAAATAAAACGAGATACATAAGTAATCAGAACTATATAAACTCAGATACAAAATGAGAAAAATGTATCATTTACATTAAAAATGTATCTCAACCTTATTAACATAAGGACAAAAAAATACTGTAAAACAATATCCAAGGTATGATCTCTTTCATCATCAAGCAACGAATAACGATCCAACTTTAAAAACCTAACATCGACACTCCAAAAACCCTCAACAAAACACAGTTTCATAGTTTTCAATGCAGAACAACCCGATAACTCATTCACAATATGTTCATCCCCTACCCCACAGACCTAAAATACATGCTCTTCAGACACCTCCACGATACAACCACGTCATGTTCAAAGCAACAACTTGAAAAAACTAAATTTATCAAAGACGAACAAGTGCAGAAATTCTTCCCGAATCTCTATTCTTGCTCCCGTCAATTCTTCTACAAATTCATAGTCAAAATCTCCCGGAACGAAATTTACAACTTTTTGAGATTCTTTGATACTTTCTAATTGAGAAAACCCAAGACTAAAAGAAAGTTCAGAATCTCTATTCATACTGATTATTCAAACAACGAAGCATAAAAAACGTGAAATCGAAGAAATCGCTCAACCAAAAGACTCAAATTTCACATAGCCGTGCACCATTTTTTTTCTGAGGAAAAAAATGTAAAAAAGGAATAAAATAAATTGAAGCTGATTTTATGGGGGGAAATTACCTTGATTGAAAGTTTTGAATTGGATGGAGAAAATGGATAAAAATTGCACAGATTTTGCGGCGTACAAATAGGAGATGTAGAGTATTTTTGGTAAAGAGACGGTTTGTTAGTTGTAGGTTTAACTTGTATCTCAAATTTACTAAAAAATATGAAATGTTGGGATTTAAGTAATTTTTTAGAAGTGGGGGGATTTTTAGAAGTTTAGAAACTTATGTTGTTTATTTAGGTAATTTTTTTTTAATTTTTTCTTAAAAAGATCGTGTTTATTTTAGTGAATTGAGGTATCGGTCTAAATTTTAGGGAAAATATACATTTTAAGTAGTAAAAAACCTTTTCAGCAGGGAAAAAAAATTCTCCTTAATTTTTTTTTTTGTAACATTAATCAAGCATAAATAACTACTCTAAATTTTTATTTTTTTTTTGGTGAAAATTACTCTAAATTCTAACATCGAGAAAAGTGTTTTTTGCTTTAAAAAGGTGCTTGCCGTAGAAAGTAATCCAAACGCAAGAGTGTAATGTTTTAATTTAAGCAAATGTATTTTTCAAATCGATTACTAAAATACAAATGCATTGTGATATTTTGCATATCTACAATGAATTTTGATAGCCAAATTGAGGTTCGAAAAAAATCGTTATTATAAAGAGGTGGTATTTTTTAAAATTTCCAAAAGTTCAAAAATTATTTGAATGCATCCAGATATATTTATTCCATTCCATAATAATAATGCATTGCAGATAAAGGGAACAAACAGCCTAGAAGCCAGATAGGAGACAGACAACTCAGAAAATGCTGTGTCCACGTGGACATCATTAGCTTTAATTACTTTTTCCAATATTTACTTTAATTTATCATAATTTGACACGTCGAAAATAATAATGATATAACTATTTACTGCACGATCTCTATTAAGCAAGTAACTAGTTGTAGAAGTAAAATAAAGATTTTTTTTATATATATATATTAAAAGTAATAAATAAAAATAAATAAATTATTTTTAAAATAATGAATAAATAAAACATCGTGTCTCACAACATAAAACATGTTTTCACTTTTTGGCATGTTTGTCTCTGTATATTTATCCGATTTTTTTTTTTACTATATGCTTTTGGCTACAATTGATAAAACATCGTGTCTCACAACATAAAAAGCCAAAAGATCGTTTTATACTTTGCACTATTATTAATTGTGTTAATGTAAAAAAAATAAAAATTAATTGGCATTTCAAAATGAAGTCCAGTCTATCTGAAAGAACCTGCCCATGTGGAGGAGTTTTTTAAAAATAAAATTTAAACAAAGCCGGCCAACACAATGATACTATTTTAAATTATTTTTCTATTTGTTTATATCGTGAAAATAGTAGTACTAATCTTTGTATTTGAAGAGCCTTTCGACGTCAAATCCTTGACAATATCGTTTTTTCTCAAACTCTATATAAATATTTCGTGCATCGAATTACTTTTTCTTTCCGTTTTGATTTTTTATTTTTATTTTTCAAAAAGAAAAACATATAGTAAATAAGGATTTTGATGACATTTTGAAATTTTGTTTGCAATTAAATTTATTAAAGTATGGACACTAAATTCGGTAATTAGGTAAGATGGCTATGAATCAATTAGGTAGGTATTGGTACCAAATAATAACAGAATTGAGGTTACTGAAATCCGAGGAATCAAAAGCACTAAGATTTGAAAATGTGTGTTCTCCATTTTTCTTATTCTGGTTTTCCGCCAACTCAAAAGAAGAAGAAAAAAGAGCATTTGTAGGTTTATCTGCAGGTGAGACAATTCGCATTTATTTTTCTTTAGTCCGTTTCAAAAAGAATTTTTATATATTTTTAGTTTAAGTTATAAGATTTGAAAAAAAATTAAAAAATTAGACAAATAAATTAAAACAAAAAGAGTGCTACACTTACTAAAAAATTTAACTCATTCAATGACAAAAACTAATAATTGAATAGTCATGATTCATGAGTAGTTATGTTTGACATTGGGTCCTGCATATATACAAACAAATCAACGTATACCTGTTTAATATCTCTTCCCTTTAACTAGTTCATGCTTGTTTTTCAACTTAAATTTCAAATGTTTTTTTTTTTTTTCAAATTACACCTAGTTATGTGGTAGTTATCTTAGTGTCCCGGTCCAAACAAACAGATCATGTGGGAATCTATATTATCCTAAGTAGCTAAGAGAATTTTTATTATCCAACAAAAAATATGCAGAAGACTTTCATTTTTAAGAGAATACTGGATTAAATATAACAAAGTAAACTAAATATCAATAAAAAAAAAAATTCAAAACTTCTTAGAATTGTTCTTCACTATTCCAAGACGACATGTACAAGAGCTACTTATTATAAAATAGACTGAGGATAAACTAAATAACACAAAGACCCTAACATCTATCAAGAAGAAAGTGCAGAAGATAGTGCTGCATATCGTCATCCATCTAGTAACTGCAAACTAACTTGTATCCATTCTACATCCCAAGAAGGAATGTAGAAGAGTAGGATGGGTACAAACATACTACTGGTAGGCATCATCGATTGACTAGTGTTAATTCATATAATCATAAAATCATAAAATTGAATTAAATAAAAGAAATCATGACATCTTAAATGAAAATATAATTCAACTAAGGCTGTAATATCATTATAACACTTTGTCTATATAATTTACAGTTCCCCAATTCTATTAACGAGACACCATGAGCATAGTCTAACCTCATTAATTCACCCATTCAATGCAATTCAACACTAAACTATCACTATTATCCCTTCATTCGCGTTACCTCCTCCATTACCCACATCTATAGGATCAACCCAATAATCATAGACAATTCATACAAAACGTTCAGACTAACAATCAAATACTCTCTTATAATCTATAATCTATATCTATAATGTATAATATATTAAAAGTGTGAAGACCCTTAGAAAAGTGATTTGAACTTTTTGGCCTTCATTAAAAATCTTTGTTTTAGATAAAATCGTCTTTTTACTATTTTTTTAATTATTATTTTATTAAATTAAGGACTCCTAGAATATATAGGATGAAATTTAGTAATATATGATAAGAGATATATATGAGTCCTAAAATATGTGGAAAATAATATTAGAAAAAGAATTAGACTTGGGTTACATATTCTTAACTTTTATTATAAAATACGTTGCAAAAGAGATCTTAATTGACATGAATGATATTGGAAAATATTTTTTTGTACAAAAGTTACAATGTCAAAATTTCTAGGATAAAAAAATTTGTAGGAAAGGATAATAGGAAAACATACCATATATTTAGAATTTTGTAAAAAGAAATTTCAGAAATAACAACTATAAAGTCTTTATTGTAACTTTTATAGCAACAATTTCATAATTACGAAATATAGCAAATTGTATTTTATATTTAAGTAAACTGTTGTTATACAAATACATATAAAACAAGATTTACTGTCCTTGTTTTACTCAAATTAGTTGAGTTAAATAAGGAATAATTATCGCATCTAATTAAATTTCCATAAATTACTCTTATTTAAATTAGTAGATTCTTTTCCAAATCAAACTCAAATATGAAGATTATTATTTCAATGATCTTCAAAATTTTAAAATATCATTCTATTATATCTCTAACTATTTTTTCTTTTTAGTTTTTTCAATTTTTTTATCTTTTTTTTTATTTTAATTTCTTTTTCTTTTTCATTTTTTTTCTTCTACTTCTCTTCTCTTTTTTTTCCTTTTCTCATATTTTTTTTTGTTTTCTTCTTCTTCTTCTTTTTTTTTTTAATTTTTTTTTCGGTTTTGTTTTTACACTTTTATTTCTAGTTTATATTTCTCTTTTTTTTTTTTTTTTCTTTTTTTACCTTTTTCTCTTCTTTTTTACGAATTTTTATTTTTCGTTTTTCTTTTTTTCTACTCTTCTATCTCTATCTTTTATTTTTAAAAGATAAATATCTATATCATATATACATATTCAAAAAATATATAAAATAAATAGACATACAGATCTGCATATTTATTTACAGTAAAAACATATATATATATATATATATATATATATATATATATATGCATATGTATTTACAGAAATACATATCCGACTCACATGTATATATAAACAAATGGGATACAAAATCTCTATAACAAAAATGACAATTATATACATATAAATATAAATAATAATAAAATACATGATACATATCTTAAACTTTAAAAGAAAACAAATAAGTACATATGTTACCCTCTAAAATGACATTGTATGTACAGTTCAAAGACAAATTCAACACCGTATAAAATATATATAGCTCTGCATATGTATTTACAGAATACATACCTGATCCATATTTATATTCTTATTTTATATGAGTCACCTTTGTATTTCGCAAATACATATGAGGATATATAGTATAGTTATGTTTGTTATTGTTTAATATGAATATGACATGTATTTCGTAAATACATATGTATGTTTTATACTGTAAATACATATTTAGATCTGTATGGCTATGTATTTTGTATGTTTTTTGAATATATGTATGTGATATACATATTTGTCTTTTCAAAATAAAAGTTAGAGATAGAAGAGTAAAAAAACGGAAGAAAAACAAAAAGAAAAAAAGAGAAGGGAAAAAGAAAAAAAAAGGAAGAAAGAGAAATAGAAGTGAAAAAAGAAAAAAGAAAAAAAAAGAAACAAAATAAAATAGAAAAAAAGAAGAAAACGGAAATAGAAAAAGAAAAAAAAGATATGAGAAAGAAAAAAAAACGAAAAAAAGAGAAATAGAAGAGAGAAAATAAAGTGGAAAGAAAAAAAGAAAAAGATATCAAAATTAAAAAATAAAATAATAAATATGGAAAAAAACTAACAAGAAAAAAAAAGGTAGAGATATAAGAGAGTGAAAGACAGTAATGATGTTTTATTTTGAAATCTTGAAGATCATGAAGATAATTATCTTCAAATATGAAAAAGGGGAAAAAAGAAGAAAAAAAAGAAAAAAGGAAAAAAAAAAGAGAGAAATAAGAGAGAGAAAATTAAGTGGAAATAAAAAATGAAAATAAAATTAAATAAAAAAATAAAATGATAAAAAAAATAAGATGAAAAAAAAGGGTTAAAAGATATGACTATATTTGGGAGAGGTGAAATAGTGGAGTGGAAATAAAAAAATGTAAAGTAGTGAGAGTAAAATATGCGTTTGCCTACTTAATGAGTAAAATAATATTACTCTTGGAATAAACTGTAATTTTACAAAAGTGTTGCTATTTATTGTAATTATAGTCTTAAATATGCTACTTTCTATAATTTTTTCAAATAAACCTTGTAGAAATGAGTAATCGAAAAACCTGCCATATATTTATGATTTTGTATTTCCATATATTTAGGAGTTCCCAGAAATATCTACATTTTTAAATTTTGATGGTGAAAAAAGAAAAAAAAAAATACTTCAAAATTGTAGGGAGGAAAAAAGAAAAATGTGTAGAGGTAGAGAAAATTTATTATATATTTTGGAGTTTGACTATATTTAGGAGTTCACAGAAATATTTATATTTTAAGATACTCAAAATTGTAAGAAAGAAAAAGAAAAGAAAAACGTGTAGGAAAATTTTAAACAATAGTGTTTATGATTGAAGAGATAAATTTACTTGTTATTTGAGGTAAGTTTGTTTTAGAAATATTTTTAGTATGTTCTTAATGTTTACAATAACAAATTATCATCATTCTTGATAAGCAGTTGCTGATTGAGAAGTTTTTTTTTTTTTGCAATTTTGTATTTTCTTAAAATTTACAATAATGACAATAAAATTTTACTATGTTTATGAAATTTACAATAATAAATTATAATATCCTTTTGATAAACAATTTACAATTGAGACGTATTTTTGGTAAAATATTAACAATATTTACAATTTGATGAGATAACTATGCTTGTAGTTTGAGGTAAATTTTTTAAAAATTCATATGTTGTTGATGTTTACAATAATAAATTATTATATATTCTTGATGGATTATTGTTGATTAAGAAGGTTTTTTTTCTGTTATTTTAATACGTTCTTTAAGTTTAGAATAATAAATTATCATCTATTCTTGATAAACAATTGCTAATTTAAAATTTTTAGTGTAAAACAGGTTTCTTGACATCCAAAGCATCGTTTATATACATTATTTAAGGTAGCAGGCAAATCAAGAAGTTGTCAAGAGCCAATCCCCATGTTGAACAATCTTGTGGTCCTGTTGTTGAGAATATTAAGGGGACTACTATATTGAGTTCAGGTATATTATTTTGTTGTAGTTTAAAGGTCGTTGATGAATTTACAGGTGGTGGATAAATGTCGGTCGGCTTTGAGGAATTTTTGTAGGTAAAGGTTAGGCTTAATCGTATTATTTTTATATCTCTGTTTTGAGATTTTTTTTGTGTGTAAAGGTAAAGTTTAGTTGTATTATTTTGATATCTCTATTATCATATTATTTTGTTGTAATTTACAGGTGGTGGATGAGTGTCGGACAGTTTTGAGGAAATTTTTGTGTAAAGGTTAGATTTAATTATATTGTTTTGATGTCTCTATCATCGTATTGTTTTGTTGCAGTTTACAGGTGGTAGATGAATGTCGATCGGCTTTGAGAGTAAATGTTTGGTTTAATTAAATAATTTTTTCAAAAGATGTTGAATTTAATTATTGTATTCTTCTTTATTATTTAAACAAATATCTTGTTTAGTATAACATTTGAACTCAATAAAGTGAGGTACACGCGC
Source organism: Capsicum pubescens (assembly GCA_030864215.1). Lineage (NCBI taxonomy): Eukaryota > Viridiplantae > Streptophyta > Magnoliopsida > Solanales > Solanaceae > Capsicum > Capsicum pubescens. The sequence continues at coordinate 72,662,743 of CM061548.1, read as the reverse complement.
GAGACGCGTATATTATATTATATTATATTATATTATATTATATTATATTATATTATATTATATTATATTATATTATATTATATTATATTATATTATATTATATTATATTATATTATATTATTTTATATTATATTATGACCCTTAAAAAAGTGATTTGAACTTTTTACCCTTCATTACAAGACTCTTCTTAAGACAAAACTGTCTTTTCACTTTTTTAAAAAATTATTATTTTATTATTTTTTATTATATTAACTAGACTTCCTAAAATATATGGGACTCCTAAAATATATGGTAGGAGAATTAATTAATATTTTACTTTCTACCGTTCAATTAAAAAAATACTCCTAAAATAGGACTCTATTAAGAAAATACTTCTATAAATATTGAGATGTATGTTAAACTAGAGAACAAACCAGTTTGCCTATTGGGAGAATATGATTGATGCTCATCTAACTTGATTCGATTGCATGTCTAGATTGGTGGATGCTTGATTTTCTAACTCTCAACTTCTTCACTGTTTTTGTCAGCATAATAAAATTCAACATGTGTGCATATATATATCTTCTTTGTTTTCATTCAAAATTATTCTTTATAGCCAAAATTTTCACTCAGACAAAAATTAATTGGATCAAAATCGAAGCTTTGTGATCACTATTATATTTTTCTTTTATAATTTACAGTTCGTAGATGAATATCGGTTGGCTTTGAAGAATTTCTTGTGTAAAAGTTAGGTTTAATTGTATTATTTTGATATCTTTATCATCTTATTATTTTATTTTAATTATAGATGCTAGATGAATGTGAGTCGACTTTGAATTTTTTTTTAGGTAAAGGTTAGGTTTAATTGTATTATCGTAATATCTTTTTTTAGTTTGTTATTTTGTGGTAGTTTACAGTTCGTAGATGAATCTCAATCGGCTTTGAAAAAAATTGTGTAAAATTTAAGTTTAATCATATTGTTTTGATATCATATTTATCTTATTATGTTGTTGCAGTTTACAGGTGATAGATAAATGTTGGTCGGCTTTGAGAAATTTTTTTATGTAAAAGTTAGGTTTAGTTGTATTATTTTGATAACTCTATTATCATATTATTTTGTTATTGTTTGCAGGTGGTAGATGAGTGTCGCACGATTTAGAAAAAAAATTGTGTGTAAAGATTATATTTAATTGTATTATTTTGATGTCTCTATCATTGTATTATTTTGTTGCAATTTACAGATGGTAGATGAATGCCGATCAAGTTTTAAAAATATTTATGGTAAAGATTAGGTTTAATAAATAAATTCTCCATCTTTACATACTAAAAAAATATTAAATTTAATTATTATATTCATCTTTATTATTTAAATAAATATCCTATTTAATGTAATGTTTGAACTCATTAAAGTGAGGTACACGCGCAAAGCGCATACACCTGAACAAGTTATATTAATATTAAATTACATTAAAAGTGTGAAGAACCTTATAAATATCATTTGAAACTTTTGACCTTCATTATAAGTCTCTATAATATACAAAATCGTCTTTTCACTATTACTAATATACACGAAAAGAAGTTTAAATTATAGAATCCATTAAATTTGTTTTTTTATCCGATTATGTGAAGCTTTAGTGTGTAAGAATCCCCTTAGGATTTGTATTCCTTTTAACCAATTATTTAATATTAATTACGTATTAGTTGGCTACTCATCCAAAAATTGGTGTAGGAGAGAAAATTTTGGTTTAGGCCTAATTTTGTTTTACTCATTGAAGTCTTGATGATATTTCTGATTGAACCAACATGGGTTGTGGTGCAGCGGATGGAGCTGTTTCATCCTTAACCAGAAGTCGAGGGTTCGATCCTGGGCATGGAGAAAACTCTGTTGGGAGCGCTACCTTCCGAATGGGGCCCTACCCGGCGCGAATTCGGATTAGTCAGACTCTAATGCGGCACCGAACACCGAATGGAAAACCAAAAAAAATAAAATATTTCTGATTGAAGATATGAATTTTCGTATTATTTAAGGTAATAATAAGGTACGTTATAATGAATTATTGTGTATTCTTGAAGATAATTATTAATTGACAATTTTTTGTTGTAATTTTTATCTATGTCTCATATCCAATTAGAATTTAAATTTAGCATATTGATAACTTTATGCACAGTATTTATATTATTGCATTCCTCACACAAAATTGATTAAGCATTCTAATTGATATCAATTACTAATCTTATTAATTTAAGATTTTTTTAATCTATGCATTCGATGATATGTTTTCTTCTTCTTGCAGGTTCAATGATGTTGAAATAGTGATGGTAGATAATTTCTTCCATATATATATATATATATATATATATATATATATATATATATATTGATCATGATCAATATTAATTAATATTATGAAATTTTGTTTTCAAGTAATGGATAACATTGGAATCTTGCATGGTTAATGTGAAATTTTGGCTTCGACAGGTGTATTGATAAACATCTTGTTGTCTTCGGCAGGTCATCGTACATATATATATATATATATTATTATTATTATTATTATTATTATTATTATTATTATTATTATTATTATTATTATTATTATTATTATAGAAGTGCTAGCACGGGCTCAATATATATTATCTTTTTCTCTTAATTTATGTGATATAAATAGAATTTAGATAATCAATTATATTTTTAATATGTTTTTAAATAGTTTAAGTTGTTAGTTATTGCAATTTACAACACTTTTTGGGCATTGTAGTTTACCATTTTAAAATGTTAGTTATTGTAATCTATAATACTCTCCTTGTCAAAATTTTCGTGGCATTAATAGTCAATTCTATTTTTTAAATAGTTTAGCTTTTTAGTTATTGTGATTTATAATATTTTTTTCCTTCTATTTAATTTAAGTGATACTGAGATAATTTTGAAAGTCAATCATATACCACGATTGAAGTAGCGAAGCAGACATGTCTTAAATGACTCATAATGACTAATTAGAAGTGATATAGCCAAATTGCTATAAAAAATACTTGTAAAAAAATTTAAATGAGTTTCATATAAGATGTCAAGTTAATTTAAAACAACAAGAGTTAATTTATGTTTATTTTTCCTTTTTTATTAAATATTATTAAATTTTTAATATTTAGATGAGTTATAATAATTAATTAGGGGTGATATAATAAAATTAAGATTGAAGCAACTGAAGTTGACATGTCATAAATGTCTATTTTACTTTTTCTAGTAAACATGATTAATTTTCTAATACGTAAGACCCAACAATATATCACAATGTAGTGAATCAGATATGTGTTAAATGAGTTATACTAACTAATTAGAAGTCATATAACAAATTTGCTATAAAAAATATTTGTGAAATTTTTTTAAGTGGGTCTCATATAAGATATCAAGTAATTTAAAACATCAAGAGTTAATTTATTATTTTATTTCTATTTTATTTTTTATTAAATATTATTAATTTTTTGATACTCAAATGACTTATAATAATTAATTAGTGGTGATATAGTAAAATTACGATTGAAACAGCTGAAGCAGATATATCGTAAATGTTTATTTTACATAACTAATTAGAAGTGATATAACAAAATTGCTATAAAAAATATTTATAGAAAAAAAATTAAGTGGGTCTCATATAAGATATCAAGTAATTTAAAACATAAAGAGTTAATTTATTATTTTATATCTATTTTTCTTAAAATATAATTAATTTTTTGATACTCGGATGACTTATAGTAATTAATTAGTGGTGATTTAGTAAAATTACGATTGAAAAAGTTGAAGCAGATATGTCATAAATGTCTATTTACTTTTTTTATTAAATATTATTAATTTTTAAATATGTAAATGACATATAATAATTAATTAGAGGTAATATAGTAAAAACACGAAAGAAGCAGGCACGTCGACGAAAAGGTACCTGCTTCTTCACGTTTCTATATATGTATAATATAAATCAAATCCAAGAGTTCACATATAACTAGATTGCTAAAATGTGATTTTGAAGTTTCAAGGTTTCATTTGCAAGGTTCCTTTTTCAATCATTGTAAGTTTCTTACTGATTAATTTATCTAAATTTTTGTTGAATTAGCAAAAGTTTTTCTTAACCATTTCCGGACTACTTAATTAGTGAATGCAATTATTTTTTTTTAATCTAACTAATGTATTGTACGTGGCTTTTATTTTTCGCCTATATTAATATTATTTTTCTCAAATTATTACTTCCTCCGTCTAATAATAGTTATATACTATTGATTTGATGCACTTTTGGGAGGTTTATCTACCAAGTGTTGTAGTAATTGGCTATGAAGATGAAAATATAAGATGCAATATGAAGTGTCGTGCAACTACACTGTGTATTAAAGTGTTTTTTTTTACTCTTTTTTAAATGTGATCTCCTTTTTTTTTATTAAACATTTTGTTTTGGCATAGTGATTAAAGAAATTTTTTTACAAGGTATATCGGTATGAGGTATATGTTAAGAAACGATAAATAATATGGATAATTTTACTTACCTATATTAGAGTACTAAGATGTTCATCTCAAATATTGCTTCTTTCACTGCAAATTGGTTGTCTTTGTATTTATTTATGGTTAAATTGCTGCCATTCTTCAATAATTTATATAAAATTATGGCTTCATTACTTAATAAATATCTAGATACTCAAATTAATCACATGAAAAATACATATGTATACGTAATTTTGAGTTTTTATTACTTTTTCTTTTTAATTCTTAGTTGTTTCCTTACAATGTGGTTTGACACTAACTTTTACAACGAATTCATTGGCTCCATCATTTTCTATGAATATAATAAGGTACATAATTTGTAAGTTACTTAGTGCAATAAATTGTTTGACACACGTAATTTTTTTTTTTTTTATATGATCTTTTATTAGTTATCGTAGTATATAAATAGGTGTCTTTCATAATTCATAAAAGAAACATAATTCTAACAAGAAGCCAGACAGAGCTTGTGCATCAAATGCCGCAGATTTCTCGACAAGCTATAAGTTAAAGCATTCAAGCATCAAAGTTAAAATGCAATTCAAAATCAAAATGAAGATTCAAGATCAAGATCGAAAGTCTTGAATTTAAGTATACGTCAAGATCAAGTTCAAAATCATTGAATTTATATTCGAAAATAAAAATTAAAAGATTCATAGAGATTGTAACGCTCAAATATTGAAATCATATAATACTATTGTTGTGATATTTTTCTCTTGACTATTATTTTCTTGACCCGTATTTTCTTGTCTATAGCTGGTTTACAACAATAATCAAGTTTATTTTTTAAACCTTTATAATATTCAAGTTAAGAATATCGACATGAATGCAATACTCAAATATTGAAATCAAAAGCTATTATTATTGTGATATTATTCTATCTTGACTATTATTTTCTCAACCTGTATTTTATTATCTACAATAGGCTTTCCAATAATATTCAAGTTTATTGTTCAATCCTTTATAATATTTAAGTTAACAATATTATCGTAACACATGTGACATGGACATAAACTAAACTGGTTATATTTAAAGTGTGAAAATCCATAAAAATATTATTTAAAAAATTTTTCCTTTATTAAAATACTCCGCAATAGATAAAATAGTCATTTACTATTTTCTCAAATATGAACGTATGAAAAAGGGTGGTGGAGATGAGAGTAAGGACATGACTATTTCTGTGACCTAATTTTGTTTCGTACTGGGACACTCGACTACGAAAGTCATTCACATTGTAAGGAGACTCGTGAAACAGTACAAGAAGAGAAGGAAGGACATGTATATAGTGTTCATTGAACTAAAAAGGGCCTACGACGAAGTCCCTAGGAAGGTTCTATGAAGGTGCTTGGAGGATAAAGGTGTACATGTGACGTACATTAAGGTGATTCAAAACGTGTATAATGGGGCCAAGACCCGAGTAAGAATAATGAGAGGAGATTCGGAATACTTTCTAACTATAATGGAGTTTCATTAGGTATCAACTCTTATCCCATTTATACTTGCGTTGGTAATGTATTGATGCAACATATCCAAGGAGAAGTGTCATGGTGTATGTTATTCACGGATGACATAGTTCTGATTGATGAGATCTGAGGTGTATTAAACTCTAAGTTGGAGGTTTAGAGTCATCTAGACAATTCAGGTTGAGTAGATACAAGATAGAATAATGGGAGTAAAAGTTTAGTGACGTAATATCTGAGGCTGGCGTGGAAGTGAAGCTTGATACCCAACTAATTTAGAAATGAAAAAGTTTCAAGTATCTTGGTCTATTGTCCAGGAAAATATGTATATTAATGGTGATGTCACAAATCATACAAGTGCAGGGTGGATAAAATAAATGCTCGCATCTGGAGTCCAGTGTGATAATAAGGTACCTCTAAAGCTTAAAGGCAAGTTCTGCAGAGCGGTGGTTAAACCGACTATGTTGTATGGAGTAGAGAGTTGGCTAGTCAAGAACTTTAACATTCGAAATATAAAAGTTGCGGAGATGATAATATTGCTATAAATGTGTGGATATACTAGGAGAGATAGTATTAGAAATAAAAAATTTCAGGATAAGATAGAGTGACCACGATAAAGGACAAGATGTGGAAAATGAGAGTAAGATGATTTGGACATGTGCAAAGGAGATGCATAGATGCCCCTATGCAAAAGTGTGGAAAGTTGGCCATATATGCATAGTTTTAAAAGGGGTATAGGTAGGTTAGGGAAGTATTGGTGAAAGGTAATTAGATAGGACATGACACAACTTCAACTTATTGAGGACATGAGCTTAAATAGGAAGTTATGTAGCTCACACATTATGGTAAGAGGTTAGTTAGATGATTGAGCATTGTCTCGCTCATTTTTCTTTACTATTATTAGTTATACTACGAGCCGTATTTCTCTCATAGTTTCTTGTACTTTGAGTTTGGTTAGTAGTTGCAGCTTTTACCCTTTGATTTAGGATGATTTGATAGATTGTTTATGATATTTTTCATGATTGTCTTTATTTCTGTTATTTCTTTCTCTATACTGCTTTGACATGTTTTTTATTTGAGCAGAGGACCTATCAAAAATAGGTTTTCCATCTCTAAGGTAGTGGTAAGGTGTACACTATACCTTTCTCAAACTGTACTTATCATTATTTCTATTAATAAATGTTTCATACACGTGCAACGCACGTACACTAAAATAGTATTAAAGGATAACAACTAGTCAATCGGGTAAGCCACTATTACAACAAGTATAAATAAAGCAAGTCGACCAACATATAACAAGTAAGTACAGAGTTTCACTTTTCTAAGTACATGTCACACAATCAATTTTAAGTATATAATCAAGTAAGGAATACAAGTCAACTCATGTTCCAGCAAAATACACCAGAGAACTCAAGTCTCATTAGCAAATTTTAAAGATACTCTTGGAAAAGAATTAATTCAATTTTTGGAATTTCATGATTATTTTTGGGGAATTATTCATTGGATTCATCACTTTATATCACTTTTTATCAGTTTCTTTATTTATTATGATATCATGTCGGCTCGCGGTACTCGATCTAGTCATTTCTCACATTAATACCGATATTTAGTGTCGGCCATATTGCTTGAGAAATCAATAAGGTAGCGATATCAAAATTTAACATCGACTGCATTGCTTGAAAAATCAATAAAGTAGCAATACCAAAATTTAACATCAGTCACATTGCTACTAACAATCTTTCCACTTTTCAGTTATTAATAAATATTCATCTTTCACTTTTCCACATATATGAAGGTATATCACAAGTCTTCTTTACTCAAGGCATTTTTTTTAGTCACATTATCATTATGGATCAAGATCTTTTATTTATCAACATTTTTGGACCTTTCACGAGGATTATTTCAACAATTCATCATGATCATCAACAAATCATTCATGACATCAATTCAAGGAGCTATCACATCAAATAAGTCTTTCATACACACAACTCAATAAATTATTATTCTCATCGATTTAGCCTTTATGGGCATCCAACAGATAACGTATGTTTATCAATATCAAATTCAGAAGAAAATTTTTGGAGATTAAAGCAAGTTTATATATTTTTATCCATCTCAACTCCATGCTCGCAGGCTTAGACATGCTTTCTTCCATCAATTCTACGTCATGAAAATATGAAGTAACACATTCCTCGACTCACTAAACCTAGCCTATTTAATTTGAATGTCAAACTTTTGAAAGAACCATGCCGCAATAAGAATGTTCTTTCCCTTTTTTCATATCTTAAAATAATCAATCATCTAAAAATCAAGCAATAATAAGAGTAATTAAACAATTACTCTTCAAACAAATATCTTGGGGGTTCAAACCCACTAATTCTACCCTTAATTCAAGGACTATATCATTTCTCAAGGTCAATTTATCATTAACTAATTCTTTCAAGCTTAATTCATCCCCATTAGTAGAGTTTTTATTCTAAAGGTCTCATCTTTATTGCATTAAGGATTTCAAACCTACAATATACATAATTATCTAGTTTACCGTTCATGCTAGAAATCATTAATTTACAATCTTTAATTAATTCTAGGTGATAATAAGATCACTATAAGTTTTCCCCAAAAAATTCACCATTAAAGATTCTAACCTGAAAGTCCTTCAAAATTCCATCATTGAAGGACTTTCTAATGATTCTAGGATGTTAAAGGATTAAAAGACAAAGAAGACGATGGAAAAACTTATCTCAATGAAGGACTTTCACCCTAAAACCTGGGAAATCACATCTCTAGGATTAGAGAATGAAATTTTGGATTTTTAGACTTGAAAATTGGCCAAAATTGATTTAAGTACAATCATAATTATCGCCACAACGAATTTTTCGTTTCAGTTCAAATAATCTTTAGTAAAACAGTCATAATTTTTTGCTCTGAACTTGAATTGATTAATAGTTTATGTGTTGAAGAAAAGACTCAAACATCTTTGATTTGAGGGGTATTGGGCCGCCTAACTCCTTATATTCTAGGAGATATGACCATTTGAAGATGACTTTAGTAGAAATCCGTATCGAAACTTATCAGTAAGAAAATTTTCAACTTAACTTTGTGCTAGGGATATTATACGATTTTAATTCATACCTAAAGAACTTCCAAACTAAATTGATATTAGTACTCATGAATAATTAAATTTTTTAGGCTTGAGTCTATATAGACACATCGAAAGGCTAAAATCTTTCTCGAAAAATTTGAGGTGACAAAATAAATAAAATGATGTCTATTTTGATCTCAAGTCAATAATACAAAATGAAAATTAAGAATTTTTATAAATTTATCACGAATAATTTAGTAACGATGAAATAGATCCTTATGCCTAATTCAAAGAGGGTAGCTAAAACATATCTTTCATAAAAGAACAATTTTTAAGTTGAATTAAAGCAGTGGACTATATCTAACCAACTCAAATGAATATGACTTTGGTTTCTTATTTTGGTGTATTATTTGTCACCAAAGAATTATGATAATGGGTTAATTAGTGAGGTTTCAACTTTCCAAATATGAGGGTTTGTTTGGTAGCTTGTTGGAGTTACAAAGGTATCAATAATAGAGAAATTATTACGAAGGAAATTTATATGTAGCATTTTATGAAAGTGTCAGCGAGATTTAGTTATTTCACTTCTATTAAGTATAAAATAATACATAAAATTATTCATAATTACTTATATATAAGTAGATTTTAAATTGCAATTAGACATCATATTAATTTATACATAAATAACTCACTTTCTAATTAATTACAACCAATTATTATATATTATTTATATAAAATTTAATATCTACATAACTCACTTCTACACCAACTATCAAACAACCACTAATAAAACGGAAAAGAACATGAAATGTCTGCGCGCCCAAATTCTTTGAATTGAAGTGAAATACTTCCTCCGTTTCAAATTGAGATGATACATTAATTAAGAAAAATAATTAATAATATATCTAGTTTATCATAATATTCCTATTAAATGATATTTATATTTTAATTTAAAGAAAAAGTAATTATTATAAAAGATAAAATATGAAAAAAATTATATCTTTTTAATTAATAAAAAAAAATTACATTAAAAAATTTGGAACGAGTAATCTGAGACGAAAGAAATAAAATAGTAGATTAGCAAGTGGGGTTGAAATTTTGAAGTCTCCAAGATAATTCATTCAAAGGTCTAAATTGGGTTCCATTGGTCAAACTAGTGGTGGCGTCAACTCATACTTTTATTTTATTTTATCCATCACAAGAAATCAGTGGTGTTTTCTCATTTTAATCAAACTTTTCTAGTCTTCTAGATTTTGCTCTGAGATGACAAACAAAAAAGGAAAAGTTACAATTATATGTTGTTTGGATAATGAGTTTATTAATATGATCAAAATATATTAACTATATATTCCCTCCGTTTCAAATTATTTATTTAAATTAAGATGATATATTGATTCAGAAAAATAATTAATAATATGCCTAATTTATTATAGTACTTCTATTAAATGATGTTTATATTTTAATTTGAAAAAAAAGTAATTAATGCAAAGAATAAATATAAATTTTTTTTTTCTCTTTTTAATTAATGAAAAAAGATAAGTAAAATGAGAAATCAAATTAAAAAATTTGAGACGAATAATTTGGGACAGATGGAGTATATAACAATTTATATATTTTGCAAATTAATTGACGTAGGTGTTTAGGACAATAATTATTTCAAACCAAAAAATAAGTGAACCTGAGTACCTGACATTCTAACTAAAAAATATTAATAATAAAAGTATAATATTTGGGTAGTGGGCCTACCCTTTTTTGGCGGGAAAGAAATTGATATGTTTATTTGTAAATATTTAAATATCTCAATGATTTGGCCAGTGGAAACTTGTATTTTACCAAAATTTTTTATATATATACAGACTATGCTCCATTTTTAAAAAAAAATCATTTCAAAATAAGTATATCCTGAAACATTGGCAAACAATCAATGAAAATTCAGAATTCAAACTAATAAATTTGAAATTAAGCTTAAATATTTTAAAATATAAATATATGAAAATGCCTCTATAATAGTATTATTGGTTCTGAGATATCTTAGTTTTTTTTTTTTTTGGTTTCCCAAGATATCCCCACAGCCGGCAGCCATGAAACTAATCCTCCGTTCCTCTGTCAGCACACTAAGCGGTGGGGCGCTGGCCACAGAGTTTGCTCCATTCGCCAGAGGCGGGGATCGAACCCCCGACCTCTTGCTTAAGTGACATGACACTGAACCACCATGTCAACTCTAGTGGTTGAGATGTCTTAGTTGCTATAAAGATTGTCTGTTACACATCTATAATAACATATATGATAGTATTTAAATAATGTTAGACTGTTAATTGATTAAAAAAAACAACTAATTTTCATTTTTTTAATGTCATGGATGTAGGAATATTAATTCTAAACTTAATCATACCTTATTAAAGAAGGAAAGAACATATTGATATAATAAAGATGACTAATGTTGTTATAGGTTAAAAAAAGAGCTATTAAAGGCCTGTTTGGATAGGCCGAAAAAAAAAAACGACGGAAAAAAAGTTCTTTAAAAGTGTTTTTGCAGTGCTGAATTTATTTTAAAAATAAGTAATTAAGTGTTTGGATAAAAGTGCTGAAACTGAAAAAAAGTTATTAATGTGTTTGATAAATAATGCTTTTAAGCACTTTTTTTTTGGTCAAAATGACTGAAATACCCTAATAGCTGTTAATAATATATAGAGTTGATTATTATTAATTTTTATTGCTAAAATGATTCAAATAAATTAATATATATTTTAATATACATATGTTTGCAACATAATTTAATTCATGGAAAATAAACTTCAACCACAAATAAAAATACGAAGAAACACCAATTTTATTGATAAATGATGTGGGTACAAATTTGTTCCTCCTTTGATTCTTCTCCTTTGATTTTTTCTATAATTCGGTTGTCAGTAGCGTATTTCTCGAACGTAGAATTTGATATGGATTTCTCCGTAATTCGAGGGTCGTTAGTGGCGTATTTTTCGAATGTAGGAATATTTGGATTTGATCTCCATGAAAGGAGGTTTTGTGAATCTTCTTGATGTATTTGATTATCAAGAAGAAAAAGTTTTGATCTATAAATATCCTATAAATTTATTGGGACTTTGAAGATCGTTGATCTCTTTGTGAATATCTTGTGAATTTGTGGGATACTGGAGATGTCTTCTTTAAAAGGATATTTGCCCCTTTTATATAGGCGTAATTTGGGGTTTAGGTAAGTAGCCATCAAGCTAGATTTAGGGTAAAGTAGCCCCCAAGAAATCTAATAAAAATTGAACTCTTTTTGTAGAGTCTACAAAATTTCAATGTTTACAATATATATTTAAAAAATATTTTCATGAATCACTATTAATTTGTGCGTTGTTTTTTTTTCTTTTTTGAGTTTTAGTGTTGAATGTTTGTGTTTGAAAAAAATAGTTATATGTTAAAAGATTATTTGTTTCTTCATGATTACGTTAAGAATTCGTATCATTAAGGTGCAATTTACGACACTTTTATTTTCTTATTAAATTGGACTTGTTGCTTTTAAGGATAATATTAATATATATGTCGAGCTTATCATTAAGCAAAATATATATGTTACTAATCATTATAATTACATTAATAAATAAATAGTTTCATACAAAATAGGTACAAATATGGCTAGAGTTAAGTTTGTCATAAATACAAAAAGTAAAAATATTCAATTAGTACAAGCATTAAGCATTACAAATATCAAGTGAAACTCATTTTAACCTCGACTTGATTTTTAAATATTTATTTTCAGCTTAAATTTTACGTACTTTTTCCCCCCCAACTTCAATGAATATTCTCCAAACGCCTATTTTAAAACTAATGGCAAAAAAGTGTTTAATTTATATTAATATAGTGTGTTAATTTGGAGTCGAGCAACATGATAAGTGATTAATAAGTGTAAACTAAACTGATAATTATACTACTTATACTTTTTCAAACTAGTATAATTCAACCTTAAGATCCACAACCCAAAATTTCATTATTGTTATTATGACCAAATTAAGCGCACGCACTGCTGCTTTTATTGAACTGTATGTATTCATGTGAGAAATCTTAAAAAAGGCAAAAGTTTGATTATTAATAGCCGTGAAGGAGAATTAGGACTACAAAGGTAAAATTAAAATAAGTAATAATTACAAGAGATACAAATATAATTTAAATAGATTATAAGTTTCAAAAAAAAAAATATATCTAAAGTAAAAAGTGTGATATGATTTAACTTGTTGGAACTTAGAAAGAAAAAATCTCATTCAACGGTGAGGGCTTAGCTACTAGATCTGCCCCAGGGGGGTATTGAAAACAACTTTAGTTTTCATTTTCATGGGGTCATCAGTTTTTTAAAAAAAGGAAAAATCCCATTAACGTCATTACTTATTTTATTACTACTATTTTACTCCAGAGTATTTATTTTGTCTTAATATATATTTTCTCCCCTCTTGAAATTTCTTGATTCCAAACAAGAAACGTCAATTTCATATTCCAGATAGAGATGTGAACAGAATATGTAATCCAAATGGCAAGAAGATTCTGGCCAACTAAGGAAGCTTCCATTCATACTTCGATTAGTGAATTACTACACATTTCACATGTGAAATCAAATCTTTTTGTAGTAATTCATACGTAATTCCATGAATAAATTCAACAACAAAATAGAGGACTTTTTTTTTTTTGTTGTTATTTCTATATTATGGATAAAAGGAACACAGATAGTATCGTAGGGGTGCTGAGTTGGTGCGGCAACTGAGTCCGGTTCGTGACACTGAATTTGTCTGTTAAGACTTATATCTTCTATATGATTTGAGAGCTGTTACACAAAAATAAATTCATTTAATTTTATGAGTTCAGATTGATTACTATGATTTTTGATGTGTGTAAATTATTCTAGAACTTTAGATACTCTGTGAAATGTATAGGAATTAAATGTAACTAGGTGACAAGTGGGCTTTCTTTGGACCGACCATAAGCATGTTTGTTTTTATACAAGTTTCCCGTCATTAGCAATTGGATGACTCAACAAAGCTAATTGACACCTTCCATAATATTCCCTTTTAACTTTTTGTAATCAATTATTTGTTAGATGCTGTACTGATTGTTTCCGTTATTACAGTAATAAAAAATTAACGGTATAACAATATCATTGATTGTACTTAATTCAATTTCAATAGGTAGTTAGTTGTTCATGGTAATATATGAAGATTCTTTAATAAGATTATTTGAAGCATTCACGAATATATTCCCTCCATTTTATATTACTCTGCTTCGTGATGATTTGATACACCTTATAAATATTTTTAATTAAATTAATCTTATTAATAATATTTCTGAACTTTAAATTTAACTATTATTACTTTAGTTAATTATTTAATAATAAAGGTAGGATGGAAAAGGTAGAGTAAAACTATCTTAATTTGCTGAAAAAGGTAAGTAAAGTAAAAATTTATTTTTAATACAAAAATCAATTAAAATAAAATCAAGGGAGTGTGTACCCGTTACTTACTTTGATATCAAGTGCATAAAAAAAAAAAAAAAAGTAGTCGTTAGTGGTAACTCAATTCAAAAAATAGTTCAAAATTCAAGAGCTAATAATGCAATAAGTAGGTGGAGGATTTGTCAATAACAGCGATCACAATTTCAGCCCATATTAATGAAATAAGTTTATTTAATTTATATTTATGGAGTTGAATTATTCATATTTTAAAGTATAAATAACATAAATACCTACTCTTTTGGAAGTAATTACATTCTCTCTCACTTTTTTAATAACTTTACTCTCTCCCCCTATTAATAGACATAACATAACCGACATATACATAACATTCTGTGTATATATTAGAATTTTTGTAATATGTTTAGGGAGTTGATACTTTTTGTAATATTGAAAACATAAGTTGTGTAGTTATGTAATTTTTAGTATTTTAAATGGGTAAATATGAATTTCAACTCATTTTGAAAGCTCATACAAATAAGAATATAATGAATAAAATATGGATACCCATTTAAATACAGAAATAATCCACCTATGCTTAAAATTTAGGGAAAATTATTTGGATTAGCCACTATTGGACTTTTATTACCACTTAAAGCCTAATTTTCAATTAATTATAATTCATATCCTCCTCTTGCCTATTAATTATTTCTAATTACAATTTTTAGCCTTTCTCATGTATTTTCTCTTTTTTTCTATTTTCTATCATTCTCTTCTTCTTTTTTCCTTTTTCAGTTTTTCTTTTCCTTTTTTTGTCGCTTTCTTTTTATTTTTTATTTTTTCACTTTTTTTTATTCATTTTTTTCTTTTTCTTTTTTTCCTTTTCATTTTTCTCCTTTTTTTTATTCTTCTTTTTCTGTATTTTTTCTCCTTCGTTTTTCTCCTTTTTATGTTTCCTCCTTTTTTTTGTATTTTTTCCTTATTTTCTATTACTCTCCTTTTTCTTTTTTGTATTTTTTCCTCCTTTTTCTCTCATTTTTTTCTCCTCCTTTTTTTTTCCTTTTTTTCTTTTTAGTTTTTCTCCTTCCTTTCATTTGTGCGAACTAGCAAACACAAATACAAGTGTGAACTATAAAATACAAATATAAATGTGAACTATAACATACAAATATAAGTGCAAACTATAAAATACAAATGCGAATTATAACATATAAATACAAGTGTGAACTATAAAATACAAATACAAACGCGATCTATAACATATAAATACAAGTGTTAACTATCATTTGTATTTTTTAATTATTGAAAAGGAACGATTGATTTTCTTTCTACGAATACTTGTTTGTATTTATTGATACGAGTTGTATTTATTGATACAAATAAATACAACTCAAATTTTTATACAAATACAATATATACAAATACATATTGTATTTGTAAAATCATTTTTTTCATTTGTTTGTCATTGTATTTATATCAAGTGATATTTTTTTATTTACAAATATGAATGATAATTTTGATATACAAATACAAAACGGTACATTTGTATCAAATGATACATTACATATTTATATATTTTAGAATCAAGAAAATACAATTAATGCACTTATTTGTATACAAATACAAATGATAAATTGTACATAGTCGCAACTAAATATAATATGCAATCAACTTACAAATACAAATACAAAATAATTTCTTAAAAATAAAAAGGTAATGAAGAAAATAGAATACAAATACAAGTATAATCCAAATATAATCTAAATATACAAACACAACAAAACCATAATATAAATATAATCCAATATAATATGCAATCAATTAGAAAATACAAAATAGTTCTTTAAAATACAAGTGTGAATTATATAAAATATAAATGATGGCGCAAACTAACAAATATAAATACAAGTGCGAACTATTAAATACAAATACAAATGCGAACTATAAAATATAAATACAAATGCGAACTTTAAAATACAAATACAGTTGCATCAATAAATACAAAAATATAAATGACGGTGTGACTACAAATACGATAAACAATTGTGATATTTACGTTATCATCCATGACTTGTGCTCGACTAGTCATATTTTTCAAAAATACAAAAAATATAAAATAGAACAAAAAAATAATAAAGAAAATAAGTACAAAAAAGAAAATAAAAAAAAATCAAAGAGGAAAAGAAAAGAAGAAATAGAAATAGAAGTTAGAGATTAAAGAAAGAAAAAAAGGAAAAACCAAAAAGAAAGAAACGGAAAAAAAATAAAAGTAGGAAAAAATAGAAAAAGAAGAAGAAAAAAGGGGAAAACACAAAAAATAAAAAAATATAAAAAAAGATAATGGTAGTATTAGGCAAAAAAATATTCAGTTCAACGAGATAAGCGTGATTGAAATTTTTTTCTTTTTAAAAATATTGAATTTCATTTTTGGCGCGACTAAATAGGGACTGTATTCATATTTTATATGAATACATACTATCTGTAAAATCGAATATAGCGGGCATAAATCGAATACAGTGACTATAAATGATAATTATGTAAAATGTGGCTATGAAAGGTAGATTTTATAGTAAAATGCTGCTATTTTTGAAAGATCCCCAAAAATTTATAGTTGCACGATAAAAAATTAGGCATAATACATAAATATGATTCTAAACTTGACACCAAATTATAACTTTGACCTTAAACTTTGATAGTGCACAAATATGAACTTTAACTATTCAAAACTGCACAAATATGACCTCCGATCCTATATGGCAAAACGCGTGTTGTACACGCAAAACTGAGCGCGTCGGGCTAAAAATTTGAGCGTTCCAACAGTAAAAAAAGGGTAAAATGACTATTATGCCCTTACTAATTTCTTTTTATATATTTAAATGACTTTTCACTATCATTTTATTATTATTTTCAGCTCAAAGATGGAACTATACTAATAATAAATAAAAAAATTATAGTTTTAATAAAACGTTATTAAATTAAAGTTATTAAATTAATGTTATTAAATTAACATTATTAAAACATTATTAAATTAACGTTACTAAAACGTTATTAATAAAAAGTTATTAAAACGTTATTAATAAAACGCTATTAAGGGCAGTAGTAGTAGTTTATTAAATTAACGTTATTAAAACGTTATTAATAAAAGGCTGTTAAGGGCAGTAGTAGTAGTATATTAAATTAAGGTCATTAAAACGTTATTATATTAACGTTATTAAATTAACGTTATTAAGGGCAGTAGTAGTAGTATATTAAATTAACGTTATTAATAAAATGTTATTAAGATGAAAATTTTATTAAAATATTGTAATTATTATTATTATTATTATTATTATTATTATTATTATTAATAATAATAATAATAATAATAATAATAATAATTAGTCTTAGTAGTAGTAGTGGTATATTGATAGAAGCAATAGTAGTACGTAATATGTAGAAATAGTAGTAGAATGATAATAATAATAATAATAATAATAATAATAATAATTAGCAAAACGACGTCATTTTAACTTATAGAAGCAAAACAACGTCATTTTAAGTTCTAGATCAAAAGTCCTCCCAGTCCAGCCCTTTTAATGACGTGGCACCGTATGATTGGATTACATATCCACTTAGGCGCAAGTGAAACTCTTGCATGGAGATTGCAAAATCGGAGGTCATACTTGTTCAGGTTTTGAATAGTTAAAGGTCCTATTTGTGCACTATCAAAGTTTAAGGTCAAAGTTATAATTTAGTGTCGAGTTTAGGGTCATATTTATGTATTCTGCCAAAAAATTATTTATCTTTTTTAAGGAAAAAAAATTAAGAATAAGAATGGGGAGGGTTGCGGTGGTTGGGGTTAGGATTGGGGTAGAGAAAAACTATTTTTTTTTTTTTTTTTTTTTTTTTTTTAAATTTGGGGCTTGGGGTTGGGGTGTGGGTGGAGGAGGGCAATTTTTTTTTTTGAACTCTTTTTACTTTTCATTTTTAAATCATTTGATTTTAAGGAAAATAAGGGGGGGGTGCCCTTTTTTTATCTTTTAATTTTTTTAAAAAATTTATATTTTGAAAAAATATTTCTTTTTTATTGGGGGGGGGGGGTGTAACACCTTGGAAATTTTTTGAATCCAAGTTTTATACTTTGAGTGAGCATGAGGTGTGCGTACTTTGCGAAGAATTATAATGCATACATATACATATAACTATTGTGTATATAAGTTATATGATTACTTAGGGGTGTACATAGGTCGGGTTGGTTCGTTTTTTATTAAAAAAAACAAATCAACCATGTCGGTTTATTAAAATTATAAACCAAATCAAACCAACATAAAATTGATTTTTTCGATTTGGGTTTTAGTCGATTTTTTTGGATTTTTTTTTTTTTTTTTTTTATTTTTTATTATAATATTTAGTTTTTATAATTATATTGTGATCGAAGACTAGATCAAATATGTTTTCACTCAGGTGCTAATGAAAAACCATAATTATGAAAAAATGAGGAGCAAAAAACTCTCTTGAAACTAAAAAGTGAGATGAAGAGTGAAAAGTTTAGGTTTTAAGTTTATATTGGGTTTTGGATTATTTAATTAACAATTAATGGACAAATATTACAACTTAAAGGCCCAAATCTAAATACATATCTACATCTACTTTCAAATTATTGAAAATTACTCAAACTAGTTGAAAAAGTATTTAAAAAGTAGATTATAATTAATATTTTATGTATAAAAAAGTTTGAATATTATATATATATATATATATATATATATATATATATATATTATGTCAGTTTGATTCGGGTTTGGTTTGACTTTTTTGTGGTCAACATCAAATCAAACCAAGAATGGTTGGGTTTTTTTTCTAACGCCAAACCAATCAAACCAAACTATAAGACGATTTTTTTTCTCGATTTGGTTTGGTTCGTCGGTTCGGTTTGACTTGACGATTTGGTCTGTACACCCCTATGATTACTACTAGTAGAAAAAAATAATTGAAGAGTCTTGTACTTTGATTTGATACTTTTAAGTGGGGCCCACTTTAGTTTCTAAAACATATAGAAAGAAGAAAATTTTGATTTGGAAAAAAGGACGTACAATAATACTACTAATTAACAAAAAAAGAAAAGAAAAGGGAAAGATGGGATTTGGAGTTCACTAGAACTCTTGGCAAATATAAGGGAAAAAGGAACGTATAGAGCCCTATTATTTCATCTCCACCTTCTTCCAGCAAATACAAAAAAAAGGGAGAAATTGGTTGAGCTCTTGCTTGTGGATCCAAAGCGAGAAGAAGCAACACTATTGGTACTCCCTCAATTCGCCTCCTTTTCTTCCTTCAACATCGAGCAATCAATTTCTTATTTAAAGTTGAAATTGAATTTCAAGAGATAAATTCTTTACCTCTTTCTTGAATTTAATTATGAATACATATTTAGAGATAGTTAATTTGAATCTTGATACTAGCCCTTAAAGTGGATTTGCTTAATCGGGGTTTCTTGAGAAAAGAAAAAAAATATGAAATTTTGATAAGAGAAGAGTTTTTAGGGATTCCTATTAATTATGTGGATTTAACATTGAATTGTATAAGTTAGAAAAGTTAGAATTTATTGTGGATCCTTGTTAAGGAATCCGATTAATTTCGGACATAAGTGAAGATTATTAGAATAAGTTATTAAGTACACCTATGGATTATTGATGGACATATGTGTTATCCTTGTAGCTAGTGAGTTGCGTATCGGATAGCAGGAACTAGTGGTTGGGAAGAAAAAGGCTACACGCTCACGGGTTGAATCACTTGAGGCTCGAATTATTATCATAGTTAATAAAGCACTAAGGCATGTAAAGCTAAACCTTCCCTCGCCGCTAAGGCACCACCCTACGTCATATGCTCTTTTCTATTTGATGATAGTATAATTCTCATGAAAAACGGAAGTTGAATCTCTATATTGCCTTACATATTATTCCTTTGCTTTACCATCAAGTTCATAAGTACCTATCTGTCCCTCTTTGTGTTAAATTTTCATGGTAATTCCATATTATTATAAGTTTCTATACTCGAAGCCCTTAAGCCAGAATATA
Source organism: Capsicum pubescens (assembly GCA_030864215.1). Taxonomy (NCBI): domain Eukaryota; kingdom Viridiplantae; phylum Streptophyta; class Magnoliopsida; order Solanales; family Solanaceae; genus Capsicum; species Capsicum pubescens. The sequence goes on along the minus strand of CM061548.1, from coordinate 72,642,207 downwards.
TATATGTATGTATATCACACGTTAGGAGTAAAAGTAAATAGTAAGAGCATAGTCGCATTTGTATATGTTTGGCACTATTTGATAAACATTAACGACGGGAGGGTACATAGGTTTGGCTTGGCATATCGCTCGACGTGATTCTGTACATAGGATCGAGACCAAACCACTATAGTTAGCCCAACCATTGGGCGTACCCGCATTTGTGGCATCATTTGTAGTTGGATTCAGCTGGAATGTCATGCATTGGTTTCCCCTGACTCGAGCCAACATATGGCATATATGGCCTGCGGACAAAACCTATAGTGAGCCCCTGGACGGGGCGTACCTGGATACAGACTGCAATTACAGGTACACACATATGGGATCATAACAATGAGTATGTGAGTAGCATATGCTTTATACTTGCCTCAGATTGTCTTCGGAAAGCCATCTTGTGATCATTTGTGCGACTAGGATGAGTGCATCACCTAGGCTATGTATAGGCCCTATATTATAATGAACGCTTGTCTAAAAATATCATATATGACGCTAATAAGGTCGGTACGTAGGTTATCAACTTATATCATACATATGTTATCTGTTGGCTCATAAGTTATTCATTTTACCATTTGACTTATATGAGCTTCTGTACTTGTCCAGCTGTTATTTTGTCTGCTTTCTTATCGGTATATGTTGTTTATGTACTGACGTATCGGGCCCACCATATTTTATTAATGCATTCCCAGATCCTCAAGATAACAGACGTCTATGTTAGGCCCTATTGTCTTCTCAGCTGATATTTCGGTGAGCTCCAACTCTCTCTAGAGCTAGTCTATGCATAGTATTTTTTATTACATGTACAGGTTCCTAGTTGGGCATGACGGGCCTAATGCCAACTAGTCACGTGTAGTATATCGTGTTAAACTGGCTAGATGCTTTATGGACATCATGTAGTATTGTATTGTACGATCTTATTAATACAACCCCCTCGTGTATGTACATATCTTATTTTGGGTATCGTGCTTGTTATTGTTTCATAATCTTGCATATGTTAGTGCCGGTAAAGTAAGTACATCCAATTCTTATCCGTCGTCATCATTTTGGGACATGAAAAACTTAGTTACAGAGCCTAGGTTCAGGAGTCCCAGGAAGTCTATGAAGCCGTGTTTGGTAGGACCTTACTTATCGATGTGTTGCGCGCCACATTTATAACTAAGGGACTACATGTACATTTAGAAATTCGACCTTCATTAATAATCAAGATCGTGCAATAGAGTTAAGTCTTAGAAAGTTACTTCTGACTCCTATTCTGTTTATTTATGCTACAGACCATGTCTTCTACAGAAAGGGATAAAGCAGCCCAGCAAGCCACTACTAGCACTACTCAGGAGGCAACCACTACCGAGCAATCTTTCGTATTGGTGGATCTGAATAGGACTCAGGAAAGTTTGTTGGGTTCTATACCTTCAGGTTCTCAAATATCGGGAATGAAAGGACCTACAGGGGCTTCTGCACCTCCAGTGGTACCAACGGTAGTTCCTATCCCGCCACCAAGTTCCTCAAACCCAGACCTTAAGTGAGCGGTACAGTTGCTTACAAAGTTGGTCGCTGCCCAGGCCCAAAGACAGAATATGGACGTACCTGTTGCTACTCAAAGAGGGATAGCCGAATCTAAGATCAAAGATTTCCTTCGTATGAACCCACCAAAATTCACAGGTTCTAAGATTATAGAAGACCCTCAACAATTCATTGATGAGGCTTATAAAATTTGCAAGGTGATGCGGGTTTCGGATACAGATGCAGTTAAATTAGCCGCCCATTGACTGAAAGATATTGATATTGATTGGTATGATACGTGGGTTGCCTCGAGAGGTCAGGAGTCTCTCCCAGCGGTCTGGATAGAATTTACAAAAGCCTTCATGGATTATTTCATGCCATTAGAGCTCAGAGAGGCAAAGATGGATGAATTTCTATCCTTAAAGTAGGGTAATCTTAGTGTCAAGGAGTATTGTTTGCGGTTTACAGAGTTTTCCAAATATGCTCCAGAAGTGGTTAACACACAAGCAAAATGGATTCATCGCTTTGTGAATGGCCTTGAGGGTCCCTTGAAGGTCCTTCTTTCTATTGCTGCTATGAATAAAGATTTGGATATTACAAGAATCATGAAGTGAGCTCAACAGTTGGAGGAAGATCAATGTAATCGCGAGGTAGATAACGAGAGAGAGTAGAGTAAGAGAGCTAGGATGACCAACCACTATCAGGGAAGCAGTGGAGCTTTCACTACTAGAGGGCCACCTAGGCAGACCCAGTCAGCTGTGCGTTCCTCATATAATGCTCCAGGTCAGTTTTCGAGGCTCAGGTTTGAGCAGAGTCAGAATTCTAGAGCACCATACTTACGGCTTCAGAGGGGCACTGGTCGAGGGTTACCACATTGGCCTACATGAAAACAGTGTAGCCGAGCTTATGGAGGAGAATGTCAGCGTGGTTTAAATTTATGTTATTGGTGTGGTATAGAGGGCCATATGGTACGTGATTGTCCACATCTGATAGATAAAGGTAGAGGTGATCGATCACAGCTTATAGGGTCAGCATCATCTTCATATTTATCTGTGTTTTCTTCTTCTCGTGGTCCCCAAACATCAGCAGATAGAGGATTTGGTAGAGGCAGAGGGCTTGGTTCGAGCGCAGGCCTGAAACGTATGTACGCATTAGCTGGTCGGTGAGATTCAGAAGTGTCTCTAGATATGGTCACATGTACCTTAACTGTATATGCCTTGATAGACCTAGGATCTACCTTGTCATATGTTACTTTATTTATTACTAAGAAGTTCGAAATAGAGCCGGTGTTGTTACACGAACCATTTGCGGTATCAACTCCAGTAGGAGATTTTATTATAGCTAGACGGGTCTATTATGATTGTGTTGTGACAATATCTGGTCATGCTACATTGGCTAATCTGATTGAACTTGAAATGGTCGACTTTGATGTTATTATGGGTATGGATTGGTTATCCTCCTGTTATGCTACAGTTGATTGTCAAGCCAAGATAGCCCGTTTCCACTTCCCAGAAGAGCCAGTCTTAGAGTGGTAAGGTGATTCTATGTTGCCTAGAGGGAGGTTTACTTCATTCCTTAAGGCATAAAAGCTTATTTCAAGAGGGTGTTTGTATCACCTAGTCCAAGTGAACGATATTGAGGCCGAAAAACAGGTACTGACTCTAGAATCTGTACATCTAGAATCTGTACCAGTGGTGAACGAGTATTCAGATGTGTTTCCTGATGAACACCCTGGATTACCTCCTATCAGAAAGATCGATTTTGGTATTGATGTGGATCTCGGTACCCAACCGATATCAATTCCACCTTATAAAATGGTGCCTGCAAAACTAAAAGAGCTAAAAGAGCAGTTAAAATACTTACTTGATAAAGGTTTCATTCGGCCCAGTATATCACCTTTGGGGTGCGCCAGTGCTTTTTATATGCAAAAAGACGACACGCTGCGAATGTGTATAGATTACAAGTAACTGAACAAAGTGACAATAAAGAATAAGTGTCCTCTTCCCTGAATAGATGAATAATTTGATCAATTACAGAAAGCTAAATACTTTCCAAAGATCGATTTGAAGTCCGGTTATCACCAGTTAAGAATTCGTGAAGTGGATGTTCCCAAAACAACCTTTCAGATAAAATATAAGCACTTTGAGTTTCTTGTTATGTCATTTGGACTAATGAATGCCCCGGAAGCCTTCATGGACATGATGAACAAGATTTTCAAACCTTTTCTTGATATGTACATGATCGTATTTATAGATGATATTTTGATACATTTACGTAATGAAATTGAGCATGCAGATCATTTGAGGCCAATTTTACAAAGGCTTAGAGAGCACCAGTAGTATGCTAAATTCTCTAAATGTGAGTTTTGGTTAACCTCAGTAGTTTTTCTTGGTTATGTTATAACTGGAGAAGGCATAAGAGTAGATTTTCAGAAGATAGAAGCTGTGAAGAATTGGCCTCAACCAACCACTCCTACTGAGGTACGTAGTTTCTTGGGGCTAGACGGTTATTATAAGAGATTTGTGGAAGGCTTTTCCTCTATTTCTGCCCCATTGACTAAACTGACGCAAAAACGGTTAAGAAGGGGTGGGCATGGTATGGTATATACCGAATTACCATACCAAACCAAAATTTTTGATACCGTGGTTTTGGAATTATGGTATTTGGTATGGTATATGGTATAGATTTTAATTTTTTTTTGTATATGGTATGATATTTGGTATTTACAAATGACATACCTAAATACCGAATACCATACCGAAGTATATATAGTTACATAACTTATATATATATATACACACACACACAAATATAATACTTAGTATAAGTATAAAAATGTTTAGACATTGAAACTTTCGCTATTCTATCTTGATTGAAATGTCTTTTTTTGTGTAGTTGATTAACAAAAAGAATTATTTGTACTTCTTTTTCAATATTTCTCCATGTGTAATGTGTATTTATGAATCAATTTAGACATGCTTTTAAAAAATCGAAGTAATAATACTCTAGTATATGAGTATATATTGTCGAAGTTGTACAAACTATAGTTACCAATTACCATACCGCAAAATACCGAAACCAAATGTCAATATACCGAACCATACCGAATTAATATGGTATGGTAATGGTATAATGTTTTTAAAAAACGAATACCAAAATTACCGTACCAAAATTTCAAATACCGTACCATACCATACCATGCCCACCCCTACGGTTAAGTACCAGTGGTCAGATGCTTGTGAAAGAAGTTTTCAAGTGCTGAAACATAGATTGACTACTGCACTAGTGTTAGCCTTACCAGAGGGCATAAAAGGACAAGTAGTGTATTGTGATGCCTCAGGTGTTGGTCTGGGTTGCTTTCTAATACAACATGGAAGGGTTATAGCATATACTTCTCGACAATTAAAGAAGCATGAACAAAATTATCCTACTCATGACTTAGAGCTTGCAGATGTGGTATTTGCGCTTAAAATATGGCGCCATTATCTATACGGAGTGCATGTTGATATCTTTACTGATCATAAGAGTCTCCAATATCTATTCAAGCAAAATGAGCTAAACTTGAGGCAGAAGAGATGGCTAGAGTTATTGAAGGATTATGATGTCAATATTCTCTATCATCCCGGTAAAGGTAACATTGTAGTTGATGCCCTTAGTCCACTATCCATGGGCAGTCTGGCACATTTGTCACCTGTTCAGCGTGAAGTAGTGAGAGATGTTCATAAATTAGCCAGCCTTGGAGTTCGTCTTATGAATTTCGAAGATGGCAGCGTTGTTGTACTCAATTTTGCCGAGTCATCACTCGTGGTATTGGTTAAACAGAGGCAGTATGATGACCCCTTATTTCTCCTGTACAAAGAGAGAATTCAACAACATCGAATTACGATATTTGAACTAGCAGGTGATGGCACTATGAGGTGTCGAGGAAGATTATGTGTTCCTAATATAGATGGGTTGCAACAATAGATTATGGCTGAGGTATATTGCTCCCATTATTCAATCCTTCTCGGCACTAAAAAAATGTATCATGTTATTAAAGAGATCTTTTTGTGGAACGACATGAAGAAAGATATAGCAGAATATGTGGCACAGTGCTCTAATTGTCAACAAGTGAAAGCGGAATATCAGAGACCCGGTGGCCTAGCTTAAACCTTTAGTATTCCTGTATGGAAATGGGATGCTATTAATATGGACTTCATTGTATCCTTACCTTTTTCTTATCGGAAGCATGACTCTATCTGCGTAATAGTTGATCGATTGACAAAATCTGCCCACTTTCTTCATGTTAAATCTACCAGCTCGGTTGAAGATTATGCCGAGCTATATGTAAAAAATATTGTTTGTCTACATGGGTCCCCGATGTCTATTATTTCAGATAGAGATTCCCAATTTAAGGCTCAATTTTGGAATTTATTTCAGACGAGCTTGGGTACTCAGGTGAACCTTAGCACTTCATTTCATCCGCAGACAGATGGCCAGGCCGAGCGTACTATTCAAACGCTCAAAGACATGTTAAGAGCGTGTGTACTGGATTTTAAAGGTAATTGGGATGATCATTTGCCTTTAATAGAATTTGCTTATAATAACAGTTATCACTCCAGCATTGGCATGGCTCCATTCGAAGCTCTCTAAGGGAGATGATGTAGATCACCTATTGGTTGGTTCGAAGTAGGCGAGACACAGGTATTGGGTTCAGATCTAGTCCATCAAGTTATCGAAAAGGTTAAGTTGATACGAGAGCGATTGAAGAATGCCCATAGTAGGCAAAAATAATATGCAGATGTACGACATGGATATTTAGAGTTTCATGTTGATGACTGTGTTCTTGAAGGTGTCGCCTATGAAAGGTGTTATGCGATTCGGGAAAAAGGGTAAGTTGAGTCCCAGGTACATTGGGCCCAACAGAGTTATTCGCAGAATTGGCTAGGTAGCCTATGAGCTGTAATTACCTCCAGAGTTAGCTGTAATGCATCTTGTCTTTCATGTGTCTATGCTACGTAAGTTCTTAGGAGAGCTGTCTCGCATCATCCCTATAGAGGGTATTGAACTTGTTGGAGACTTATCATTTGAGGAGATCCCTGTGGCTATATTGGATCGGCAGGTCAGAAAGTTGAGATCCAGAGACATAGCTTTAGTAAAGGTATTGTGGAGGAACCAGATCGTAGAAGAAGCTACTTGGGAAGTAGAAGGAGATATGATAACTAAATACCCTTATTTATTCCAAAATCTATTAGAAGGTTCTTGAACTACTTGTTTCTTTATCTGATCACTAGTTTTTATTATATTTTGTTTTGTTGATATTTGATTCTTACCTGATATGCTTAGGTACATGATTTGTGCCCATGAGCCTTGAGATTTACATGGAAACAATATGCAGATGCAGAGTATAAGGTGAGTTACTTGGTTGGTTATGACTTTTAATGGTGTTTAAGGCCAAGAGGAGCCTCATGTACTATTGTTTTTGAGTTTAAGGCCAAGCGGAGTCTCATGTATTATATGTGTTGTGACACTCTGTGAAGCGTGTTGGGACGTATTCTGGTTAACTGACAGGTCCCCGATAGGCCTATTTACAAAGGAAACTCTGGCGAAATTTTTGAAAATTTAGAGAGTTAGCCAAATTTTAAGGCCTTATCATTCGATAAAATAAGGCCGAAGTTGGTTAAATGATATAGTGGATGACTTGGATCATGGTGGAATGGATAGTAGTGTATGAGCATCATTCGAGGACGAATGACCCTAAGTGGGGGAGATTGTAACACCTTGGAAATTTTTTGAATCCAAGTTTTATACTTTGAGTGAGCATGAGGTATGCATACTTTGCAAAGAATTATAATGCATACATATACATATAACTATTGTGTGTATAAGTTATATGATTACTACTAGTAGAAAAAAAAATTGAAGAGTCTTGAACTTTGATTTGCTACTTTTAAGTGGGCCCCACTTTAGTTTCTAAAACATATAGAAAATAGAAAGAAGGAAATTTTGATTTGGAAAAAAGGACGTACAGTAGTACTACTAATTAACAAAAAAGAAAAGAAAAGGGAAAGATGGGATTTGGAGTTCACTGGAACTCTTGGCAAATATAAGGGAAAAAGGAAAAAAAGGAACGTATAGAGCCCTATTATTTCATCTCTACCTTCTTCCAGCAAATACAAAAAAATGGAGAAATTGGCTGAGCTCTTGCTTGTGGTTCCAAAGCGAGAAGAAGCAACACTATTGGTACTCCCTCTATTTATCCCCTTCTCTTCCTTTAACATCGAGCAATCAATTTCATATTACAGTTGAAATTGAATTTCAAGAGATAATTTTTTTACCCCTTTCTTGAATTTAATTATGAATACGTATTTAGAGATAGTTAATTTGAATCTCGCTACTAGACCTTAAAGTGGATTTGCTTAATCGGGGTCTCTTGAGAAAAGGAAAAAAATGTGAAATTTTGATAAAAGAAGAGTTTTTAGGGATTCCTATTAATTATGTAGATTTAACATTGAATTGTATAAGTTAGAAAAGTTAGAATCTATTGTGGATCCTTGTTAAGGAATTCGATTAATTTTGGACATAAGTGAAGATTATTGGAATAAGTTATTAAGTACACCTATGGATTATTGATAGAAATATGTGTTATCCTTGTATCTAGTGAATTGCATATAGGATAACAGGAACTAGTGGTTGGGAAGAAAAAGGCTACACGCTCATGGGTTGAATCACTTGAGGCTCGAATTATTATCATAGCTAATAAAGCACTAAGGTATGTAAAGCTAAACCTTCCCTCACCGATAAGGCATCACCCTACGTCATATACTCCTTCCCATTTGATGTTAGTATAATTCTCATGAAAAACGGAAGTGGAATCTCTATATTACCTTACATATCATTCCTTTGCTCTACCATCAAGTTTATAAGTACCTATCTTTCCCTCTTTGTATTAAATTTTCATGGTACTTTCATATTATTATAAGTTTCTAAAATCGAAGCCCTTAAGCCAGAATATATATATATATATATATGTATATCACACGTTAGGAGTAAAAGTAAATAGTAATATCATAGTCGCATTTGTATGCGTTAGGAGTAAAAGTAAATAGTAAATAGTAAATAGTAAAGAGTAATATCATAGGTGCGTGAGAGAAAGGAAATAATCTTAAAATCAAAGAATTGCACACGTGTCACTATTGTATTAGTCATTTTATAATTAACTACTCCTTCTTAATTAAGTTATTCTTTAATTCTGTGTGTTTTCAATTAAAAAATAATTAATTTTGATAAATTTTCCTTCTTATTTTTCTTTATTTGTGGGTCCCACCTTTTAAAATACTTCTGCATTTTCCTTTTGAATTCTTGTTCAACAGAGGAACCACCTTAGAAGCAAGCATCTCTAATCCTTTTCATTGAAATTATTAAAGATGAATTTGAAGAAAGAAATTTTAAAAAGTGAAAAATATGATGACTTTCATTGAAAATCTCATGCATTCTTTTATGATGTCCATGATTTTTTTGTTCAAATTCACCGGAAAACTCAATCGGAGAAGACCATCGGGAAAAATCAAAATGGAAAACAATAGCTTATGAAAAATCATGGGATATCTATATATAAAATTTATGATTTTTTTCTTCAACTTATTGAAAATCTATCAAAGAAGTCGATTATTTATTCTTTATTTGCTCTATTTTCGCCGGAGTACCACCCGCCGCCACCATAATTTCATTTCAGTTTCAACTATTCAATAACATACTTAACCTTTGATAAAAAATAAAAAATAAAAATATCAATAAAATGCTTGATTTTAATCTTTAATTATCAAGATCTGTGATGAATTTTATAGATTTAAAAAATTTCATTTGCTTCATCGATAACAATAGTATTACCATTGCTTACAACCTCTATTGACATCTTGCACCAGGACAATGAAGAGGAGGGTAGCTTTGAGTATATCATTGTTGGCGATTCTACTGCTACCATTGATATTAATAGCAGAGATTTCAATTGAAGAACCCAAAATTCAGTTTAATTTTTTTCCTCAATTTACAGATACAGTAAAGGCATTAAATTGGCCATCTTGATTTTTGTTGGTGAAGGAGTTTTGAACAAGAACAAATCTGCCCCTAATTCATAATTTGAGTGTGTTCATGTTCAACTTTTTTCTTTAATTTATCAAAAATGAAAAAAAAAAAGAGGAGAGAGATGAAGATATGGTATAATGGAAGTGGAAGAGATGAGGAAGAAAGAGAAGTGTTTATTTGTTTTAGAAAAAGACAATAGTAAGGGAAAAAAGTTAAAAAAAGAAATGAAAAATAATATTATACACGTGTTAAGAGCGTGTATTTCAGATTCCACATAAAACCTGGCTTTGTCTTAGGGGAAGGTATTAATATCACTTTTAAAAAGATTAGGTGTGTAATAGGTCACTATGGTAGTTTAGGTGTGACCTAGACTTTTCGTGTATAGTTTGAGGTGGAAACGATGATTTTTTCCTACCAGTACATGTTGTCTATGTACTGACGTGTCGGGCCCACCATGTTTTATTAATGCAGGCCCAGATCCTCAAGTTAGCAGACGTCCACGTTAGGCCCTATTGTCGTCTCAACTAATATTTTGGTGAGCTCCAACTCTCTCTGGAGCCATTCTATGCATAGTATTTTTGATTACATGTATAGGTTCCTAGTTGGCATGACGGGCCCTATGTCAACTACTCACGTGTAGTATAGCGTGTTAAACTGGCTAGAGGCTTCATGGACACCATGTAGTATTGTATTGTACAGTCTTGTTAATACAACCCTCTGTGTATGTACATATCTTATTTTGGGTATCGTGCTTGTTATCGTCTCATAATTTTGCGTATGTTACTTAGTGCCGGTGAAGTATGTACATGCGGTTCTTATCCGTCGTCATTATTTTGGGATGTGACAGGGGGGAGGGGGTGCTCGGGGGTTATGGTGGTGGTGGTGGGTGGGTATAGTGGGGTAGGGTGTAAGTTCATTTTTTTAAAAAAAATATATTTTTTGGGGGAGAGGGGAGGGGGTGGGGGAGGGGGAAGGGGAGGGCGAGGGGGTGGGGGAGAGGGAAGGGGAGGGGGGGTTGGGGGTTATGGTGGTGGTGGTGGGGTGTGAAGGTGGTTGCAATTTTATTTTATTTTTCTTTTTTTTTTAAAATCATTTTTTGGAAAAAAATTTTTGGGTTGGGGGTGGGGTGGGGGACTAGGGTAGGGCAATTTTTTTTTATCCTTTTAGTGTTTCTTTTTCTTTTCTTTTTTAAATTATTTTTTGAAAAAATATTATTTTTAGGGGGGCCGGTGGGTGAGGTTATGGTAGAGCAGGGGGAGGGTAGGATGGGGTGGGGTGCAAATTTTAAAAAAAATTACTATTTAAAAAAAAAAGTTCATTTTTTTGGAAAAAAAATTTCGGGGGGGCGGGGGGGAGGGGGGGGAGGGGAGCTGGGGATGAATTTTTTTTAATTTTCATCTTCATTTTTTAAAAAAATATTAAGGTTTTTTTTTGAGGGGGTAGGGAGAAGAAAGTGGGGTAGGAGATAAAAAAAATCAAGTTAATCTGTATATAGAAGTTCTAAAATTTTGACTTTAGACATTAAAACTTAAAAGTGGGTTGAAATTATTTTTATTCGATTCATATTTGATCAAATTCATATTTATTCATATATTATATGAGTGAATTGCAATCCAATCTATTTAAGCTCAATTCATATTCAATTCATTCAAATTTAATTCTATACGTCTATTTGCCACCCGTAGTCAATAGTAGGGGTGAACATGGTATGGTATGGTACGGTATTTGAAACTTCGGTACGGTAATTTCGGTATTCAGTTTTTAAAAATATTATACCATTACCATACCATATTAATTCGGTATAGTTCGGTAATTTGACGTTTGGTTTCGGTATTTTGCGGTATGGTAATCGGTAACCATAGTTTGTTTAACTTTAACAATATATACTTATATACTAGAGTATTATTACTTCGACTTTTCAAAAGCATGTCTCAATTGTATGATAAAAATGCATTACACATGTAGAAATATTTAAAAAAAAGTACAAATAATTCCTTTTATTAGTCAATTACGCCAAAAAGACATTTCAATCAAGATAGAGTAGTGAAAGCTTCAAAGTCTAAACATTTTTATACTAATAATAAGTATTTTTTTTTGTATATATATATATATATATATATATATATATATATGTATGTATATATAAAAGTTACTTATGTAACTATATTTACTTCGGTATGGTATTCGGTATTTTGGTATGTCATTTGTAAATACCGTATACCATAGCATATACCAAAAAAATTTAAAAAGTATACCATATACTATACCAAATACCATAATACCAAAAATCACGATATCAAAAATTTCGATTCGGTATGATAATTCGGTATATACCATACCATGCCCACCCCTAGTTAATAGTGACATTGCAGCGACACTTCAGGGGTGACGTTTTCTAACAAAAATCTTAGGCCTTAAACATTAAAATAGATGTCTCTTATATAATCAGAGCCGGTTTAGGAGCTTCCAATCGTCCTCCTTGTTGACATTCACCTGTTTGCTTCATGATTTTATTATATAATCCTTAATTAATTATTATATACCGTTTATGTATTAAAAAATAAAATAGATAGTTATGACATGTCTGCTTCGGATGCTTCAACCGTAATTTTACCACGACACTCCTAATTATCACCCCCAATTAATTATAATAATATTTTATTTTAAAAATAAAATAGACATTTATGACATGTCTGCTTCAGCTGCTTCAACTGCTTCAACTGTAATTTTACTATGTCACTCCTAATTAATTATTATAAGTCGTTTAACTATTAAAAAATTAATAATATTGAATAAAAAATGTAAAATAGATATAAAATGATAAATTAACTCTTGATGTTTTAAATTAATTTAATGTCTTATATGATGCCACTTAAATTTTTTTCCAAAAATATTTTTATAACAATTTTGCTACATCACGTCTAATTAGTTATTATGAGTCATTTAAGATATGTCTATTTCGTTACTTCAATTGTGATATTTGATTGACTGTCGGAACTATATCAGTGTTGCTTAAATTAAAATAGAAGAAAAAATATTATAAATCACATTAATTAAAAATTTAAATTATTTTTAAAATATAATTGACTATCGATGTTACAAAAGTTAGGACAATGAGAGAGTATTATAAATTACAATAGCTAACGACTTAAAATAGTAAATTACAGTGCCAAAAAGTGTTATAAATCACAATAGTTAATAGCTTAAAATAACTAAAAACATATTAAAAAAATAATTGATTATTTAAATTTTATTTGTGTCATAGAAAATGAGACCAAAAAAATACGTAAAAATACTATCAATCATAATAATTAACACAAAAATTTAAAATAAATAAAATATTTATCGAACTCTCAAAATTATACCAGTAACACTTAAATTGAAATAGAAGAAAAAATATTTTAAATCACAATAATTAAAAACCTAAATTATTTTTTAAATATAATTGACTATCAATGCCACAAAAGTTTGAATAAGGAGAGTAACATATATTAATTGAACATTATATAAAAAGTATTATAAATTATAACAGTTAACAACTTAAAATGTCTAAAAAAATAATTTTTTATATATTTCAATAAAACATGTAAAAAATACTATAAATCATAATAACTAACGACTTAAAAAGTTTAAAAAATATAACATATTTGGTTGATTGTCGAAATTATATCAGTATCTCTCAATAATTAAAAATTTACATCATTTTAAAATATAATTAACTATCAATTCCACAAAAGTTTGGACAAGGAAAGTAATATATATTATTTAAAAATTACATAAAAATTATTATAAATTACAATTAACTGCTTAAAATATCTAAAAAAATTAATCTGTTATATATTCCAAAATACGTGGAAAATACTATAGATCACAATAATTAACAACTTAAAAATTTTAAAAGATATCAAATATTTTTTTGAAGCTCAGAATTATATCAGTGCCACTTAAATTGGAATAGTTAAAAATATAATTTACTATTAATGACGCAAAAGTTTGAACAAGTAGTGTAACATGTATTATTTAAAAATTACATAAAAAGTATTATAAATTACAATAGTTGATAACTTAAAATATCTAAATAATATTTAATCTGTTATATACTTAAAAAGGGTCGTAAAAAGATATAAAGCACAATAGTTAACAACTTAAATTTTTTTAAAGATATAAAATATTTGATTGACTCTAAAAGTTATTTGATATAACATGTTTGATTGATTGACAAAATTTATTGTGACACTTTGATGAAAACTTCGAATGAAAGAACATTTTATATTTGTTTTCTGTTTTACAACAATAATATCATTATAAATCTGCGTAATTATTTTTATAATTTTCAGTTTTCTCACTATCGGAGCACGGGCGTATCCCACTTTTCTATTATATAGAAGAGGTGATTTCGACCACCTCTCATGCAATTACCAAAAAATTTCTTCACTCCCACTTCATTACATATCATGCCTCAATATATAATAATTCCATCATTTCATCATAATGATTTAAATATTTATTATATTCTATTAATTTATATTGATTAACTATAACTACATATTGAAAGTAATTTTTTTTATTTATTTAATTGGCTATCATGTTCAAAACTAATTTGTTACCACGAATCACAATAATTAATAACTTAAAATATTTAAAAGACATATAGAAATTTGATTGACTCTCATTATTTTAGCAATGCCACATAAATTGAGATAAAAGAAAAAGTACTGTAAATCATAATAATTAACAACTTAAAATATTTAAAAGATATATAAAAATTTTAGTTTATTCTCAAAATTGTATCGAAACCACATAAATTGGGACATGATAATTACGTAAAAATTATTAAAAATTACAATAATTAACAAGTTAAAATACTTTTTTTAAAATAGATAAAAGTTCTATTCAACTCTCAAAATTTTATCGGTGCACCATAAATCATGATAAAATAAAAAATTATCTTAATTAATTGCAACTAAATATTTAAATTAAATAAATTTTATTATTTTAATTGACTTTTATATATAAAATTAATCTTTTTATTTATTTATTTTAGTAAATTTAAATTTAATTTTTTTCTTATATAGAAATACTAATATTTAAACTTAACTTTAAATTTTTAAAGTAAAAATTAATAAATTTAATTTAATAAAATAAATTTCTAATGAATATTTTCTTAGAATTTGTGTTCGGTCAATATGTATCAAGTTAAAAAGAAATAAATAAAAATATATAGTAAATTTTTTTTATTGTGAAAGATAAATATAATGTACTATCCAATAATGTTTAATAATATCATATTTTGCATACGCAAATATAACATCCCGTATTTAATTAATATACTATTTCGGTGAATTATCGATGATTACTATTGGATATGATAAAATTATATTAATTTTTATAGTAATAACATAATCAATCGCTCTTAATTAATTATTATGAGTCATCTAGGTATTAAGAAAATAAATAATATTTAATAAAAATTAAAATAGACATAAAATGCGAAATTAACTCTTAATGTTTTAAATTAAATTTTCGTCTTTCGAATGATGATTTTACTATATCACTCCTTATTATAAGTCATTTATGTATTAGAAAAATAAAATAACAAAATTATATGTCAACATAAAATATTTGATTGACTATCAAAATTATATTAGTGCCACATAAATTGGGACGAGACAGAAGAAGATATAGAGCAACATATATTATTTGAAAATAAAATAAAAAGTATTGTAAATAACAATAATTAGCAATTTTTTTAAAAAAAATTGACTGATTTTTGCTGTTTCAATCGTGATTTTAATGTATCACCCGCAATTAATTATTATAAGTCACTTATGTATTGAAAAATTAATAATTAAATTTTTGATGATATTTTAAAAAAAAATTACTACATATACTCATAGGGCAAAAGAGTAAAAACACACAAGAGATAAATGTACAGAAATCAAGAAGCACCAAATGGATTATTAACATTTGTAACATTCAACACATTTCTAAATGTTTCCAAATTCTTCTTGAATCAACACGTAATAAAAATAATAAATAATAAATAATAATAATTGCATTTTACTAGATCACTCCTAATTAATTATTATGGTCATTTAAGCATTGTGCCACATAAGTTGAAATAGAAAAAATATTACAAATCACAATGATAAAAAATTTAAATTATTTTAAAAAATATAATTGATTATCGTCGTCACAAAACTCTGGACAAGGAGAGTAGAATATATTATTCAAAAATTATATAAAAAGTATTATAAATTACAATAGTTAACAACTTAAAATATTTAAAAATAATTTAATATGTTATATGTTTCACATGAAAAATACTAGAAATCACAATAATTAACAACTTAAAAAATTTAAAAGATATAAAATATTTGGTCGACTCTTGAAATTATATTAGTGTCACTGAAATTGGAATAGAAGAAAAGTATTATAAATCACAATAATTAAAAACTTAAATTATTTTTAAAATATAATTTACTATCAAATACACAAAAATTTGGACAAGAAAAGTAACGTCTATTAATTTAAAAATTACATAAAAAAATATTATAAATTACAATAGTTAACAACTTTCCCCGGGAGTAGTGGTATGGACTGTGTACATCTTACCCTCCCCAGACCTCACTATGTGAGATATACTGGATTTGTTGTTGTTGTTGTACAATAGTTAACAACTTAAATTATCTAAATACATATTAAAATAACATATGTTGAATTCATGCTAGATTCTGGATGAATCCTAAAAAACATATGCAATCCTATTATTAATTTTTTTTATTTAAATATATCAAAATTAAAAAGATAAATAAATATCTTAATGTTGGTTCCTCTAGATACAAAATGATCATGCAACATGATGAAATGTTACACTAAAGCCACAAATAATTATTAATTTTAAATAGTACCACATATTGAATAAAAACACCATATTTAAAAAGGGCAGCCGAGTTGAAGAAGTCAATGGTCGAAATGGGGCGTTAATTCGACGACGAGCTGACTAGTTCCCGAGTAACGGCAATTACTCTGAGTTGAAACGGACAAGGGCAAATAATGGAAATAAGAAAAAAAAAAAAAAGTTACTCTTCGTTAATTTTTATTTATCCACTTTAATTTATCTAAAAAAAAAATATTTTTATTTTATTTTTAGTATTAATTATTTATTTTAAATTATTTGTCAAATTTATTAAAAACTATATGTTAATTATTGTGAATATCATGATAAAATATGTATTCATTTATGAGATCGAGTATGCAAAATTTAGGATGGACAAATATAAAATATAAAATATAAAAGGAGTGTTCAATGCGTTCGTGTGAAAATAGAGTAAAATAGGGATTTAGGAATATGGAGATAGTGGTCTTGGCCGCCTAGGGCGGCTTATTCAACGTGACCACCCCCTTTCTTCAAAATATTCAGCCGGTTGAAATTTTTTTTGGAAAAGGATTAATTATATTTTCCCTCAGAAGAACATTTTAGGAACGTCGTGTTTGAATAATTGTATTTTTAAAAGAAAAAAAAATCATAAATATATATCTTAATTTATTATATTTATACAAATTTTCACACTTATAAAGTAACTAGTTTAGGTGCACGCGTCTTGCGCGTGTACCTCACTTTGATGAGTTCAAACATTACACTAAATAAAATATTTATTTAAATTATAAAGATGAATATAATAATTAAATTTAATATCTTTTGAGTATGTAAAGATGGAGAATTTATTTATTAAACCTAACCTTTACCAAAAATATTTTTAAAAGTCGATTGACATTCATTTACCATCTATAAATTGCAACAAAACAATACAATGATAGATACATCAAAATAATACGATTAAATCTAATTTTTACACACAAAAAATTTTCAAACTTATCCGACACTCATCTACCACCTGTAAACAATAACAAAATAATACGATAATAGAGATATCAAAATAATACAATTAAACCTAACGTTTACATACAAAAATTCTTCAAAGTAGACCGAAATTTGTCTATCACATGTAAACTGCAACAAAATAATAGATAAAAGTGATATCAACAATACAATTAAACTTAAATTTTACACACAAAAAATTCTCAAAGCCGATCGAGATTCATCTACGAATTGTAAACTACCATAAAATAACAAACTAATAGAGATATTATGATTATACAATTAAACCTAACCTTTACCTAATTTTTTTTTCAAAGTCGGCCCACGTTAATCTAGCGTCTGTAAATTAAAATAAAATAATAAGATAATAAATATATCAAATCAATACAATTAAATCTAACATTTACACAAGAAATTCTTCAAAGCCAATCGAGATTCATCTACGACCTATAAACTATAAAAAAAATAAAATATAATAGTGATCACAAAGCTTCGATTTTGGTCAAATTAATTCTTATCTGAGCGAAAATTTTGATCTTAAAGAATGATTTTAAATGAAAACAAAGAAGATATATATACACACACACACACACATATGTTGAATTCTATTATGCTGACAAAAATAGTGAAGAAGTTGAGGGTTAGAAAATCAAACATCCACCAATCTAGACATGCAATCGAATCAAGTTAAGATGGGCATCAATCATATTCTCCCAATAGACAAACTGGTTTGTTCTCTAGTTTAACGTACATCCCAATATTATAGAAATATTTCCTTAATAGAGTCCTATTTTATGAGTATTTTTCTAATTGAACAGTAAAAAAAAAAATTAATTAATTCTCCTACCATATATTTTAGGAAGTCTAGTAGAAAAAAAAATATTAATTAATTTTTCTACCATATAGTTTAAGAGTCCTATATATTTTAGAAAGTCTAGTTAATATAATAAAAAATACTTAAATAATAAATTAAAAAAATAGTGAAAAGACAGTTTTATCTAAAGAAGAGTCTTTTAATGATGGGCAAAAAGTTCAAATCACTTTTCTAAGGGTCTTCACACTTTTAATATATTATAGATATAGATTATAAAAATGAGATCTTTCAAAAATAGCATCACTTTGCTATAAAATTCACCTTCCATAGCCACATTTTACATAATTACCATTTATAGCCATTGTATTCGATTTACGCCCGCTGTATTCGATTTTACAAATAGTATGTATTCATATAAAATATGAATCCAGTCCCTATTTAGTCGCGCCAAAAATAGAATTTAATATTTTTAAAAAGAAAAAAAAATCTCAATCACGCTTATCTCGTTGAGCTGAATATTTTCTTGCCTAACACTACCATTGTTTTTTTTTTATATTTTTTCTTTTTCGTGTTTTTCCCATTTTTTTCTTCTTTTTTCTATTTTTTTTCTATTTTTATTTTTTTCGTTTCTTTCTTTTTTTTTTCTTTTTTTTTTCTCTCTCTTTAATCTCTAACTTCTATTTATCTTTCTTCTTTGATTTTTTTTTGTACTTATTTTCTTTGTTCTATTTTATAGTTTTTTGTATTTTCAAAAAATATGACTAGTCGAACACAAGTCATGGGTGATAATGTAAATACCATAATTGTTTATCGTATTTGGAGTCACACCACCATTTTTATTTTTTTATTCATTGATACAACTGTATTTATAAAGAAAATCAATCGTTCCTTTTCAATAATTAAAAAATACAAATGATAGTTCACACTTGTATTTATATATTATAGTTCACATTTGTATTTATATTTTATAGTTCACACTTGTATTTATATGTTATAGTTCGCATTTGAATTTATATTTTATAGTTCGCACTTGTATTTGTATGTTATAGTTCGCATTTGTATTTGTATTTTGTAGTTCGCACTTGTATTTTTGATCGCTAGTTCACACAAATGAAAAGAAGGAGAAAAATAGGAAAGAAAAAAAAAGAAAAAAAAGAAGGAGAAAAAATGAGAGGAAAAGAAGGAGAAAAAAATACAAAAAAACGAAGAGTAATAAAAATAGAGAAAGAATACAAAAAAGAAGAAGAAAAACGAAAAGGAAAAAGTGAAAAAAAATTTAATAAAAAATAAAAAAGTGAAAAAATAAAAAATAAAGAGAAAACAACAAAAAAAGAAAAAGAAAAACTGAAGAAAAAAAACTGAAAAAGGAAAAAGAAGAAGAGAATAATAGAAAGAGAAAATGGTCTATTACCCTCCCAACCTTTAGTCGAAATTTCAACTACACACTTATACTTTACGGGAGTCCTATGACCCCCCTGAACTATTTTAAAGTGGAATTATTAACCCCCTGAACGCTGACATGGCAAGAAAGTGTGTTTCACTTTCTTTAAAGAGAGTGAGAACATATTTTTTTATTAAAAAATTATTTTTAATATTTCTTTATTCATTTTTATTTATTCATTTTTAATTATTCATTTTCTTTCTTCTTCCTCCTCCTCCTCTTCTTCCTCTTCCTCTTCATCATCATCATCTTCTTCTTCTTCTTCTTCTTCTTCCTCTTCCTCTTCTTCTTCTTCTTCTTCTTCTTCTTCTTCTTCTTCTTCTTCTTCTCCTCCTCCTCCTCCTCCTCCTCCTCCTTCTTCTTCCTCCTCTTCTTCCTCTTCTTCCTCTTCTTCCTCTTCTTCCTCGTCCTCTTCTTCTTCTTCTTCCTCTTCTTCTTCTCCCTCCCCTTCTTCTTCTTCTTCTTCTTCTTCTTCTTCTTCTTCTTCTTCTTCTTCTTCCTCTTCTTCTTCTTCCTCTTCCTCTTCTTCTTCTTCCTCTTCCTCTTCCTCTTCTTCCTCTTCCTCTTCTTCCTTACAAACAATGGCATCCACGAACTTATTAATGGCATCTAAAATTAATTTATCATTTTTCTCATCTTTAAGCACAAAATCAATTGGTTTCGACTTCAAATTCGTCAAAATTTTTAAAATGGGTATTGTTCATTGTTTCCAACTTCAAGATTGTTGGAAATTTTAAAATCGATATTGTCCATTATTTACGACTTCAAAGTCGTCGTTAATTTTAAAATGGGTATTGTCCATTATTTCCGACTTGAAGGTCGTTGAATATTTAAAATTCTCTATTATTTTCGACTTTAAGGTTATTGAAAATTTAAATTCGATATTGTTCATTGTTTCCGGGTTCAAGGTCGTCGAAAATTTTGTAATTGGTATTCTTCGTTGTTTTCGAATTTAAGATCGTCGGAAATTTAAAAATTGATATTGTTCATTGTTTTCCACTTCAAGGTTGTCAAAATTTTTAAATTCGATGTTGTTTATTATTTCTGACTTCAAGATCATCAAAAATTTTAAAATCGATATTGTCTATTATTACCGACTTCAAGATCGTCGTAAATTTTAAAATGGGTATTGTCCATTATTTCCGACTTCAAGGTCGTCAAAAATTTTAAAATTCTCTATTGTTTCCGACTTTAAGGTCATCAAAAATTTTAAATTCCGTATTGTTCATTGTTTTCGACTTCAAGGTCGTTGAAAATTTTGAAATTGATATTGTTCGTTGTTTTCGGATTTAAGATCGTCAGAAATTTAATAAGTATTTGGTCATTGTTTTCCACTTCAAGGTTGTCGAAAATTTTCAAATTCGGTATTGTTCATTATTTTTCACTTCAAGGTCGTCGAAAAATTATTTGTATAGAAGTAGGAATAATAAAGTTTGAAAAGGAAAAAAGATGAAAAGTAATGGTGAAAAAATGATGTAAAATGATAAAAAGTGATAAAAATGGAAAAGAAAGTAAATAAAAATTATTTTTAAACAAAAAAACATGTGTCAAAATGTTGTTGACGCGTGCATCACACCTTATCCAAAATGACTGGATGTCAGGTTTTGGGGGGGTAATAATTCCACTTTAAAATAGTCCAGGGGGTCATAGGACCCCCGCAAAGTATAAGTGTGTAGTTGAGATTTGGGGTAAAGGTTGGGGAGGCTTTTGACCATTTTCTCTAATTGAAAATAGTTTCTCTAATTGAAAATAGAAAAAGAGAGAAAATACACGAGAAAGACTATGAATTGTAATTAAGAATAATTAATAGACAAGAGGGCACTATGAATTGTAATTAACTGAAACTTAGGCTAAATAGGGTAATTAGGAGTCTATGTTTGCTAAAATATATAGTTATCTCTTATAAAAATTCCAACTCATTATGTATCTCTGTTGGATGTATGGGGAGTTAATTATATATCTCGACGGACCCAAAGTCGAAAAAAATATATCGGAAGCTAATTATGTATTTTTATAAAGGAAAAGATGTATCTTCGTTGGATGTATTATGTATCTCGACATATCCAAAATCCAAAAAAATGTGTCGAGACTAGAGAGCTAATTATGTATTCGATAGACCCAAATCGGGATTTCATTAATTATCCAAAATATTGAATTTTTATGTAATTAAGCTTCAAACTGTCGGGATTTATATTGTTTGCCCCTTTTCAAATAGGATGGTGAGATGGATAAGATTATTTCATCCTTTAGTAGTAGTCTATAGTTTAATAGCATATTTGGGATTATTTCTTTATCAAAAAATTGAGAAAAATAATATTTTTTTTTAAAAAAGAATGGTGTTTGGTAAACTTAAAAAAATATTTTTAAAAATAAGCAGAAACAGTTTTTCTACTATTGAGAAAAAGAAAAAACTTTCTGCAAATTATTTTATTCTTAATAAAAATATCCCTATCCCTATACACACATATCAAAATATCCCTTATTAATTAATTAGTACATCTTATAAGTTCGATTTTAGGATTTTATAATTCATAGTTACATCATAATTCTTTATTTCATTCTATGAGTTATATATTATTATTATTTATTCTTCACTCCTTTTTTAAAGTAAAATAAAAAATATCGATGATTATCGAAAATTAAATAAATCTTTATTTTTTTATTATTAATGACAATAAATGACAGATGAATCACGTTGCATGATCAAATGATATTTTGGCAGAACTTGTAAATATTTTTCTCAATTATTTAATCTTTTTAAATAAATAATTCATGAAAAATGACATTTTTTATGGAAAAATAACCTAAAACAACACATTAAGTTTTCAGTATTACTTAAAATCTCACCCCACTAAACTAATTGCGAAAATCCCCTCTAAATCACTGTACACGCTTTTTTTCAAATACATTACTACCCACGACATTACACAACCTACAATTCTTATATTCTCACCCAAATTCATGGTAGAATTGGCGCAGATGACGCAAGTCACCTTGTTTGAATAAGCATTGTGTTCTCCTCCACTCCATCAACATTGAAGTTTCAACTTCCACAAATAATCTCCATTAACTTACGTCTTCATAAAATTTTGGAGGTTATTTTGTTTTCCATTTAATTTTTAAGTTTAGTAGTTTAAAAATTGAAGCAAAATTGTTTTTAAATTTTATGTTCTTCCACTATTTTAACATCATTAATGAAGTCAGGACCATCTTGTAGTATTGGTCTTACTCAATTGCATGCAACAATTCCAATTAAAGTTGGTGTTGAGTTTGTACCTTGTCATTTCGATTATAAAGCTAGTAATTTTCGTGAAAATAGATCTAAGCATCGAAACTATTCGGCAATGATTAAGAAGTTACAGGAGACAACTAGTAGTAAAGGTAAAAAGCCTGTTGTTGACGTTACAAAGAGAAAAAGAAATAAAGTTGAGAAAAGAAATCCATTACCAAAAGTATGATTTTTATGTATCAGATTGATAAATTTCACCAATATACATTATATTTATATATCACAACGTAAAATGAAACAAACAGGAATGTAAATATTGTTTCTGATATAATTTTTTTTTCTGACAGAGATATTGCATGCTTTTTGATATATGATCTATTTCTGACAGAGATATTGCATGCTTACTGATACATAAAAAGATTTCTATGTAATATGAGTTCTTACACCTGCTACATTCAATATATGATTTTTTTTCTGATATATAGATATAGAGAAATTAAGTTTTAAATTCCTTTTCTGATACATAAAAAGTTTTGTATGTGATATGAGTTCTTTATACCTGCTACATTCAATATATATTTTTTCTGATATATAGATCTAACAAAATTAAGTTTCAAATTCGTTTACTAATACATATAAAGATATGTATATGATATGGGTTTCGCACTCCTGCTACCTATGAAATTCTGATACAACCCAATTGGCTCCACTCTTTTGGGATATATACTTCAAAGGACAAACCTACGGATCCACGACTTGATCATCCTCGGGAAGTATATATATAATTGGAGGATAGCTTGGGAAAGAGATACATTTGATGATGCCATTTGATGGAGCAAGGAGCAACATCGCATTTGGATGATAACACGGGGACACGGTAGAGCATAGATGCTAACATATGGCCATTTGACATTAAGGGTCACTTTTGGGCTCACTTGATATTTAGGGTCACTTTTGGGCCCATCTTGTAATAAGTAGCCCATGACTATAAATAACTAGATTTTCCTTCATTTTTAGAGAATTAGAGAATGATGATGAGAGATATACTTGCGAGTATTTATTAAAGCTTGTTGGGAGCTTTATGGATTTGTGAGAAACGTGAGTTGCTCGGGATTCCATTCTCGTCAGGTCCTCGTTAGAGTTTGGTGCTTGTGGTAATTGATAAGAAGGTCTTAGGGTTTAATATACCCTTTGGTTGTCCTCTCTTTATCTCTTTGTATCAATCTATCTATCCCTTTTATCTTTTACATGTTTATCTCATTTTCCATTATTTCCCTTGTTTTTGTATTGTTCTCATTTTTGTATTTTTATCTCGCATCATTTTAGTATCAGAGCGGAGCTTGATTTCGTTTCCACGAAGTCAATCTTAGGTCTATTTGTGTTGAAAAATAAAAAATCCCCAAAAGAAATTTACTATACATATTTTTGTCCTTAGGTCAAATTTTAAGTCTTTTATTTTGTTGTTTTTCTTGTGTTTTAGTGTTAAATTCTTGTTCCCTAACACTATTAGAGTCTAGATTTCAAATTTGAGTTTAATTGGAGTCATATTGAGTGAGTTACCATTATTAAGAGCTTGAACTTGAAGAAAAATGAAGTGGGTTAAAAAATCTGAAAAATTGATTGATAATTTGAGCAAAATAATGCTTGGAATATGATTATAAGGTGGAAAAGAGCTTAGGTTCAAAATTGCATCGCATTCCAAACAAGGGTTGAAGAGTTGGAGATTTTTGTGTTCTTGGTGTGCTTGAGGAACATTCAAATCTTCGTCTTGAATTTTCTTCAAAAGGTGGTGTTTGATCCTCAAAGAGAGAAGAAAAAGGTGTGAAAAAGTATTGGTACAAAGCACGTTTTGAAGATCCAAAGCAATATTCCAAAGAAGAGGCCAAATGGGGAACATTGAAAGTATAAAATAATACAATTTCTGCCCCATTTGCAAGCTGTTCGACCAATCTACCTTTAGGATGTCTAGGAGCTGCGGCTAAGCTGCTGCTGCAGGTCAAAAACACCTCAAATATGTAGCTTATGCATTGGGGATGCCCCCATATGTGCTAGGTCTTCCCTACATCCACTTCAGCGTGTTCTAACACACGACAAGCCATCCAACTTATTTCTTTGCAAGGTTTCAACCTTCTAACTTCATTTCTTGATTCTCAACTTTATTTTTTGATTCTTAAACACTAATTAACACTAATAATTTATCTATTAGTTGATTAATTATTTCTTGAGTCTGATTCTTTTCTAGTTCGTTCTTGTGTGTTTTTCTCTTTTATTTCGTTTTCTTTCATTTTTGATTTGTTCTTCCTAGCTTACTCTTAGTTGACTCTTGAAATTCAAGTTCTTTACTTTTAAATGAATCATTCTTAGTTGCTTCATCTCCTTTCTAACATATACTAAAAGTCATGGGTGGAGCAACCTTTGATACCTTACTAGAAGCCATTATGGGTTTGCGACAAGATATGAATGATTGGATTGAGGAGCGGTCACACTTGAAAGGTAAGATGAAAAATTTGAGATGTCTTACTCCCCAAAACACCTCAAACGAGAATACTTCCACTATCACTATCGCGGGGATCATTAACTATAATTGTGTTCCAAGATCTTAAGAACATGTTCCCTCAATCCAAACAAAGACAAGCCAAGCTCCACAAGTGTCACACCCCTTTCTCTCCCGCAGGGATCGCGTCGAAGGGTTTTTCCAATTAAAGTAACGGTTTTGAATAGGGATTAATTTAATTATAGAGTCGCCACTTGGAATTGAGTTTTGGTGTTCCAAGTCACCTTTTGAATCCCTAATCAAAAGAAAACGACTCTTTATTATGGTCTGCAAAAATAGAAGACCGGGTAAGGAATTCTGTTGATCGAGGGGAAGGTGTGAGGCACCCCTCGCGTCCCGTGGCTCTAGCACAGTCACTTTCATTGACTTATCTTGTTTTAAATTATTGTAATAAATTATGTTAAGGCCTGAAAACCGCACATTTTTATTATACCGAAAATTTATCTATTATCTTATATTAAATAAATCGTAAGAAAAATAATTTTTAGAAAAATATTCACCAAAGTGTATTATTGAATCCTTGAATTTTAAAATATCTCGAAAAAGATGTGTATGCCACATTCTTTAATTGAGATGAAAATTTAAACATGTCTAAAATTTATCTAGTATTTAAAAGCGTGCTTATATAAAATACTACTTAATCTTAAATAAAATTTAATTAAATGATTCGCTAATTTAAAAAATAATCATCTAAATTTATTAATAATGACAAATAAATTAAAATAATAATAATAATAATAATATAATAATAATAATAATGGTACCCTAAACTAACGACATTATTTAAATTTTGATAAATCCCAAAATTATATGTATATTTAGTTATTAATATATTAAAATTAGAATACTATAAAATTAAAATAGTCCATTAAATAATTATTTTTTATATTACAGCAAACTACATACATAATAAGTGTGAATTGCACCTAAAGAAAGAAGAGAAAAAAAATGCTATGGATTAGGTTTCTATGTTTTCCAGCATGGGAATGGGGTTTCCGTTGCGGGAAGGAGAAATTGAAGGGGGTGGCGCCGGTTTGGTGGTTGACGGCGACGAGAGAGGGTGGCAGATCTGGGAAAGAGATAGTCGATGGGATCTGGGGAGAGAGAAGGGGTGGGGGGCAACAGCGCAGGGGAAGAGAAAATGGAGGCGCCGACGCAGGTCTGATAAAATCTCCAGTGAGGGAGAAGGGACAACGACGGCAACGCTGCGCCTGGGTCGCCGACCACTGACGGACGGTGATGGTTGAACGGAGAAATAAATCCAGCGGTTTTGGGTTGTTTTTCGGTGGGTTTCCGATGAGAACTCGCCGAAAAATTCAAGAAAATAATTCTTCTCTATTCACTCTTCTACTTTCTGATCTTTCTCTCATTTGTCACTGATTTTTTCCTTCGTTTTGCTAATTTTTCGTCAATTATTATTACTGTGTGCGCGTGACAGTATATGCATGTACTTTTTTGGATGTGTGTGTGTTGTATATGTTGCTAAAGAAATGGAAGATTCTCTCTTTCCGTCTATACGTATGTATAGTGTATTTATGAGTACAGAATTTTTCTATAGACAAAGAATATAAATACACAGTATTTTGACTGCACAATGTATGATATAAAATTTCACATAATTAATCAATTTCACATACTACATAATGTAATAAAATCACTTAATCATTTTTCTTTATATTTTTCATAAACTTATAATATAAAATGGTTCAAGATTGAAAAGAACCTGTGATTACTTGAATTGAATAACAAAGCGAGAAACAGTCGTCACCGAAAACTCGTCAACAAATCAAACTCAATCTTCAAACTTTTCTCCTTTCTCTCTTTATCTGAAATTTTTATTATTTTGGTTTTTGGTTTCTGATGTCAAAGTCTCTGTAAGAATGTACAGTGTAGAATGTACGTAGTATCTCTTATTCTCTGTGTCTGATAGTGAATGTCAATGTATGTATGTCTCTCTGATCTTTTTTTTTTTGGGGTTGAGAGTCCTTTTAAGTAGTGGATTTTGAGGGGGAACAATTTTTTTTTAATTTGGGGGGAGTAGTTTTTAGGCAGATAAAGGGGAGGGAGTTTTTTTTTTTTTTTTTAAATTCAATTTTTTTTTTTATTATTATATATATATATATATATATATATATATATATATATATATATATATATATATATATATATATTTAATGTATAAAATAATAATAACAAAATAATAATAATAATTATTATAAAAACAATTAATTAATTTTATGTTTAAGAAAAATACAATAAAATTTACAAATAGTCAAAATAAATACAACAATACAAAAACAGTTAATTTTATCAAAATTTAGAAAATAAAATATATATTTTATTTTATTATTATTTTTAATATCTCAAAATTAATATTACTTAATTATTTATTTTTAACTAAAAAATTATTAAAGAATAAGAATAAAAATAAGAATCAAAATAATAATCAATTAAATATAGATATAAATATAAATATC
Source organism: Capsicum pubescens (assembly GCA_030864215.1). Taxonomy (NCBI): domain Eukaryota; kingdom Viridiplantae; phylum Streptophyta; class Magnoliopsida; order Solanales; family Solanaceae; genus Capsicum; species Capsicum pubescens. The sequence continues at coordinate 72,614,210 of CM061548.1, read as the reverse complement.
GATAAAGAAGTTAAAATTTAGAGAGGATAAAAAATCACGTGTCTACATTTTTGCCTCTCTTTGTGTGAAATCTCGAAGAGTTTTCATACAAAGAAGCAGACAAGATATGCTTTTTGAGTCTCCAATTATTCGAAAGGTAAGGATAAAATAAAATAAAATTAAAATAAAAAGAAAAATATGACCGAGTCCTGATTTTGGACCTCCTACCTATCCCGGGTTATAAGGAAATCAGGTCACGAGTAGTTCAAAGGTAATTTGGTGAGAGAAAAAGTTAAAGTCGATTGAGATTCCGTCGAGTTTCCGGTTAACAACTTCTGCCTTTTACATTCAAATGACTAACAAAAAATAAAAAATTACAAATGAAAATCGCAATCTCTAAAATCTTGATTTGAATCTTCATGACTTGAACTTGAAAATTCACCATATTCTTCAGGAGGGCTCCTGGACTTTTTTTTTCTTCACCCTGTTCTTCAGGTGGGCTCCTGGACTTTCTTTTTCTTCACCCTGTTCTTCAGGCGGGCTCCTGGATTTAGAATTTCTTCACCCTGTTCTTCAGGCGGGCTCTTGGACTTACAATTTCTTCAACCTGCTCTTCAGGCGGGCTCCTGGACTTATAATTTCTTCAACCTGTTCTTCAGGCGGGCTCCTGGACTTATAATTTCTTCACCCTGTTCTTCAGGCGGGCTCCGGACTCAAAGCAAATAGTGAAACAGAAAAATAACATCCCATTCTTCAGGAGGGTCCTGGATATAAAATAAATTCCCATTCTTCAAGAGGGTTCTGAGCAAAAAATAAATTCCCATTCTTCAGGAGGGTCCTGATAAAAAAAATAAAAAAATAAAAAAATTCCATACAACACATAAAATTTTTGTCCGAATTTGTACTGGAAAAATTTATATGTCACTGGATCTTAATATATCTCACAAAGAATAAAGTTTACCATGACCGAGATCCAGCATCGGATGCTGTAACCAAGCTTCTTGCATTGAGAGAAGTGTGAAATCGCATCCTTTATCTGAAAATAATTATTTCATCTCTGTTCCAAACAAAAAAAAATTGTGAGTTTTAAACCATGTGGTGGTTGGTTTGTGACATTTGGCTTTTGAAGTGCCGCTCTCGCACTTGCCATGCTCAACTCTTTTTCAATCCATGATAATATTCATTGAATTGTCATACTTCTGACTCAGAATTCTGACTACTGAGATCCTCAACTCAAATCATATTTCTGTTGTATGATGCTTCTGAGTTTAGCTTCCAATACATCCCTTAGATTTTCACGAGTTTAAAATGGTCAAATAATAATGATCTTGATTATCTTACTTTTACTTTGAAACGATGTCTCTGTGCATCGACCCTTTGTCTTGCTTTGTACCCTTAAAGGAGTTGGTAGCGAGTTTGGAGTCCTTTCTCACTCGACCTGACGTGAATTTGACTCAAAAGACAACAAAAACTTTTCGTTTGACGACACAAACGCAAAAAATCAAAAATTAAAATAAAACAAAAAGAAAAAGACAATAGGCATCTCTTTTTCAAAACAAAGAGAAAACTTATCTGAATGTGGAAATCGATTCTGGTGATTATGACATGCATTTTGAATCAAACAACCAAATCTACCCACACCAATCATTACAACTTTTGTCCACTTATTGAGCTTGAAATTAAGCCAATCTTGAACTTGTTCCTTCTTGATAACAACCTTTCTTCGGCTAGTGGCACCTCAATGGGTTTTTGCCAACGAGCCTATCTCCTTTTCATTTCTGTCTCAGCTCACAGTTGTCTTATGGTACCCGAAAAGGTTGTCAACAATAAGACTCTCTCATTTTTATTTTTTCATTTTTTTAAAATAAACACGCAAAATATGAAATATCATGCACTCATAACATGTTTAGCCTTAACATTCTCAAAGATTGATCCGAAGGTCTTTCTTTTGTTGTAACTTGACTTTTAGATAGAGTTAGAAAGAAAGGTCGGCATGAGGGTAAAAAATTTATATAACATTGGGTGAAACATACAACTTTTGGAATCGATTCTTTTAAGAAAATAAATTTTTTCCCCAGTTTTATTTCATTCTGGATAATTTGAATTTTCTTCTGGTTAGACCGAACCCCGGAGTAGGGCTGCCTACGTATTTTGTCATAGAAAGAATCAGGTCAAACGTAGTTCATGAAACATCATTCTTTTGTTTGATTTTGAATTTTTGATTTTTTTTTTTTTAAAATGTATATATATATATATTTCAACTTTTTTTTTAATTTTCTGACTTTAATTTGATTCCAAAAGAGGGGTACAAAGAAAAATAAAAGCTCAAAGGGGTAAGCAAAGGTTGATATATATTATTTGGACAGTAGAACAAAATGCCTTCATCATTTCAAATCTTTAAAAATGTAAGTACAAAACATACATAACATAATTGTACATGAATATCATACATAATATCTTTTAACTGCATCAGCATTGACCGACATTCCTTTCATTTTTCTTTCTACATCAGTCAGATATAATGCGCCATTAGGTAACACTTTCTTCACCATGAATGGCCCATGCCAATTAGGAAATTTTTTTCCTTTGGATTTAATCTGATGAATGAGAATGCGTCTTAGTACCAACTGACCAACTTCAAAATGTCTGTGAAGCACCTTTTTGTTATATGCTCGTGCCATTCTATTCTGCTATAGTTGTCCATGACATACTGACGTCAATATTTTTTCATCAATCATGCTTAATTGCTCCAAACGAGTCTTGACCCATTGGTCTTCATCAATTTCAACTTCCACAACTACTCGAAGAGATGGAATCTCAATCTCTGCAGGTATAACTGCTTCAGTTCCATACACTAACAAGTAAGAAGTTGCACCAATTGAAGTACGAACTGTAGTACGATAACCCAACAAAGCAAAACGTAACTTTTCATGCCATTGTCGGGACCCCTGTACCATCTTGCGAAGCATTTTCTTTAAGTTCTTGTTGGCAGCTTCTACAACCCCATATGCCTTTGGGCGATAAGGAGTAGAATTTTGATGCATAATCTTAAATTGTTGGCACACTTCTTGCATCAAATGACTATTGAGATTTGCAGCATTATGGTGACAATTATCTTCGGAATGCCAAACTGACAAATGATGTTGGGGTGAATAAAATCAACCACCGCTTTCTTGGTCACTGACTTGAAAGTTGTTGCCTCCACCCATTTCGTGAAACAATCAATGGCTACCAAGATGAACCTATGTTCATTCGAGGCCTTCGGTTCAATTAGTCTAATTACGTCTATTCCCCAAACCACAAAAGGCCATGAAGCAGTCATTGTTTGCAACTTAGATGGAGAAGAATGTATCAAGTCTCCGTGTACCTGGCATTCATGATATTTTCGAACGAAACTGATGGAATCTCACTCTATGGTGAGCCAATAATAGCCTGCTCAGAGTATTTTCTTTGCCAAAACATACCCGCTCATGTATGGTCCACAAATCCCAGAATGTACTTCAGTCATGATTTTTGAATCTTCTTTAGCATCTACACATATCAAAAGTCCCAAATCAGGAGTCCTCTTATACAAGATTCCTCCACTTAGAAAAAATCCACTAGACAAACATCTAATAGTTCTCTTTTGATTACCATCGGCATGCACATGATATTTCCCAGTCTGAATATATTCTTTGATATCATGGAACCACGGCTCCCCATCAAGTTCTTCCTCAACCGCATTGCAATATGCATGTTGATCATGAATCTGTATATGCAAATGATCAATATAAGTTTTGTCGGGATGTTGAAGCATCGAAGATAGGGTTGCCAAAGCATCAACAATCTCATTATGAGCTCTAGGAATGTGTTTGAACTTTATTGATACAAATCGTTGACAAAGATCTTGCAAACAACCTCGATATGGTAGGATCTTTGAATCACGAGTCTCCCAATCTCCTTGGATTTGGTGGACTAATAAATATGAATCTCCTAATACCAACAGTTCTTGAATCCCCATGTCAATGGCTAATCTCAATCCCAGAATACAAACTTCGTATTCTGCCATATTATTGGTACAATAGAATCGAAGTTGGGCCGTTATAGGATAATATTGTCTTGATTCAGAAATAAGAACTACTCCTATTCCTACTCCTTTTACATTAGCAGCTCCACCAAAGAGCAACTTCCATCCTAAATGGCAATCATCAGAAATAACTTCATCAACATAAAATACCTCTTCATCTGGAAAATAAGTCTTTAATGGCTCATATCCCTCGTCAATAGGATTTTCAGCCAAATGATCCGCCAAGGCTTGAGCTTTTATTGCAGTTCGTGTCACATAAACAATATCAAACTCTGTGAGCAACATTTGCCATTTCGCAAGTCTGCCTGTTGGCATAGGCTTTTGAAAAATGTACTTTAAAGGATCCATACGAGAGATGAGGTAGGTAGTATAAGATGACAAGTAATGTTTCAGCTTTTGGGCAACCCAAGTTAAGGCACAACACGTCTTCTCAAGAAGAGTACACTTAACCTCATAAGTGGTAAACTTCTTGCTAAGGTAGTATATAGCCTGCTCTTTGCTGCCCGTGACATCATGTTGACCCAATACACAGCCAAAAGAATTATCTAACACAGACATATACAATATCAATGGCCTGCCTGGCTCCGGGGGAACCAAAATAGGCGGATTCGACAAGTACCTCTTAATTCTGTCAAATGCTTCTTGACATTACTTAGTCCATTCAACTTTAGCATTTTTCTTCAACAACTTGAATATTGGCTCACAGGTTATTGTAAGTTGGGCAATGAATCTACTGATATAATTCAACCTTCCAAGTAAGCTCATCACCTACGTTTTGTTTTTTGGTGGAGGTAAATCTTGAATAACTTTTATTTTTGAAGGATCTAACTCAATGCCACACCGACTGACTATAAATTTCAAGAGTTTTCACGATGGGACTCCAAATACCCATTTCGCTAGATTAAGTTTGATATCATACCTCCGAAGCCTTTCAAAGAATTTCCTCAAATCTTTGACATGGTCAGAATGTTCTTTTGATTTAATGATCACGTCATCCACATAAACTTCAATCTCTTTGTGCATCATGTCATTAAACATTGTGGTCATTTCCCTCATGTAAGTTGCCCCAACATTCTTTAGTTCGAAAGGCATGACTCGATAATAATATGTCCCCCATGGCGTAATAAATGATATCTTTTCCGCATCTTCTGGATCCATAATGATTTGGTGATACCCCGCATAACATTCCACAAAAGAAGCAAGATCATGTTTGGCACAATTGTCCAACAAAATATGGATATTGGGAAGTGAAAAATTATCTTTTGGACTTGCTTTGTTTAGATCACGATAATCAACACACATCCGAACTTTGCTGTCTTTCTTTGGAACAGGGACAATATTTGCAAACCAAGTAGGATACTGGGACACTCGAATGACTTTAGCCTCAAGTTGCTTCATGATTTTCTCTTTAATTTTTACACTCATGTCAGTTTTGAGCTTTCTTAGCTTTTGTTTGACAGGAGGGAAAGCAGGATCAATTGGCAACTTGTGAACTACCAAATCAGTGCTCAAACCGGGCATATCATCATAAGACCACACAAAGATATCTTTCTACTCATGCAAAGCTTTAATTATAGCTTTATTTTATTGTGGTTGAGCATGTACACTTATCTTAGTCTCCCTAATATTTTCATGATCTCCTAAATTGATCACCTCAGTTTTCTCCAAATTAAGATTTGTCTTATTCTTAAAATGTTTGAAATCTTTGCTCATATCCTCAAATACTTCTTCTTCATTGTATTCAACTTCTTTATTTATTATTTTAAAATGAGATTGGGTTTTTAAATCTGGTTGACAATTCTTCATGCATGTCATATCATTAGAATTGGCATAGAAAGAACTGTATGATAGAAGATAAATAAAAATCAGACTTAAAATAAAATGAAGGGAGACTACACTTTATTAAAAACAAAGATAGAAAGAGATTTAACCTAAAATACTAAGTTTAAAGATTTGAATTACAATCCTAGAATGATTCAAATTACAGAACAAGAAACAAACAAACTACTAAGACTATAAGAAAAACAAATAAACTATCAAGACTCCTTCATAATAGGGAGAGAAGTAGCCTCCCAATTGTTAAACTGGACATCAGGGCTGATAAAATGCACATCTGCATTGCTGGTACCTTCCTCGATTTCAACCATATCAGCTTCAATGGACATATTTTGAAAAAGGCCAATCAACTCTGTATCATCATCATTCACTGACTCTACAACAGGTAACATAGAGGACCCAACAATGTTGACTTTGATGAAGGATTCGTAAAGTAGCAGTATCGGCTTGGTAAGTGACCATGACTCTTTATTATGCTTTTTAACCTTCTTTATATCTTCAGCAATGGGTTCGTATCCAAAACCAAAAGTACCAAGGTTCTCATAGAGGTTTACTTGATGAACTATGCCTTGCAAAAACATCCCTAAACCTTTTCCTGGTTCGAAACCATGCTTCAACATTTTATTTACTACCATAACAGATGTAAAGGACAATTGTGGTCTTGCGATGAGATTCTCCTCGAGGATATTCTCAACAACCATTACCTCAAAAGCTTGATGAATTAACACTCTATTTGCAGTATCTGCTTCGATAGAGGAAATAGAATAGTCTTTACACATGGATAAGTCTTCTTCACCATGAACGATTATCTCTTGCCTGTCACATTCAAATTTGACCATTTGATGCAACGTTGATGCGACTGCTTTAGCCCTATGAATCCATGGCCTTTTCAATAACATATTATATGAAGCATCAATGTTCAGCACTTGGAAATCCATAGCAAAATCCACAGGTTCGATTGTCAATATGAATTTTATTGCACCAATGTCATCAGTTTTTGATCCGTCAAAACCTTTGACGCATACATTGTTAGGTCAGATTCTTCCTACATTAACATTCAACTTTTGCAAAGTTGACATAGGACAAATATTAGCGCCTGATCCTCCATCAATTAACACTCGAGTGACGATGGAATGCTCATATTTCACAGTAATGTAGAGACCCTTATTATGTCCAGTACCTTCCACAAGCAATTCATCGTCTGAGAAAGTAATCTTATTTGCTTCAAGGATCCTATCAACAATATTTTCCAGCTGATTCACTTTAATCTCACTGGGAACACATGCTTCGTTAAGAATCTTCATTATAGCCTTGCGGTGTTCTTCTAAATGTATTAATAAAGACAACAAATAAATCTGTGTTGGTGTTTTCTTCAACTGTTCTACAACAAAATATTCTGGCAATTTTATTTTCTTTAAGAATTCTTCATCTTCTTCATCAGTGATAGGTTTCTTGAACGTTATTTATTCTTCATTGCCTTGTTTATTCTTTCTTAACTCTACTGGGGAATAACATCTTCCAGATCGAATTAATCCACCTACTTCATCGACATCTTCAATCACTTCTTTCCCCTTGTGCATTACCATAACACGATTATAGTTCCAAGAAACTGCCTTGGTATTAACCATATGCAATTGTGACACTGGTTTAATAACAATGAGAGCTATGAGGGCTCCTTTTATGATTAAGAGAGGCTTGGGAGATCTTCCAGGAACAATGAGCTTTGGTTTTACTTGACTTGACCCAACATTTTTTGAAATCTCTTTCCCCACCATCAAGGGGACATTCAATAATTCGGGTTTTGTTATCACCACATCCGCTTCTGCAGGTTTTTCTTTTGTCAAATCTATAAAATTTGCTAATTTTTCCAAATCAATTTTAATTTTAATAATCGGCTTAAAGGATATTGTAGCGTATTCATCATTGGGTTTCACTTCGAGCATGTTTGTTTCATTATGACCTGGCAGCGGATTTTCATTGACATTTGGAGCGTCTGGACTTTCTATCATGATCTGTTGGGTATTAATCAGCTCTTGAATGACTCTTTTCAGATACCAACATTTCTCTGTGTCGTGCCCTGGGGCATCAGAACAATATTCACATCTTCTAGAATAGTCCAAGTTCTTTGGAGGAGGATTTGGGATCCTTCTCTCAATTGGGTTTAGAACATTCAATTTCCTCAGCATATGAAATAAACTGGTGTAAGATATTCCAATAGGAGAGAAATTATCTTTGCCCATGATATCCCTTTTGTAGTCTGCTCTAGGTCGAAAATTAGGCCTAGGAGGGCTTCTTTGAATTTGTGGGACCGATGGATGATTTTGGATGACTGGTGCACGCTACTGCGGGTAAGAAAGATCCCGAGCATATGGTTGTGCATTATAAATAGGATATTGGGGGGATGGAATAAAATATAATGGATTTTGTGCATATGGTTGACGCGCACCCCTCCAATTCTGTCGTGGACTTGGCATGACAGTTGCTACATCCTCTTTTCTTTCCTTTCCCCTGAAACTTCCTGTACCACTTTGAATTGCCTGAGTTGTTGCTTTCAAAGCGGCCTGGCTGATAATCTTTCCTGCCTTGATTCTGTTTTCTACCATCTCTCCAACTTTGATAACTTCAGCAAATGTGCTTCCGATAGTAGAGAGAAAATAATAGAAATAATCAGGTTCTTGTGCTTGCAAAAAAATATCAATCATTTCAGATTCTTTTATCGATGGTCTGACTCTTGAAGCCTTCTCTCTCCATCTGACGGCATATTCTCAAAAACTTTCAGTCATCTTTTTTCTCATGTTAGCAAGAGTAGTGCGATCTGGCACTATCTCAATGTTATATTGAAATTATTGAATGAAATCCCGAGCCATGTCATCCCATACATGCCAACGGGAAATGTCTTGATCAATGAACCATTCAGAAGCTATTCCTGTTAGGCTTTCTCCAAAATAAGCCATCAATAATTCCTCTTTTCCTCCTGCGCCCCTTAATTGATTACAAAACTTTTTCAAATGAGCTACAAGATCGCCGTGTCCTTCGTATTTGTCAAACTTTGGCATTTTTAACCCTATAGACAAATAGACATCAGGAAACATACACAAATCCTTGTATGAAACACTTTTTGGTCCACCTAATCCTTGCATATTTCTCATACTCTGCTCCAGGCTTCTAACTTTTCTAGCCATCTCCTCCTGCTCCTTATTCTTGGCAATCTTCTCAATCACGATAAGAGTATCGCATTGATGAACATGATAAGGTGGATTTTGAGATTTGAAAGTCATTTCAGGAGGATACAACATATCATGACTTGGTTTCCCCATATTCTTCGGTACTGTCGGTTGAGTACTCGCAGTAGCTGGTGCTACAGAAGTAAAAAATGGGTTATTTGCGACAGACGAATTCGGTGGGTGCATGGTAGAAGTACCAGCAACTCCAGACATCTTAGCAAATGGCCCAAATCCTGGTGGGTAAAATGGATCACTAGTTTGAGCTGGGTCAGAATTTTGATCATTTGAAGTCAAAAGTCAAGGGATTGAAGAAGGCGGGTCTTGTCCATTCAACCAAGCTTGGTACATCTCTGCCATCTGTTGTTTCAATGACTTTATTTCTTCCATTGATGCTACTTCCTGCGAAGTCAACTGAGTTTGCTCTTCTTCACTGTCAGACCTTATACATTCTCTGCGGGTTTTCTTTTATCCTTGTATCTGGTGTTATACAGATGTGATACCAGTTTAAACCATAAACCAACCACCAATTACTTTATCTTTCTGTGACCAAGTAGCAAATGGGTGAGTGTTATATATTTAACACATTATAATGCCAAGTTATATGTCATGCTTCTATATGCATTTTCCATCCTATAATGGAAGGCGTTGTGTTTCATCTTGGCTTTTCTAGGCATATTTTTTCAAAAGTTATGATCGAACCCTTTGGAGGGTTGCCTACGTATCATGCCAGAGCATGAATCAGATCTTGCGTAGTTCGGGAGGAATTTAAAAAAATGATTGTTTTGACTCTTTTTTTATTGAAGAAAATAAATAAAGTAAGTGAAGTAAAACATATGTAATATATATAGAAATAAACAGTCAACTTCATTACATACCATAATATAAATACGACAAGATAACTGACCTAAATCCTAAAATAAAACCTACTAACTAACATCTGAAAACTAAAAGACATAACATCTAAACAAGAAATTAAAAAAAAAATTGAAAATGAAAAACTATGACAAAGAAAACAACTATCCATTCAAGGAGATTTCTTCTTGATATGTCCTCCCAAACCCAAGTATATGTCCTCCAATGAAGAAGTGAGTCGCTGTGCGAAAGCTGGTACTTGCGCCAAAAAGTCTTCACGATCCAACTGCTGATAATCTAAACCCATTCTGGTAGTATCTTGTGCTACACGACGGACCTTTCCTTGAAGAAAACTGAAGGCCTGATCCCATTCATGGGCCTGTCGATCTCGGAAATCAACCATCTCTCTTGCACACTGTTCACGAGCAGAAACAACTTCCAACTGTTCTCGCTATATTCCTCTTTCACGGATCCACTGAGATCTCTCTCGATCAAATTCTTCTTGCATATTCTTTTCAAATTCTTGCAGTTTCTGTCGGCGAGATGCAGCAAGTTATACAACGTGTGACCTCCTAGTGGTATCCAGTTTGATTTGTCTCCAAAGTGCAACCTCAATATTTGCTGATTTATCTTTCTCTTCAGAAAATTCCCTTTGTTGTTCGTCTATTTTTGCCCTGGAATGCTCTAATTCTGCTCTCAAAGCTTGGTTGGCCTCATGATGTTCTCGCATGGCTCTCTCAATCACTATCCTGATTGCAGCTTCCTGATCTATAAGTCCCCTAATCGATCTTTCTGGTCTGACTGACGGACTCGACTGTTCTTTAAACCATTCATGGTAATCTGGGTGCACTTCTCCTTTCTCACGCTCTATGACTATCGTTTCAATCCCCATGATACGACAACCCTCCCAAATCTGCTGGGCCAATTCCTCTGTAAGTGGGATATCTGGTTTGACCTCAAATACAAACTCGGTCATAGTTTCCCTAATGGGAATTATTTGACGTCTTCCTAGCTGACATAAAACTCTTAATGGAAAATACGGTTGAAGACCCCTAATACCCATTAATAATAAGAACGGCCGAATGACAGAACTATGCATGACTTGCCTCCAAGGGAACCATGGGAGATTCTAAGTGATTTTATCTGCTGTCAGAGAACGAAAAAGCTTATCCCAATCTCTAACTCCTTCTGGGCATTTAAATTTCTCTAACCTCTCTTCATAATCTTTGATGTGATTGAATCTTTCAGGATTAAATCTTGCCATTGTAGGACGTCGGTAGAGATGCTCCACAATTCACATCTGTAACAAGATATTACATCCCTCGGAAAAACTCTTTTCTTTCTGACAAACGGTCAAAGCACGGTAGATATCTGCTAGGATCATTGGTACCATAGTGTAATCTTTCTTAATCAATATCTATACCACCCCCTCTAAACTAATATTAATTTTTTCTTCTCTCCTCGGGAAAACCATAGTGCCTAAAAAGGTTACCATGAATACAAATCGTCTGCGAACTTTCCAAGCCTCAAAACTTTCCTTATTACAAAGTTGTTTACCGTACTTTTCAAACCCCTCTTGTCTTTCATATCTGTCATACAAAAACTACAAGGAAACCCAACCTTTTTTCATTGATTCTTCTTTTGAGTTTCGTATGTTCATGACCTTACAAAATCTGTTTATCGAAATGAGTCTTGGGGCTATAAGTTTCTTCCAATGCATATCCCCATATCCAACATACACCGCTATCTCCTCTACACTAGGAGTCAACTCAAAATTTGAAAAATGAAACACATTATTCTTCGGGTCCCAGAAGGTTAGTAACACATCAATCACCTCCCTATTAGGCTTGATTGTCATAATACTCGTAAAAAAACCTAAATACTTATGTATCTCATCATAATCGAATGTATCCATTTCGTTCCACCACAACCAAAGTTGCCAAGGGGTACAATCCATAACTTGAAGCGGTACACTCCCATCTCTCTTTCTCTTTGGACGTTTTCCACGAACAGGGGGAGACATTTTATACCTATTGACAAGGACATGAAATTAATAAATGTCTAGATTTATGCTGAACTTAATTCATTAATTTTTGAAAAGACTTTTTTAACTTGACTTGTGAGAACTAGTGGGACTCTTAAACTGAGACTTAGATGTAAAGAACAATTTTATCAAAAATCAAAGTGAGAGAAACAAGACTGATAATATTTTTAGGAAAAACACATATTTAAACTGACTCTATCAAAATTTTGCAATAACAGACTTCTAGACAATTTTAACTATATTTTTGGAGACAATACTCCCTAAGTACATTTAAAAGAACAAAAATAAAATAAAATGATTTAGAAATAAAGAAAAGAAGAACGATTGTTTTATGAAGTTATATAAAAATTTTAGCCTCACGACCCCTAAAGGTTCAGGACTGTTAAAATTTATATATTTTTATTTATTTTGTAAAAACTTAGCCTTATGATCCCTAAAGATTCCTAGCTATTAAAATATATATTTTATTTTTATTTTTGTAAAAACTTAGCCTCATGATACCTAAAGATTCAGGGCTATTAAGATATATATAAAAATTGGAACAAAGAATTAGAAAAATAATTATGAAAATAATCATATTTTTAAAATATTACCCAATAAATCTTTGAATAATTTTTCAAAAGATAGGGTTGTATCCCGAGGAGGACTTCCTACGTATCCCACTAAGATGTGAGAATCAGACCCTCGTAGTTCATAAAAATCGTAAAACTATGTTACTAAAATTTTCCTTTCTTTTAAAAAATAATTTTTTTTCTTTAAAAAATGATTCACTAAATGTGACGATAATTTAATCTCTTGCATTTTAAAGGTTGCTTAAAGCCAGACAACAAACAAACAACCTTCCAAAAAGATGTCAAAGAGCACGTAAGATGCATATGTTGGTCTTTATAAAGTAGTTCACTTGTCCTTGACAGTCTCGGCCCCTGTGCCGAGTCCCGTTAAGTCAAATGCATCTGATGCAAATAAAGCGGCACCTAATAGGGATAACCAGATTCTGAGTTTTCAGTTCTTCTAAGTTTTAGCCTAATAGGGATAAGTGTCTAGACTGGCTTACCCGAGCGGACACTCGAGCCGGGGAGGGACAACATGGTCGGTAGCAGGGCAACACCGCCTTCGTTGTCGATCCGAACCCCACCTAACATGTGTGACTATATCCTTCACCAGGTGTCTTGACACTCCGGCTATCTCAAAAAGAAAGTAGGATGCATGCGCTGGATTCCTTCTATCCTATTTCAGAGACTCAGAGGGGGTGCGCAAGAGAGATAGTATGTAATACAGTTCAACAATATAAAAGCGGAGAAAAAACGACAAGTAGCACATTATGCCAACAGACACAAAATAAAACAATAATTAAATCAAGTAAAGTCAATATCAAAAGCTCAAATTCTAATTATTCCCCAGCAGAGTCGCCATAGATGTCGCACCTCTTTTTCGCCCGCAGGGATCACGTCGAAGGGTTTTTCCAATTAAAGTGACGGTTTTGAATAAAGATTAATTTAATTATAGAGTCTCCACTTGGAATTAGTTTTGGTGCTTCAAATCACCTTTTGAATCCCTATTCAAAAGGAAATGACTCTTTATTATGGTCTGCGGAAACAGAAGACCGGGTAAGGAATTCTGTCGACTGAGGGGAAGGTGTAAGGAACCCCTCAAGTCCCGTGGTTCTAGCACGGTCGTTTTCATTGACTTATCTTGTTTTAAATTATTGTAATAAATATGTTAAGGCCTGAAAACCGCTCATTTTTATTATACCAAAAATTTGTCTATTATCTTATATTAAATAAATCGTATGAAAAATATTTTTTAGAAAAATATTCACCAAAGTGTATTATTGCATCCTTGAATTTTAAAATGTCTCGAAAAATATGTGTATGCCACATTCTTTAATTGAGATAAAAATTTAAACATGTCTAAAATTTATCTAGTATTTAAAAGCGTGCTTATTTAAAATACTACTTAATCGTAAATAAAATTTAATTAAATGATTATCTAATTTTAAAAAATAATTATCTAAATTTATTAATAATGACAAATAAATTAAAATAATAATAATAATAATAATAATAATAATATTGGTACCCTAAACTAACGACATTATTTAAATTTTTATAAATCCCAAAATTATATGTATATTTAGTAATTAATATATCAAAATTAGAATACTATAAAATTAAAATAGTCCATTAAATAATCATTTTTTATATTACAACAAACTACATACATAATAAGTGTGAATTGCACCTAAATAAAGAAGAAAAAAAATAAAAAAAAAATCCTGCGGATTAGTTTTCTATGTTTTCCAGCATGAGAATGGGGTTTCCGTTGCGGGAAGGAGAAAGTGAAGGGGGTGGCGCCGGTTTGGTGGTTGAAGATGACGAGAGAGGGTGGCAGATCTGAGAAAGGGATAGTCGACGGGATCTGGGGAGAGAAGAGAGGTGGGGGTCAACGGCGCGGGGGAAGAGAAAATGGAGGCGCCGGCGCAGGTCTGATGAAATCTCCGGCGAGGGAGAAGGGACAGCGGCGGCAACACTGCACCTAGGTCGCCGGCCACTGACGGACGGTGATGGTTGAATGGAGAAATAAATCCAGCGGTTTTGGGTTGTTTTTCGGCATGTTTCCGATGCGAACCCGCCGGAAAATTTAAGAAAATAATTCTTCTCTATTCACTTTTCTACTTTCTGATCTTTCTCTAATTTTTCACTGATTTTCCCCTTCGTTTTGCTAATTTTTCATCAATTATTATTACTGTGTGTGTGTGACAGTATATGCATGTACTTTTTCGGATGTGTGTGTGCTGTATATGTTGCTAAAGAAATGGAAGATTCTCTCTTTCCGTTTATACGTATGTATAGTGTATTTATGAGTACAAAATTTTTCTATGTACAAAGAATATAAATACACAGTATTTTGACTGCACAATGTATGATATGAAATTTTTTATAATTAATCAATTTCACATACTACATAATGTAATAAAATCACTTAAGCATTTTTCTTCATATGTTTCATAAACTTACAATATAAAATGGTTCAAGATTGAAAAAACCCTATGATTACTTGAATTAAATAACAAAGCGAGAAACAGTCGTCACCGAAAACTCGTCAACAAATCAAACTCAATCTTCAAACTTTTCTCTTTTCTCTCTTTATCTGAAATTTTTATTATTTTGGTTTTTGGTTTCTGATGTCAAAGTCTCTGTAAGAATGTACAGTGTAGAATGTACGTAGTATCTCTTGTTCTCTGTGTCTGATAGTGAATGTCAATGTACGTATGTCTCTCTAATCTTTTTTTTTCTTGGGTTGAGAGTCCTTTTAAGTAGAGGATTTTGAGGGGGAACAATTTTTTTTTTTTAATTTGGGGGGAGTAGTTTTTAGGCAGATAAAGGGGAGGGAGTTTTTTTTTTTTTTTTCTAAATTCAAATTTTTATTATTATTATTATTATATATATATATATATATATTAATGTATAAAATAATAATAACAAAATAATAATAATTATTATTATAATAACAATTAATTAATTTTATGTTTAAGAAAAAAACAATAAAATTTACAAATAGTCAAAATAAATACAACAATACAAAAACAATTAATTTTATCAAAATTTAGAAAACAAAATATATATTTTATTATTATTTTTTATATCTCAAAATTAATATTACTTAATTATTTATTTTTAACTAAAAATTTATTAATGAATCAGAATAAAAATAAGAATCAAAATAATAACCAATTAAATATAAATATAAATACAAATATCGATAAAGAAGTTAAAATTTAGAGAGGATAAAAAATCACGTGTCTACAACAAGATATTGCTCAACCAATCCAAGTCCAATTAAGTAATGAGTCTTCCTACATTAGGCCTACTAACCATGATACTAGCATTTTGCCTAGTATGACTCTTTCATTTGTGCAGGATCATGAACACATAATTTCAAAGAAGGATGCAAGGAGGGTGCCTCACGAAAACGAGCTTAAAGGACTAATAGAGTTCTTATCAAAGGATTCCAAGCTTGGGTGGTATGATGACAAGTTGCTAAAGAGTTGGATTCGAGGGCGAATTCTCTTCAAGAAAGAGAGTATGACACAAACCAAATTGGGTCCACTCTTATGGGATCTATATTTAAAGGTCCAAACCTAAGGATACACTACTTGATCATCCTAGAGTAGTATATACATGATTGGAGGATAGCTTGAGAAGGAGCTAAATTTGATGATCCCATTCTAGGGAGCAAGGAGAAACATCACATTTGGATGATAGCTTGCGCCTCGAAGAGCATATGACTATGTCAATTTAGGCTTTGGGCCACTTTTAGGCCCAATTAGTATTTAGGATCACTTTTGGGCCCAAGTTATAATAAATGACCTTTAGTCTATAAATAGCTAGAATCCTTTTCATTTTAAAGGTAGTTGATGAATGATGATTTGAGTTGCACTTGTGAATGTTTATTTTAAGTTTGTTGGGAGCTTGTGGTTTTGTGAGAAACGTGAGTTGTTCAGGATTCCATTCTCGTTAGATTCTCGTAATAGGTTGGTGTTTATTGGTAATTCAATAGGAAGGTCTCAGGGTTTAATATACCCTTCGCTTATCCTCTCTTTTCCAATTTATGTCAATACATCTATCCCTTTTATCCTTTACTTGATTGTCTCGTTTTACTTTATTTCCTTTTCGTGTTATTTTTGTTTTCATAGTTTTTGGCTCGTATCAAATTTGCACTCCTAATACATCAGATTCTTATATTATGTTTAATTTTTTCCAAAACGCAGGGATGAGATATGCTATGATGAACAGGGAATGAACGATCGAGAATGAATTAGCTTTGGAAGATTATGATTGATGAAACTTAATTTGATTTTTCAAATTTCAAATAATGAAGCTAATATGGATTTTATGTAACCAAAATACCACAACCTTAAACTGAGC